>JANAVB010011799.1:7649816-8049816 GCA_029216955.1 Iris pallida | reverse complement strand
ATGTATGTAGAAAATGGTTTAAGTTGTATCTTTCATTCCATTGTAAAAGTTTAATAAAGTTTTAAATTTCTGAATTTTGAGTTGTGACAAATATAGTGTTGTTGTATGGTTACCTGCTACTGAACAGCTTACTGCCGCCGTCTCAACAACGGTGCAGGCTGGGCATGATCCGGTTCGACCCAATTAGTTGGGATCGGGTCGTGACATGTTTTTAGTGGTGGCCCATGCAGGTCAGAACAACAACTTAGGAAAACAACTTAGAAACAATTAGAACACTAGAACATCAATTTGTCACGACATAGGTCCGATTCATATATAAGTAATATTTTTGCTTGATTATAGACCGGTAGGCTACCTTGCTTGTGTGCGTCCTAAACCTTCCAGAGAATGACGGTTGACCAAATCCTGCTGGCGATGAGGTGTCATCTCCGGATCATATCCCATCTCCTCAACCAAGTCCAGGGTCTTTTCCCTCGCGGTTGTTTGACCGTCCTCATAGCGCATCCAGTGAAGTTTTCCCTACACTGGCGATTCCTACCTCATCTCAAACTGAATTGCATTTCCTTGGTGGAGTATTCATTTTTGTTGCTCCACTAGTACCAGCAATCATCTTCCAAATAGTTGTCCTATTTCAAGAAATCCTGGAGTTCCAGAAAGCTCAAGATGAAGCTCAGCAGGAACAGATGAATATCACGAGAGAAGACATGAAGAACGTCATGATGTAGCCTTAGTTATCTCCAACCAAGTTAGAGCAGAACTTTTGTCCTAGGAAGGATACCCCTGAAGATATTTGGGTCCCATCAAGTACTCTACTTTTCGGCAGCCTTGTCGTAAGAAGCTATGGACTTGTAACTATTGCAATAGGCCTGGTCATCAGGTCGATAGTTGCCGCAAGAGTTTGGGACAATGTTTGGCATGTGGATCTGCTGAACATCGAGTAAAGGACTGCCCTTATCTTTCCATCAACCAGAGCTCTTATCCCAGCAACACCTGTTAGGCCACAACCTAGAGACCCTCTTTCTATCTAGCAAACCCTGCCCCTTACAATAAGGTATGATGCATACTCAAAGTTCATAGAAAAGGAAGCAGTTGGAGACTGCTCATGCAAGAGCCAGAACCATGAAGAATAGTACATAGAACCGCTGAATAGCATCATCTTTTGGAAGTTGTAACAGGATGTCCTTAGATCAAACATAAGAGCTTTTGCTGTAACTCTCCACATGAATAGAAGTTTTTAGTTACACCTTTATGGCAGATGTTTCCCTGATAGTCTCCCTGAATTATCCCAGATCTAGACACAGGATTCACCCCTGACCTAGTCCCTGGCTCTTTCTCTAAATTCTAAAGGATGTTACAGAGTCAACCCGAAGGTGGCCAAGAAGATGAAGGACCAGATCAATGAAGGCTCTAGGATTTATTCAGAGTGGAACTTTACCTTAGGAAGTACCTAACTTGTTGGTGCTCCAGAAGGATGGAACAACGGATGTGTATCGGTTACCAGACACTAAAGAACAAGTACTTTCTGCCCGGATCGAGGATCTGTTTGATCTGGTTGTGTGGAGTTAGGGTGTTTCGAAGTTTGACTTAAGATTTGACTACCATCAAATCAAAGTCAGGAAAGAGGATATTCCTAAAACGACATTCAACACCAAGTATGGATTCTTGGTCATGTCGTTTGGACTGACGCATGTTTCTACTGTGTTCATGAATCTCATGAACAGAGTCTTTCATGAGTATTTAGGTTAGTTTTGTTGTCATCTTCATTGGTGACATACTGATATACTCGAAGGCTGAAGAAGAGCATGAAGAACACCTGAGGAAGTTTTGGAAACTTTGAGGAAAAAGAAGTTTTATGGTAAGTTACCTGAACGTGGAATTTTGACAGGGTGAATTTTTGGCCATGTTGTCAAGAGAAGAAATTTCGGTAGAAGATAACTGTTGTTGAAGAGTGGTATACCCCAAGTTCAATTCGGAAGTTCTTGAACTTGGCCGGCTACTATCAGAAGTTCGTGAAGGATTTCGCCAAGATTGCTGAGCCAGTGACGAAGCTCACTTGGAAGGATGAAGGGTTCATTTGAACGAAAGTTTGCCAGACGGCATTGAGGAGCTGAAGAAGAGACTTACCACTACACCAATTCTTGCGCTACCCGCAGGAACCGGTGGGTTCTCAATTTACAGTAATGCCCCTGGAAGAGGACTGCGTTGCGTTCTTCGACAACATGGGAAAGTAATTGCTTACACGTGTAGGCAACTACAGACTCATGAGAAGAATCATCCCACGCCTAATTTGAATTTACTGCAATTATCTTTGAAGCTATGGAAGCATGATTTTTATGGAAAGGGAGTGAAAATATGTACGGGCTACCAACGTCTGAAATATATCTTCACTCAGGAAGGGCTGAATGTTAGACTAAGAAGGTGGTTGAAGCAGATGAAGGATTACGACATCAACCTGCAGTACCATTCAGGTAAGGCCAATGTGGTCGCTGATGCACTTGGTCGATACTGATGGCGAAGTTCTTAACCAAGGACTAGCACCTGCTAGAAGACGCCGAGAAGCTTGGACTGGAGGTTATACTACCTGGAGATAGAAGGACATAGCTGGATGCTGATTCAGTATTGATGAAGTTTGAGGCTGATGGACAAAATCAAGAGGACGTAGTTTCAAAACGAGGCACTTTGCAGGCTTAGAGATCAAGTGTTGGCAGGAACACTTGAGGGTTTCTAAATTGATCAGCAGTGGAACTCTGAAGAAAGATACGAGACTTTGCGTATCGGTTGACAAACGGAGGAACGAGTTGATGAAAGAAATGTACCAGTCGCAGTATTCCATATATTCAGGAGCTAATAAGATGTATCGGAATATGCCTCCATTGATTGGTGCTATGGAATGAAGAAGGACAATTCCAGGTATGGGATTAGATATGAATTTGTCAACATGAAAAATTTAGCAAGAGAACAACAAATTTGTTGCAGCCGCTGGACAATTCGGAGTGGAAGTAGAAGCGTATAACAATGAACTTTGAGTAAGGATTGCCTTGTTCCCAAGGAGGGAAGGGCACCAATTGGATTATAGAAAACCGACTGACTAAGTCAGCACACTTTCAAAGTTGGTTTATCCACTAAAGAAGTTGGCAACATTGTACGAGAAGCACATCTACCGGATTTATGGAGTACCGCGGGACGAGCAAGCAGAGAGGTCAATCCAGATGCTTGAAGATGTATTGGGATTTTACGTCTTGGAATTTGGTAGGTCTTGGGAAGACCAAATTGCATTTGGTGAAGTTTCTCCTACCAGAGGAACAATCAGTTTTCGACGGAGCTGGAAATTGAGGCCAGATACATCAGGCCATTTGAAGTTTAAGACGCGTTGGAAGTAGCGTACCAGTTAGCTCTACCAGCTAATCTTGAGAATGTGCAACGTCTCCTACGTCACAGCTCAGACGTTACATTTCGGATCCGAGTCACATTTTGGATAATTCAGAGCTGAAGATTGGAATCAACTTTTCAGTGCCAGAGAAACCAGTTGCAAGCCTAGTCAGAGATGAGAAGAAAATCAGAATTTGAACCATCACTTAAACTTCTATTACTTATCTTTCCTTTCCCGTTCTAAACTTGACTGATGCTGCTAAGTTAGCCTAGTTTTGCAAGCTATCTCTTTAATCAAGCTTGATCATGACGATATTTGATTGGGTGCACCCACTAATATATTGTCTAATCAGGACCGGTGCATGATGGTCTGATCAACCTCGTGTACTTTGGTTCGCTTTTGTATTTTTCTGCGTGGATGATATTATAAATAAAAAAAAATTTGTCCCTAAACCGTCTCATCCACGGCTGCCTTGAAAATTCTTATTGTTGGACCTGAGTTACGGGCGCAGTACCTGTACTTGTTTGATTCTCCTACCTTACTTTAAATTTCGAGGACAAAATTTTCTAAGGAGGGAAGATTGTGAAACCCATAATTTATATTTAATAATTAAATAATGATATTATTAGTATTTCAAAATTATTATTATTATTGTTAATATTACTATTAAATATTTTTGGATGGAAAGAATTTCGAAAAATATTAATAACAGGGCTTTTTTATTTTTGGATCAAACCCGAACCCAGACCCGAGCCTGAGCCGAACCCAATCCCATTTCTTTCTTTCCTAAATCTGTTTGGCTAATGTTATTAAAAATAATAATAATATATTTGGGAGAGCTGGTCCCAAAGGACCAGGACACACCCACTCGTTCAAAGCCAGCCATTCACTCCCCACGAATTGGTCAGCACCCTTCCTATTCTAAACCCCCAACTCCACTCCACTTTATAACTCCCAACCCATCAACTTCCCAACTCTCCATCTCCCTCTATTTACTCACCCCACTCCCCCATCCACGCTCACCACACGTTCACTACCCATTTTCTGCATTCACTCACCCACCTTTCTTTTATTCCTCCACTACCCCACGTTCTCCCGTACCAACATTCCAGCAGAGAAGTTATTTCTCTAAAACTCTCTCTCTTTCACTCAACTCCTCATCTCTCTCCCTCTCTGATTTCTCTCTGGAAGAGACTTCCCCAAACTTCCTCCCGAGCCCTAGCCCTAGCCCTAGCCCTAGCCCTAGCCCTACCCGTGGCCGAGCTCGACTTCCCCGAGCTCTCTCTGCCGTCAGCGCCTCCGCGCGACTCATCTCCGGCGGATTTCCCCGACCGCGCGGCTTCCCTGCGCTCTCCCCGTGCCGAGCGCCACCCTCCCGGCGGAGCTACTCCCCCGAGCTCGCCCGCGCTCACCCGCGTGCGCCCCTCCGCGGCTCCCCGTGTTCGTCCGGCGCACCCTAGGCCGGCCATCCGCCGCCGCTCCCCGGCGCCCGACCCCCGATTCTGAGGCCGTCGCCCGCCGTCCGGCGACCGTACCTCTCGGTGTGCCCCAGGCCGACCGCCCTGTGCGCGCCCTCCGGCACCGACGCCCCTTCGTCGCTGTCCGATCCACCTCGGCTCCGCCTCCAGCGGCTCTGTCCCGAGCTCCGCTGCCTTCCGCGAGTTTTCCGTGCTTCCCACGGGTTCTGTTTCCGTTGTCTGCACTCTCGGTCATGGTTCCCGTGGACCGTTGCTTTCCAATTTTGTCCCGAGTTTTGTCCCGCGGCTCCCCGACCAACGGACATGGGTAATTTCTGTTAATCACAGTAGTTCGTCCCTCCCGTAGAGTCGGTGATGAAAATCGGTCCCCGGATTCCCTTCGGGAAATCCGGTTAGCTGCGTTATATTTTCGATTAGCTACGTTAGCGTATGTCCCTGTGTTTTATCTGCTGGTTTGGTGTGAATTGGATTGATTATGGGATTCCCGGATATTTCGGGAAATTCGGTGGATTGGGAATTATTTTCTCGTGGCTTGGAAATATTTTGGTGGATATATTCTGTGGGATTATTTTGGGTTGGAATATTTGCAGGTTTTTTGTGGCGCATTTTCCAGTTTTGGGTTGTCCCGAAATAGAGGAAATGCTGCCCAAATTTTTACGAAACTATATTTATTTTGATTTCAAAATCGGTTTTCGAAAATGAATTTTAAACTGATTTTTCGGACGACGACCGTACCGGTCTGTGGGCCCTGGCGAAATGCAAACGCACCGGTCCGACCGGGCGTTGTGGTATTAGCTGGATTTTGATGATGGACCGAGTCTGAGACTCTTAGCATTTATTTTAAATTATTTTATTTAATATTTAGGCTAATTAATATAGTTATTTATTTATTGCACTTTATTTAGTAATTAAATCACTTTTCTCTTATTTGATGTAAAAGATAATTGTACAGGGCATAAGCCCACTCTAGGATGTTTAGCTGTGCCCTTGTATGGTGTAGCGTAGATTTTTATTTTATTTTCTGGGTGGATGTGATCTTGGGTGGTTCTGATTTTGACGTGTAATCGTAACTAGATCGTAATCTATTCTCGTTTATGATTAATTAATAATTAATTAAAATGGATAAAATATTAGTAAATAACTAGTTCATGATTTATCACTAAAAGAAACTATATTTTTATAGATATATTACGAAAACACAAAGTTTTCCAAAGATAATCGGTTCTCATTATTATTTCCAAATAATCAAATTAACTGGTCTAATCAACGCACATAGTTGGCGACGTAAACGATAGCTGTAGCTTAATAACAACTAAAATCTGACTAGGACTTACTACTAGAGATTGCAACTAGCATACTTAGCTTGGTTATACAAAGGATCTAAGTCGAGTTCTCAACTGTAGGAACTCGAAGATACACCTGACGTTCCTCCTCGGTACCGACTCGTTCTTCCAGTCAATCTAATACAAGGCAAGTTACGATTTGTGTATTCCTGTATTTTATTTAGTAAAGTTAAGATGCATGTTAAACCACACTGCTGGCACGGAACTCTACCGACTGTTACGGTTACTGAATCTGGGACTGGGGGAATAGTGTAAACATTTATGACCAAAGCCTCTACTGAACTGACTGTGTTAGCTTACCCCTCTCACACACGGGGATAAGCCATATTGTATCGCTAGGATACTACTGATCAACCCAAGCCGGTCATAAACGTTTGTATATTCAAAACACACTGAACTGTTTTAAACTGCTGAAAATTGTTATTTTAAACTGTTTATCCTGCACTTTCCAATTACTATTTAGGATATGAGATGCATATTTCGTTCTTGCTCCCTCCTGACTGGAGACAACATTTTAGGTATCACTGATGAGGCTTTGTTCCGCGATTCCAAGACGAGGATTTTGAGACTGATGAGCTGTTTGCATAGAGTTTTCTTTTCTTCTTGATGTATGTAGAAAATGGTTTAAGTTGTATCTTTCATTCCATTGTAAAAGTTTAATAAAGTTTTAAATTTCCGAATTTTGAGTTGTGACAAATATAGTGTTGTTGTATGGTTACCTGCTACTGAACAGCTTACTGCCGCCGTCTCAACAACAGTGCAGGCTGGGCATGATCCGGTTCGACCCAATTAGTTGGGATCGGGTCGTGACAATCCTAAAACTAGATTTCTAGGTAAACCTACAAATTCTAGGGGCAAAGTGTAGAGAATTCTCTTCTCTACAACTATTGTGAAAGAATTAATGCTAAAGAGAATTAAATGGAAATTTATGAACATACCTAGGTTAGGTTTTTTGCTTGGAGGAAGAAAAGCTTTGGAAAGAAATGAAATTAAAGAGAGAGAGAGAGTGTTAACTTGTGAAGAAGAAAGAGGGGGGGGGGGGGGGGGGCTCTACTCTTGGCCGGCCAAAGGAGGAGGGGAAATGGGTTTGGGTGAAGCCCATTAAGCTCCCAAACCCAATAAACTTAGGTTGGGTTGGTTTGGGTTTGGTTCGGTTCGTTTCGGTCAAATTCTAATCAACTAATTAAGCTCTAAAATGACTAATTAAGCCATGGAAATAGGGTTTATGATTTCTAACCTAACTATGATGGTATGTGGGCCAAGTCCAGCTAGTATGTGGGTCCCACTAGGGTCCAGGTTACCCGGGTCTCCAATTTGAGTCCGAATTGGATAAAATCCAAACCAAACCAAATAAATCCCAAAAAATCACATAAAATAAATAAAAATTCCTAAAAATTATAAAACTTGAAAAATGACGAAAATATCCCTAATTTGAAAACTGGGGGTGACAAAGATCGTTTTCCAATTTCAAATAGACGGAAGGTGATTCTGCAATAGCTTTCATGGCCATAGATGATATGGTGAGCTAAGGGTAACATTCTGGATATAACTTGGCTCAAATACGGGCATTTGCCTTTTTTCATTAAGTAAAGGGGAAAAAATACTAAAGAGTTCTAGGGAGAGGGAATCGGATGTGAATACGGGGTTCCAAAGGAGATCACATAATTCGAGAGAGTTTTCAAGGCAGTTGCGGATGAGATCCTAGAGACATCTACATCTCAATCCACGTAGGTTAATCAGAGGGAGAGCGAACTGAGTGTACTAAGGTTGATCAGACCATAATACATCGATTCTGATTAGACAATATGTTAGTAGGCGTCCCTAATAACATATGTCTTGAATCAAGCTCGATAAAAGAGTAAGCTTGCAAAACTAGGCTATAATAGCAGCATTGGTCAAGATAGTCAAAATACAAGTATGCGAGATTTTTGAAAGGAGGCACAAGTAGTTCTAATTTTATGAGAATCAAAACCTTACCTGATGTTATTGCTTATACAGTCATCCTACTATCTTCTTATCCATAAGGCCTTGGCCGACTAATGGATTATGGACCTCTAAATTCTATATTCTAGGTAAACCTATTAGTGTCAGTCAATTACCTCGTCAATATATCACAAGGACCACAGAATGTTAGATGGGGAGGCATGCTACCCAACCTACAGAGCTTTCACTAGTATTGGCTTGGATCTTAGGGGACATAAGTCATTTTACCCTCTATAGTATCCTAAACTTGTAATCACGTCTGAAGTCATTTTATCGAGGATTATGTCTCACCCGTATACTCTGGCTGTAGTAAACCCTTGGTTCCGTGATTCAGATGTGATATGCTATCAGATACTCTACCTTATATTGACACAAGGCCTAAAGAGGTCAACGAAGCTATAGTTTTAGCAATGTTCCATAACCTACGATTCTTTGAAATAATTTCAACTCTATGGGTCGTGCCTCACCAGTGCGCTGCTGGCTGCAGTGAACCCACACTCTCCATTCTCAAGTAATTAGCGATAGTGCGCTACTGTCTAGCCATGACAGTCGTTAAAATTACTCCGACTATATTCCTAAGAACTTCAAGGAGCTGCTAGAGATTCAAACTAGTTGACTATGATTGTGAGCCCCTAAACCAAAATTAATAATATTATTATTAGATTATCACATACACTACCCTTGTTAGCACATTATTACTACTACACCTGTACAACTTTAGTTAACCAAAACACAAACCCTAGAGAGTAGAGCTGGTGATATTTTGAATGTTACCCTTATTAAGTTTAAAGCCTATTATTGAAACACATTAGGAGAGATTTATGCAAATTCAGATTTGTATAGGGGGTTGGGTGCAAACCCTCAATTCAAATTCACTTCACCCCGATTTTCCCCCATCCTAGCCGATACACAAATGCCCAGCCCCATCCAAATTCAAATTTTCGAATTGATAGCAATGGATAGAGATCGATTACAACACAATCTCCATCTCCTTATCCCATTTTGATTCAAATCAAGAGTATATATATAACCCTGAGGGTCTCTGATTCTTCCCAAACCCTAATACCAGCCGCCATTTCTCAAGCAACCCTTGGAAGTTCGTCGAACAGGAACACTCTGATTACTCACAGGTAATCCTTTTTCCACAAAGCAATGTCTTATGTTTTCTTCAACCTAGGTTAAACTTTATTGCATTGAGTAAGAGATGTAAGTTTTTGGAGGATATTTCTAAGTAAACTAGGGTACCATGAATCATCCCAGGGTCTTCCATATTTATAAATATCAAGAAATAGAGTCTATCAGACCCCTCTCAGACGTATAGTCGTAAAAACGAGGGAGGACCACTGCCCAGACTTCGGGGTAACAGAGTATCGGATAGGAAGCTGGGACCTTGGTCGTGTTCCTTACTTACCAAAGGTGAGATAGTGCTGTTGCCCACGCCTTGTCGAGCCCAGGTTCAAATTAAAGTTTTCACAGCTTAGTTCCTCGTTTGGGTGTTGAAATAAAGGGAGGGGAGAGTCATGTATCCTAGATATCAGAAATTTCCAGACACCAACTAGTTTGTACCCGATCACTAGGTGCCTATAAGGACTCAGTTGTGTTCGTACCATCCAACACTGACCTAGTAGGCGTTTCCCATAACAAGTTCACATGATGTATATATTAACCACTTGAGGTATCAACCAATATCTGATACGTCATTACGTATCCTGTTTTGCATACTGAGTACATGGGTAGGCGAGGGCTTACCTGGTACACATTACAAGAAGGAGGCTGGGTCTAAGCCATGACTACAGGGTGTAACCCAGGTAAGTATGGGGTTGAACCTTAGGATACATGAAGTAACCGTAAGTTGAGTTTCTTACCAAACCGACATTGCACTCAGGACTTAATCATAGGACTTTTAAAAATGCTTATCAGTAATTTACCTTATATAGAGAATAGGCTGTGGTGTAATAGATTAGGTTGTGTGTTGAAGTGGACTTGTGCGTGTATGACAGGAAGGGCGACTTCAAGTAGATGCCCTGTAATTTTGATATGACATGTAGGGGTGGGAGGATCCTTTAAGTAGAAATTACGAGAATGATAGGATTTTGATGGAGAAATGTTGGCGTCAAAATGAGGATATAAATACTATGTGAGGCATATTGTCTAACTGTGAAATTAGCCTTACCTGAAAAGGAGTAGGCTAAGGTATATGTGGAAGAACATTGGGGATTTGAGCTATATTAACTTAAAGATTGCTATGGTGGACTAGGGATATACTTCTACATCAAACTCATTCTCTGGATCTAGTACACACCTTCTAGTTTTAGGGTTATTAGAGCATTAACTAATTACTGGTCTTTCATATTCTTATATGATTTTCTTATTAATTAATATTGTTTCATCTTGTTGCATTGCGCTTTCATCTAGCTTTCTTTGGGGGTTATCTTAGGACAACAACTACTGTTATATTTGTTCAAGATGACTTGTAGTTGCATTGTTTCATATTTTTTCAGTCTTGCAATCCTAGATGCACTATAGTTGTGTCCTTAGGATAATTGAGTTGCTTAAGGTTCTTTGGGTCAGCAATGTCTGTCTAAAAGTCTTTCTCCTTGGTGGGTCAATATTATTCCTCAATGTCAATACGTGAACCCAAGGAGCTCTCCTGATGAGACTTCGAAGGTGAATTTGATTTCATTTTTGAATTTTATTTCAGAGCCTTATGAAGATGTTTCTTAGAATGTGGATATCATCCTTGTTTGTTTGTTTTTCTGATCAGTGACAACCAAATCATCTACCTAACACTCATTGACATAATACCTCATCTGATTTAGAGGTAAACCCTTGAATGAACCCTGAGTATCAGTTATAACTGATATCGGTTATATATGGAGTCCTACATGTAACGCCCCAGTCCCAAAATACGTAGGACTAGGTACATAGACATGCCAACTGTATACATACGAAGTATACTCCAATATATGGAAACCTCGTATGAATACATAAGCTGTAAAATACAGTAGAACCATAACTAATCTCATCCATACAAAATAAATGAATAAAAGATATCATATAATGATAAGGAATTGTCTTGATACAATATGTTGGACGGAGACAAATCTACTACCAACTATGAAAAGAAATACATAACAAAAGAAAGATTTTGGCGAGCGAAGCGAAGACGATCCAAATGCAATCATCTTCGAAGAAATAGCGATGACAACGGCTAGAGCTAAAGCACCTGCGAAAGACAAAAACACACATCTGGGGAGATAACCAGGTCCTCAGAGGGACGTAACAAGACACATAATATCATGCCATATAAACTGAATAAATATTTCTCAAATAAATAAGTCAATTGAATTATAACATGGTCCAATACGCACCTACTGAACGAGCGTACCATCCCCCCAACCAAACAAGGACAGGAGATGGTAAACTAATTCACGGTGACGTATCTTTCCATGCTACGAATCCAATATGGTATCCGAACCCCAACAAGGTTCAATACATTCTCATCGAAGTAGTAAGTCACACCTACAACCAAACAAGGACAAGATGTGACAAACTAATCCGGTTCAATACCTTCTCATCGAAGTAGTAAGTCACACCTACAACCAAACAAGGACAAGATGTGACAAACTAATCCGCGACAAGTTATTGTTCCAAGCTACGGTCAGATACAAGTACCCAAATCAAAAGTACTCGTACCTAATGGATAAGGTAGCCTACCATTCTAAGTAAAATGTAGTTAAGAACAATCCTTCCTACGCATGGGCCCTGGCTAAATAGGATCGGCGTAGTCCCCCCTTGGGCACCAGAGGCCCCATCAGTAAGAGCATGACGTTCCGCAGAATCGTCAGTGGCCGTCAGTAATCATGGGTCATCAATCCCGTATCTCTAGCGGAGAGTCCGGGTCACAAGAGAAAGTGCATCGAAGCCCATACGCTAAGGAATTGTCCTCCCCGCCCAATGCCTACTTTATGGTATCCACAACAGTAAACCTCTATAACCGCTAAGTCAAACTAAGCATGCAATTTTATTAGCGGTTATTCCTATCGCACGGCTTGTACGTACTGGTGGCCAGCCAATCACGCACTTCCGTGTCCTACATGTGACACACAACTTCATGTTACAACGTATCAAGGCCAATGAATGCAACACACAAGGTGGTCCCTTAAATCTAGTTTTAATGTGAGAAAATAATACATAGCAGGAAATATAAATAAATAGTAAGTTCTAACAGGTTATGCCATGTATCACAGTTTATTTTGCATAAAGAAAATAAATAATGCATGAAATATGAGCTAAAATAAATAAACAGCAAATGGCAAGGTGTCTTGCCTGGTAGGACGCTTGGCATGCTGCAATAATCATGGTGGCATGAACTGCGACTTCGGTGCAACAACTATGCAAGGTGACCTCAGGTGGTCGCAAGGTCAGTTCCATCAGGTCCATGACGGTCAAATTGGTTAGGGTCGATGGGAGGAAGGACAGAATTGGCAGGAGGATAGGAATAATGGGTGTAGTTGCAGACGGAAGGGTAGTCGAAAGAAATTTAGATAAATAATATACATATGATTTAGGAAAACTTATTTGTAATACTCGAAATTATAAAAAAATAGTTTTTAGATATATATACTTGAAAAATGAAAATGTTTTAAGGCAAACTCTAAATTTGTAAATATACGACTTTAGAGAGAAAAATGTATATATATTTTAGATAACTACCTTAAAATCTAGAAAAGAGAATCATTTTAGGCTACATTATAATTTATAAGTCGAAAACTATTTCTTAGTTAAATAGAAAATATGCAATAAAAATATTTTTATGAGCCAAAAATATTTTTAGATAAGTAACTCGAAAAAATCAGTTTAGGGATATAACTAGATTTTTATTTTATTTTTATTTTTGTCAAGTACGATATTTTTGGTAAAAACTACCTTTTTAAAATAGTTAGAAATATTTACAAACAACCACAACAAAATCATCATAATAATTAAGAATAATAATAATAACTATTCCTAACAATGATAATAATAAAAAAAATAATAATAATAAACATACGAAACAGAACAAGGCTTAAACAACTTAATAACAAAGCTTAAAAAAAATAACAGAACAAGGCTTTATCGAAGGGGCTGGAGTGGTGTTCCTCTTTGGAAAGAGAGGGGGAGAGGGAGAGTGGATCGAGTGGCGGAGGGAGCGGAGATCGGCGGATGAGAGGGTGGATCGGGGTCGCCGGCGGCGGAAGGAGCGGCGCACGCGAGATCGGGCGGAGAGGAGCGACGGACACTGTGGAGGAGGGGTTTTGAGGGATAGGGTTTCCGGCGGCGGACGCCGCTCGTTCACCGGCGGGGTGAGGGGGAGATGAGCGGGGGAAGGATGGACGCGGAGGCTACGGAGAGAAAAGTCGGAGTCAAAGGGCGGCGGAGTCTGGCACTCGGCGGTGATGGAGTAAGGGTTGGTCGGCGATCGGGGGTGGACTTGGTGCTGGGTCGATGGACGGGCGGATCACGGAGGGGACGAGCGGCTCAGTCGAGCGGCGTCGGAGGGTTACCAGCGTGGTTCTCGAGAGGCGCTGCCAGCCGAAGGCGACGGTGGCGGACATCGGGTAAGGAGTAGCGGTGCCACATCCGGCATTCTCGTGACGCGGGGCAAAGTCTGGATGCCGGATCTAGCGATCGGGTGTCGGATCCAGTCGTGGCTGAGTGTTGCTGCTCTAGCACGATGTCCGTCGCGGTCGACAGGGCGGTGGGCGATCGGATCTGGTGAAGTCAACCGCAGTAGGTGGTGGTCTCAACCGGCGGCCCAAGTACGCGGTGGTTGTGAGTATTGGATTTGGGGCGATGGTGATGGTCGGGATGATGGTAGCGGGGAAGTTGGGCTCGGTGAGGGAGAAGGCTGTGGCGATGGTGATGGTACGGACGGTGGTGGAGGTGCTAATGGTGTTGGAGTTGGCAGCATGGGGTTTGGTCGAGGGTGACGTGCTATTTGGCCGGTGTTTGGCCGGGGACGACATTTGGTTGAAAGAGGGAGTGACGGACGGTCGGTCGCTCCGGTCGTGGTGGCCGAAGGACGACGCTGGTGGTGCAGATGATGACGGTGGTGGGAAGGCGTGGGCATATGTGGGTGTTGGTGGTGCTTCAGTGGCGGAGATGCCAGGATGGCATGGGGGTCAAGGTGGAGGGGCGAGGCTGTGGTTGTGGGGGTTTTGACGGGTTTTGGATAGGTTAGAAATTTAGATGAATCGTGTCGGGGTTGTCGACACGAAGAGGAAAGATGCAATGTAGTTGTAAACTATGGAATAAGATGTTGGTCACGGACACGATGCACTCATACTATGGTTGTAGAATTTTGTGGATGTGAGAAATTTTATGGAGGAGTACATACCTATTTATAGGATGTGCGAATTTCCAATTTGGATAAGAACTAGAATAGTTTTAAAACCCCAATATCCAAAATATTGGGACCATTCGGTGGGGCTCGCACTTCTACGCGAAGGGGTCACCGTGAGCCAAAGATCCAAAATAGCTTGACATTGCTAGTAATTACTCATATAGATGGGTCGCCAGAGTAGCGACAAAACCGCATGTATACCTTTGGATTGGGTCTAGAACTTGAATGCAGGTCTAGTCGGTATCACAATGTCTGGGCCTAAGAATGGACTACAGCATAGATACTGTGCTTGGCACGATACTTGGTGTTGTGATGTTCATGAAGTCGACTCTATGTTTCATAAGTCTTATCTAAGTTAGTTTATGAGTCGATCAGAAAGGCCGCAAGGCGGTAGCATGGATCAGTCATGAATAGTCGCGAGGCACGGCCTCAATCTTGAAGCACGAACAAGTCTAAGCAAGGTCTAGAGGCATGACCTGCACGAGTCGTCCCCTTGACGTCGTTGGCACGAAAATTGGTCTAGAGGTACTTGAGTTTAAGTAAAGGTCTTGGCACGGCCGAGTTTGCATAAGTTGCTCCATGGCGAGGCACTTTCTCGAATATGTTAAGTTGTGAATAGAGTATGACATGACCCTGCTGTCCCGAGTTGAAGTTTGGTCAAGTAAGTAAGCGATGAGGCACCGCCTCGATCGAAATACACGTTGACATGATAGCACGACTATGTCATCACATAATGAGTTGGTTAGACGTCAAGTCTTAAAATTGATCCTAAGGCAAGACTAGAAAGACAATCGAAAAGGGATTTAAGCTGTACAAACTAAATGAACGTGTCGGTTCTGTATAGGTGGGCGAGGAGCTCCCTCCACCAGTACAGTTGAGTACTGACACCCACATAATTTCCATGTGCAGGCACAGGTAGAAGCTCGTGGCACGGAGCTCGCTTGGATGCGTCGAGGCACGGAGTTCCTTGGCGAGTCGAGGTGTGCGGCCGCGTGAACTCAAGACTTATACGGGACATAATGTATGGACGTTGTCTTCCGAAGCTTCCGCTGGCTCAAGTATTGTATCGAGAGATGAGAGAGAGCAGAGTGAATTGTACAATGAGAGAAAAGTGAGCCTGAGAGACTTGTAATCAAGGCCTTGCGCCCATTGTAATTTTATTGTTCAATATCAATAAAGAGTTCTTTTGAATAACTTGTGTTTTGATTCTAAATTTTTGCTGCATGTTCAATATTTCTGCTTGGGACTTCTGTGCGACGATCCCGTCGCAGCTGCTAAAATTGGCCGTTATGAAACTGCCTTGCACGAGCACAATCTAGGCTAGTGCGGCATCACGCCTTAGCGAGGAAGATCGCTCATACGAGAGCGGGGCGTGACATAATGGTATCAAAGCACGGCTTTACGTCCTTGGACTTCAAGTCAATTCTCTCAGTTTTGAAAGCTCGTTCATTGATAAAGATGTGTGCGCTCTCTCTCAAATGTCCCTCGGCATGTCCATACAATAAGTCTAAATATTTCCAAAAGCTCGTGCAAGTGTTCACTCGAACGCATCGATAGGCAATAGCCCTTGTGCCGAACGGTGTCAAACTTGACTTGATAGAAAACACATGCCAAGTTAACATGTCATGTACGTACCTAACTAGCCCTGCGTCGACCTAGCAATTGAGCATGCAAACTCAAAATATAGTTCGCACGGAATAGCTATGCACACGGCCTTTTGGCTAAGTTGTGTCGCGTGTCGCGCACCTCGACTTTTTGGTGTAAACGAATCGCGAGCAATATCAAGTATCGCCCGGTCGAGAATAAAGATACACTTAGGGTGTATATCAATAGGAAAACTAACGCTTAGGAATACACGGAAGATTGGTTTGGATTTTGAGGAGTAGTGCGAATGGCTTAGTACGTCGAAACGACGCGAGCGACTACGCTAGAGATTCGTCGAACGAATTGGAAAGATGTTTTAGCGAGTGATGCGAACATGATTGAGGACTAGATCGGATGGCTCGAATCCTATGTAGTGTATGGTTTGCCTTGGAAATCATTCGAGCAAAATTGAAGATTTTGAGTAACGACGAGTATATCGACGAGGCGATGCGATCGCGCATAGCCTTAGAGCGCATCACGCTTAGTTTGTCGTGACTTTGAATGTCCCGAACGAGATGTCGTTCGAACAACTTGTGAATGGGCAACGTGAGTTAGAAAATGATTCGAAACGATGAAACAAGTGAATGTCTTGACCAAAATTTTTTAGTAAATCACACGTATGATTTCGGATTGAATTAAATGAAATATGACTTGAGTTTTGGACAACGATCTTGAAACTAGCTTGAGGAATAGCGATTTATCGAAGAGATTGTGGAATATCCCACTCGGACAACAACATCAGCGCACGTCTCGGAGTTCATTATAAAAGGAAGATCGTCAAGTTACGTACATCATCGATGGTATTGAGGCGTATCAAAGATCGATTTACGATAACACGGGGGTACTCTGATTCAAGGAACAATGATCATACAAATATCATTGTTACGCTGGATGCTATCCTCAGGATGTTGGAACACGTCGAGGAAAAAGGTAGACTTGGCTCGAGGATTTTCTAGTTGAACAAATGATAAACGGACTATCGAACTGAGATCTTGGCTTGGATGAAAATGAAATATTTGGATTTGCTTCATCGACAACCACAACATTGACGTTCTTGTCCTATGCGAGTGCAACTCCAGACTCGTGCATGCGTCCCACTGATTAGGGCGATCACTCCGCGTGAGCGCTGGTATGGTCATTCATACAGCGGGGGTGATCAAACTTGCATGTCGTGGTAATTAGTATGTTTCAACTTGTGGTTTGATGCGAAAGTAGACTTGAGAATGATTCAGTGTGCTGGATGAGTGAACTTGAGGGTTGAGTAGGTCCAATCCGCGTATCGAGAATGAATTAGTCTAGACTCAAACAAGAGTTACGCCCCGATGAGAATGATTATTCTGCGAGAGTGTTGTATGGTGATTCATGTTGCATGGTGATTCATGAACCACCGTGGATAATCGGACTCGCGTGAGATTGGGACACAATATATTGTCGAGCTAGACGACCTCGTGATCGAATATATGAATTGGTTAGAATTGGTGATTTGAACGGATTTGAATATGTGCAACGTGTGCCTCGATGCGAATTAGGTGATCATGCTCGTTGTTTATAAATCTGAGTGACGCGAGCTTAGGTAAAAAATCCTGTATTCTCGACTTTGGTTTGACCCTAGGATTGGGGTCGGTGTTGGCATTATTGTTGGAGAACTATGATTCCAATCCTGCCATTGACTTAGCCTTAAAAATGGCCTAGCGGTTAGGCGAGACGCTCCTATTTCAAGAGTTAGTAATCGAAAGATTGATCTTGAGGATTGGCATGGATGGATAGTGTGAATGACGAATATAAGAATACCCCTCACGAGATTCGGCTGACATACATATATTTTAGGGACGCCTGAGTATGTGCACGATGCGACTCGAGTATGAACGACGAATTCTCTATCATGCGGCTTGGCTGAATGCATGTATTTTGGGGACGCCTGGAACGCGTGTACGATCCAACCAAGTGATACGTTGAGTTCAAGCAAGACTTGAGGAATGGAAGAGTGTCGAGAAATTGAAATCGTGTTAAGGAAAAGAATGATAATAATACGAGCATGGCTCGGAATCAAGGAAACGCGTAGGCGGAGTGTGTGCGATAAATTATGGCATGCCTCGCTCGGCGGTTATAGTTTCGTGTCTGGGCACGATTAAGTCTTGGCCATAGAAATGTTAGGATGGCTTGCCTTCTGAAAAGTCTCGAGGACGAGACTTGTTCTGAGTGGTGTATGTTGTAGTGCTCCGTACCGCAAAGTCAATCGGAGGATTCAAAACGCCGACGGCGTTTGGACTTAGCCTTGCAACGGCTGCTCTAAGGCTCGCTTGGTCGAGGCGACTCCTCGCTCAGGTGGGATAGTTTTGGTGAACTCGTCTCATCTTAGCCTTCAATTAATAACTCGCATGTTTTTAACTTGCACAAGTTAGGCTTGATAATAAAATAGACGCATCCACATAGCTAAGGGAATAATTTCGACGGGTCAGAATGTCTTAGAACATGGAAAATGGTCCCACGGTCTGCTTAGAAGTCGGATCAACGTGCTTTCAAATGACACTCGGTCCTTCGTCCCGTGGCTTGGGAGAAGGAAGTTGGCCTAAGTTGATAAGTTGCCACGACACTCGAATTAGCCTAAGTCATAGGCGTCGCCTGTGTGAATGCTTGATAAAGCATGCACGGTCCCGTCGTTTTGTCCCAACACTTGAATTAGCCTAAGTCATAGGCGTCGCCCGCATGAATGCTTGATAAAGCATGCACGGTCCTTTCGTCCAAGGCTTGGCATAGCCTTCGCATGTCCCGTGGGTTAAGTCATCTTGTACGGCTTGTTGGCTTAAGTCTAGGCACCCGAGAACTTGGTTGTTCAAGTCGAACGCGTGCACAGCCCGTCCTCTCGATGCGAAGCTTGGCGTAGCCTTTGCTTGTCAAGTCATTGCACAAATAATTTAGGCAAAGTTATGTCGGTCGGTATAAGCCATTCTAGTACTGTCCCGCTCTATTTGCGGTTGTCAAGTCACGTAGTCTCTTGAGAACAAGGCTCGTCGTATAAAGTATATAACTTGAGCGATAGCGTCGCCTAGAGAACTAGGCCTGTCTAAAGTATGAGCCACGGTAAATTTAGTAAAGAGTATGCTACAGACAAAGGAAGTCCATGCGACTGGTTGTCGTCGAGATCGGTCCCCCTACTCGGGAGTCTCGATAAGCCTAGTTCACGCGAGATCGATCTCGCTACTTGGGAGTCTCGCTAAGTCTCGATAAGCCTCGTTCACGCGAGATCGGTCCCGCTACTTGGGAGTCTCGCTAAGTCTTGATAAGTCCCATACACGAGATCGGTCCCGCTACTTGGGAGTCTCGCTATGTCTCGAAAGAAAACACACGAGATCGGTCCCGCTACTTGGGAGTCTCGATAAGTCTCGCACACGAGATCGGTCCCGCTACTTGGGAGTCTCGATAGAAAGATGGAAAACATGGTCATGAATAAGGAAGGACCGGATAGATCGAGTTGAGTCTTGCATGGTCATTGGACAACTTACGCGCAAGGGGAATCCCTCGACCGATCGTCGGGGCACCGGGATCGAGTCAGCCTAGGAGGGAAAAGCAGATATCGTATGGCCTTCGACGACGGTACAACTCGTTAAAAGTGAACCGTTACGATATATGCCACAAGACCATTCGATGGGGCTCGTACCTCCACACGAAGGGGTCACCGTGAGCCAAAGATCCAAGATAGCTTGACATTGCTAGTGACCACTCATATAGATGGGTCGACAGAGTAGCGGTAAAACTGCGTATATGCCTTTGGATTGGGTTTAGAACTTGAATGCAGGTCTAGTCGGTATCATAATGTCTAGGCCTAAAAATGGACTACAGTATAGGCACCGTGCTTGGCACGATACTTGGCATCGGGATGTTCATGAAATCGACTCTATGTTTCACAAGTCTTGTCTAAGTTAGTTTATAAGTCGATCAGAAAGGCCGCAAGGCGGTAGCATGGATCAGTCTTGAATAGTCGCGAGGCACGACCTCAATCATAAAGCACGGACAAGTCTAAGCAAGTTCTAGAGGCACGACCTGCACGAGTCATCCCCTTGACGTCGTTGGCACAAAAATTGGTCTAGAGGCACTTGAGTTTAAGTAAAGGTCTTGGCACGGCCGAGTTTGCATAAATTTCTTCTTGGCGAGGCACTTTTTCGAATATATTGAGTCGCAAATAGAGTATGGCACGACCCTGCCGTCCCGAGTTGAAGTTTGGTCGAGTAAGTAAGCGATGAGGCACCGTCTCGATCGAAATACACGTTGACATGATAGCACGACTATGTTGTCACATAACGAGTTGGTTAGACGTCAAGTCTTAAAATTGATCCTAAGGCAAGACTAGCAAGACAATCGAAAAGAGATTTAAGCTGCACAAACTAAATGAACGTGTCGGTTCTGTATGGATGGGAGAGGAGCTCACTCTACTAGTACAATTGAGTACAGACAACTATACATTTTCCATGTGCAGGCACAGGTAGAAGCTCGTGGCGTGGAGCTCGCTTGGATGCGTCGAGGCACGGAGTTCCTTGGAGAGTCGATGCGTGCGGCCACGTGAACTCAAGACTTATACGGGACAAAATATATGGACGTTGCCTTCCGAAGCTTTCGCTGGCTCAAACATTGTATCGAGAGATGAGAGAGAGCAGAGTGACAAATACAATGAGAGAAAAGTGAGCCTGAGAGACTTGTAATCAAGGCCTTGCGTCCATTGTAATATCATTGTTCAATATCAATAAAGAGTTCTTTTGAATAACTTGTGTTTTGATTCTAAATTTCTGCCGCATGTTCAATGTTTCTGCTTGGAACTTCTGTGCGACGACCCCGTCGCAGCCGCTGAAATCAGTCATTATGAAACTGCCTTGTACGAGCGCAATCTAGGCTCGTGCGGCATCACGGCTTAGCAAGGACGATCGCTCCTACGAGAGCGGGGCTTGATAACCAATATCCGATACGCCGTTGCATATCCTATTTTGCATATCGAGTACATGGATAGGCAAGGGCTTACCTGGTACACATTACAAGAAGGAGGCTGGGTCTAAGCCATGACTACAGGGTGTAACCCTGGTAAGTATGGGGTTGAACCTTCAGATACATGAAGTAACCGTAATTTGAGTTTCTTACCAAATCGACATTCCAGTCAGGACTTAATCATAGGAATTTTACAAATGCTTATCAAGAATTTACCTTATATAGAGAATAGGCTGTGGTGCAATAGATTAGGTTGTGAGTTGAAGTGGACTTGTGCTTGTATGACAGGAAGGGCGACTTCAAGTAGATGCCCTGTAATTATGATATGACATGTAGGGGTGGAAGGATCATTTAAGTAGGAATTATGAGAATGATAGGATTTTGATGGAGAAATGTTGGCATCAAACTGAGGATATAGATACTATGTGAGGCATATTGTCTAACTGTGAAATTAGCCTTACCTGAAAAGGAGTAGGCTAAGGTATATGTGGAAGAACATTGGGGATTTGAGCTATATTAACTTAAAGATTGCTATGGTGGACTAGGGATATACTTCTACATCAAACTCATTCTCTAGATCTAGTACATACCTTCTAGTTTTAGGGTTATTAGAGCATTAACTAATTACTGGTCTTTCATATTCTTATATGATTTTCTTATTAATTGATATAGTTTCATCTTGTTGCATTGCGCTTTCATCTAGCTTTCTTTGGGGGTTATCTTAGGACAACAATTGCTATTATATTTGTTCAAGGTGACCTGTAGTTGCCTTATTTCATATTTTTCCAGTCTTGTAGTCCTAGATGCACTATAGTTGTGTCCTTAGGATAATTGAGTTGCTTAAGGTTCTTTGGGTCAGCAATGTCGGTCTAAAAGTCTTTCTCCTTGGTGGGTCAATATTATTCCTCAATTTCAATACGTGAACCCAAGGAGCTCTCCTGATGAGACTTGAAGGTGAATTTGATTTCATTTTGAATTTTATTTCAGAGCCTTATGAAGATGTTTCTTAGAATGTGGATATCATCCTTATTTTTTTTTTCTGATCAGTGACAACCAAATCATCTACCTAACATTCATTGGCATAATACCTCATCTGATTTAAATGTAAAACCTTGAATGAACCCTGAGTATCAGTTATAACTGATATCAGTTACATATGGAGTCCTACCAGACCCTTGTGTAGGGTTATAACTAATATCTGTTACATATGTACCCAAAATTTCTAAATGTTACTCTATGATATTAATAAAGAGGTGGAGATCAGACAAGTGGTAGGGTCTCAATCCCTATGAGTGAGGAATGTTGGGTACCCAAGAGTATCCTAGATGTTAAAATAGGCATAGCAGTAAACTGCATAATAGCAGTGAGTTAATATGTATACAACAACAATACACATGAATCCATTGGCTACTATGTATCGTACCATAGGGGTATCGATTAGGAACAAAAGTGTGGGTGTGTATTTATATCCTTGACAGGGTGAACATGTTAATGGAATGCTTGATCGTATCAAGTGTGTATTGGTGGTGTGTAGGATAGAACATGGAAGGGAGACATGAATTTATCACATGCTTATTTACTAATGCAGGTTGGTGCCATACACCCATACCTCATCTAAGTGTGTGCAGGAAATCTAGGAATAGGCAATATTATAGCTCAAGTCCGAACTGTAGACTCAAGGACCCAAGGGATTAGTTATGCCGTATAGAACATCATCAACAGGGGTAATGGGTTGGTGCCATGAGTAGACAATACCTGTTATATATATAACATATGGACTAGGAGGGGGAAAGTAGCTTTGTTTTACACCACTATGTGTGGGTTCCTTAGAAGCAAATAGTAAATATGTGGATGTGAGAAATGGTTGTATAGGATGAGTAGTTGGTGTCAAGTATAGATAGGGATGGTCAGGAGAGCAAGTTAGGACATTGTGAAGGGAGTTCAATATAGGTACATGGTGTACCTTGGAAACAAGTGACAGAGAAACCCTCAATCTAGAGTATAAAAGAGTAATGACACCCATAAGGAGATACCCAAATCATAGGCTTGTGTATGTGGAGATGACTAGACAGCGTTCTACCGCCGATACTGTGACGTAGGCTGGACGTACCCACGGCTCGTACCCAAACAGTGGGTGCGGGTCGTGACAATGATGGAAAGCGTAACCATCTGCCTATAAGTCTCAATCCTTAAAGTAAAAGATTGATCGGGGAGGAAATAACTGAAGACAAGGAAAGTAAGAACATCCTAATCTTTATTTCATATGTATTTCAAATGGTTGAGGAAAATCTTTGAATCAGTCTACCTCGAGATTCATATATGAATAACAGAATCAAGAATTATAAACTAATTCCTTACGGCAAAATAGGATTTTAAATAGGCAATTCTAACTTATGATATAAGGTTTATATCTAATAGAGCAAAATAAAATTGAATAGTTTACCAAGATTGGAGCCTTAATTTTAGAAAAGTCTAACTTACCAAGTGAATAGTATATCCATATTGGATCATATCGTCATATCAAAAGTAATAGTGTATCTATAGAGATCTGACAAGCTATCCAAATTTAATAATTCATTATCTAAATTGCATGGCCTATCTGACAACCTTAACTACCCAACGGTCAATTTGAACAAGGGACTCCTAGTCCTAGTCATTCTATTAAATCAATTTAACTCTAAGTTGTGACTGGATATTTTCTAGTCGCAGGCTCGCAATAGTACGACTAACTTAAGTACCATCACGAGTTCGTATATTTTACAAAAATTGACCTGTATAGGCCGCCACAAAAACTTGTCATGATCCGTACCCGCTTTCCGAGATATGAATGCGTGTCCAAGCCAGCCTACGCCACAGTATCGACGGTAGAACACTGTATAGCCATAATGCTAAAAAATTACAAATAAATGCTCATTCACAAAAATTAATTTAATTTACAATATTCATAAGTTTTATATTTGCAGAAAAATATAAACGCTTACAAATATTAAAATGATTACAACTCATCTATCTAGCTGATCTCTAGGTTTTCGTCTGTAAGTACACCCGTATCTCCCAATGCTAAGTGAAGCCACAACTAACATGAAAAATGTTAGTTTACAATCAGGAATGGAACTAGTACAATTCACTGAATGCAGTTCAAATACATGAAAATGACTATACAACAGAGATTAGCCTTTAAATATATGATTTAGAAAATAAAACGAAGAAAGACAGAATAAAACTAAGTACAGAAGGACAGTAAATGAAATACAAAGAAAAATACTCACCGACTGACTAACTGACTGACTAACTGAAGTACCTTTGATATGTGACCTGTCTCGGGACAATTACATGACATTGTCTACTATATTTATGCTGTATAATGTAACACTATCTATATGGTATAAAACAATAATGAATCACTGCCTACACGGTATAATACAATAATAAATCACTGTCTACACGGTATACTGCAACAATAAATTACTGTCTACACGGTATACACTGTATAAGGTCAGATCACACATCCTTGGTACTTCACCTCTCCGACACGAAAAAATATAACCAACATAAAAGACAGAAATCACATATCTATTGACTAACAATAAAGTATAGTAAAGATCAATATCGAAAACAAGCAATAAACTGTACTCGCCTGAGGTCCTTTGCTGGTGAAACCGATAATCCAAACCACTCAGTGAGCCACAACAGTCAAACTCGTACAACAGTCTCTGGATACTGAAATAAACATTACCAACATTTTCAGAATAGTCAAATTAGCTAGGATTGTCTGTCCTTAAGTCCAATTCTGGACACAGAGGCAAAATGGTAATTTTGGGTCAAAACGGTGTCCGTTGTTGGATCCGCTTTGCACCGAAAAGTGTGCCATTGTCAATGATCTCTAAAGTCGTCAAACTACATGTCTACATATTTGTTTTGATGATACAAACCCAATCGTATGTCCAGAGTTGGATTCCGGTAGGACATGCACAAAATCGTCCGTTGAGTCGGATCGTGGGGTCCGCAAAACAGCGATCCGCTCAACTGTCTCAGAATCGGACCAAACTTGGCATACATGACCAGAAAAATGATACGGTCCTGTTGGCGTAAGTTTTGTCTCGATCTGACGAACGTGCACAAAGTAATTAAAAAATTTGCAAAGAGGTCGATACGATAAATTTCGACGGATACGCATCAAATTCGTCGCGTACACGCAACCAATTTGAATTACGTCAAATCCTATACGTCCGCGAAGCCATTATGCACCTTTCGATGTTTTCGGTTCACGACCATGTCACCTAGTTTGGCGGTACGCACGTCGTATCAAAGAGTTTTATTGAAAATTCAGTTTTCTGAGACAATTTTTTTCGGGATTTTGAAATTGAATAACTTTATATTCGTTAACTGAAAAATAATTCTATGAGATGCGTTTTAATGCCTTATATGTTGTTTATAACTGATTGAAACTGGTTTATGAAAAACAGATGTATTTGGTTCGAAATTACCTTTCCAAATCAGGGGTTTGGACTATTTCGTGTTCTATTTTTGAAAGAATTTTTGATGGACTTGGCATCAATTTATCGGGCAAGTTAGGACCGTAACCTACAAACTACTTGAACAGGTTTAAAGCCCTATAGATTTTGAACGTACCGGAGAAGACGGGACGCAAAACGATCACATGATGATCGAGAAATCCTTCCGCGAACTTGGCACCTGCTGTTGCGGTTCCTGATACTGCTGATGTTGTTGTCGCTCCTGCTGCGGCCTACGCGGCTGTGCACGACGGTCCCGACCGCATGTGGCGGTGGCGCCGATGGCGAGCGGTCGCCTAGAGGGTAGGGTTGGTCCTGGTCTAGGGTTTTGTTGCCGCTCCTCTCTCTCACGAGCTTTATAACTCTGCGGTTTGCCAAGCTCGAACTTGGGGGAGCCTGGGTCGGGCTTGGCCCTGGGCTGGGCTAGGGTGGTTGCAGGTTAGCTAGGCTCGGATGGTTTCCTGGGGTTTGTGGGCTTCTCTTTATTTGCTTTCTTTTTATTTTTGTCTTGTATATATATAACCCCCCCCCCCCCCCCCCCCCCCCCCCCACACACACACACACACACACACACACACACACACACACACACACACACACACACACACACACACACACACACACACACACACACACACATATATATATATAATGATTTACACCTGCACATTAAAACTCACAAAATAAGCAATAAACTTATTTCAAGCATAATCCATAATTACAATATTGGTGATTTCTTAATTTATATACTAACCTATATATAAAAATACAACTTGATCGTGATGCATATATATATTTATATAAAGCCTAATTTGTATATCATAAATATACTTATATAATAATCTCTATAAAAATCTAAATAAAACATCAATATTATCTATTCCTAGTGTTGGGCCTATTTATATAAATATGAATATATATATATATATATATATATATATATATTATAATATTTATTTGACAAAAATAATATAACCAATAATAATAAAATAATATTATATAATAATAACCTCAATAAAATTGATAATAATAATAAAAATAATAATAATAACAAAATTCAATAAAGCAATAATGGTGTATATACCATTATGTACAGTCTAATAATCCCAAAAATGTACAAGGACTTATTTTATACAAATATCATTGAATATCAACTAATAATGATATTTATAATATTTAATTAACGAATACTTAGAAAATATTTATTAGATCATTAAAATGGAATACAAAACATTTATACCAAAATACATCAACACGAATGTCATTGGACGTCCTATAAGACTACATGGGCTTGGGCTTGTTTTGGGTCCTATCTGGACTAGTTCGGTACAACCGGGTTTCCTAAAACTCAATAATATAATTAATAAATAAATATTTGGTAAGGGTTAAGTCGCAACTTGGTCTAGTTTTCCTAGTTAGGACACACTTATGGCTGGGTCTTCCCTGGTATGGCTAATGCACTAGTCAAGGCACACGACCATGCTATCCGTGCCATAATTTCTAGTCATCTTGTAGTTCAAAACTCAACCATGGCTAAAGTCATCTACCGTAATAATTAAAATAATTAATTATTTACAAAAATCTAAAAATCACCATTTAAATCAAATAAATAATAAAAATATTTCAAAATTTCCAGGAAGAGGAATTACAAGCGCATACTGCTAGGGCACATACTTCTTCTGAAGAGGTAACGTCTCGATCTCAGGAAAGATTAATAATGATCTTTTGAAGATATGTAGCCGTCGGTTTTACGAGACCTGAAACGACTAATTGCTGATGTCACGCCTCATCGGTTTACACGCGAGGCCAAGCCTATAAATAGGCGGCTGTGAGGAGAGAGAGTCTTCTACTTTCTGCCAAAGCTTTCTTCTTCCTCAGAGCTCATTTCTCCTTATTCTTTGAGAACCTTTAGTCCTTTCGAGAAATAGCTCCCAAGACTCTCTGCAGTGCTGCTAGCCGAGGAAGGGGCTGAGGCAAGGAGCCCATGGAGGTTGACGTAGAGGACACCCCCGTCGTTTTGGCGACACACGTCGACGTTCGTCCAGAGGTGTTCGATGGGTGTTCTCTTGCCTTGGTCTTTGTTATAGTGACGTTGGGCTGACCCGACTGCAGATGAGTTGCCTCAAGTCGATGTATTTTGGCTGACACGTATGGACTTTTGTCCTGATGATACGCTGAAGCCGTTTTAGCTGTGTAACACCCAGTTTTCCCGAGAAGAGTAATTTTAAAATTTTGTAATTATAATTATTATTTATTTATATTTATTTTATATTATGATTTTTAGTGATTTTTAATTATTTTTAAACTATTTAAAATCATGACTTGTGATTTGGTGTGCAGCTAGTAAAATCGTAGAGACTGTCTGCCCTAGAGCCTAGCCATGTGATTAGGGTATTTTATTTATCATTTTTTGTTTGAGGGTATTTTTGTCATTTTTGAATTGAATTTAATACATTTTATTAGGAATTTAAAATAATTTATTTGAATGGTGTGATTTAAATACTAGTTTATTTATTTCCATGTGGTTTTGGTTAGATTGGACCTAACCTAGATTAGTCATAGTTAGCCTAGTTATCCACATTGAGAATTAGTTAGTACTGGATAGTGGTTTGAGTCATGTTTAGCTAAGAGGGTGGTTTGCAACTTAACTAGGAAAGAGCCTTAGATTTTAGGCCATCATTAGCCTTGATTTATTGCTAGCCCTTAGATGCAACCTAAAAACCCTAACCCTAGCTAAAGTGGCCAGCCAGGACCCCCCTTGCCTATATAATATCTCCTTAGAAATTTGTGCCTCTTTTCAATAGTTCATCATTATTCCTACGAATAAGGTGAGCCTACACTTCTTTTCTCCATAGATTAATCAATAGGGCTCCATTTTTATTGGAATTTCTTTCATAGTGTTCTAATTCCTGTTCTCCTACTGATTATGGAGTCACATCTCAGATTTGAAGCAATTTGGAGAAGTTGGGTGGCTTTTGGAGATCCCGTTTGAAGAATTTTTTGTGTTGAAGAACACACATATGTAAATTTCTATTCCACCATTAAAATTAGGGTTTCCTTGTATAAATACCAAGCCCTAGGTATCCTTGTGCTGTAGGAACAGGGTTTGCTCGATTTCGCGTCCTGTACGTGTCCGTATCGGACACGTATCAGTGTTGTGCGCAGGTGTTCGACAAAATGCCAAAAAGGGCATTTCGATCTGTTTTTAGAAAAGTTTCTGAATAGGAAATTTTGTTTTAGTGTTGCTTAAATGATTCTGGTCGACTGAGGTTAGTTTTGTGTCGTGTCGTGTCTGAATGGACACTGGAACACACTGTTTCCACGCGTACCGCACGCGAGTAGCAGTCCCCTGCTACTCGGGCCCCCTGTAGGACACGACACGGTTTCTCTTGGTATGAATTTTGGTGGACACGAGGGGGCATGCACTGACATCATGCCCCCAAAGTTTTGTTGGATCTAGTGAAGTGGTTAGGGTAAAATCGCGGTTGCACTGGGTTTGCACATACACGCACACACTCGATTTAGGCCACTGATACGGCCCTAGAATTCTGGACATGATGCACTAGGACATGAATCAGAGTGATGGACACGAAGAACTATCCTAGGTAAACCTAGGTTGGTGAGCATGAGGCCTGGTTTGGCCTGTGTCGGGTGCACGACACGAGTGCACTGTACAGTGCCTGTTGTGCTCGATTTGTGTTTGATTGTATGTGGACACGTCTGTGTCATATGTGGTGGACACGTATTGGGCTCTGGGACACGAACACTTGTTGGGTATTCATTACCAACCTTTTGATTTACATTTTAGAATGATTTAAACCATTAATTCCCATTTACCTATTTTGGACTGATACACATATTTTAGTTTATATTCCAGTTTTTAAATTCAAACTTTGGTATCAAATTTAACCCAATTAATACTATTGTTAGCATGGTTTAAGTCCCTAATATGGTTCTCCTATATGTAATCTACTTGTGTATCGAATTTGGGTGATTTAGGTTGTGTTTTGATTTCGAATTGGGTGTATGAAATACTGTCAGTTATGTGAAGTCTGAACTGTCATTGGTTGAACTAAAAACTAAGATTATGTTGAAACCTGTAATATGCTAAACCTAGGACTGTTGTGCAACACTGGTTCTGAACCTGAGATTGTTGTGGTTTCACTGAATTCCTGTGCATTGATTTCCCTTTCTTTTTACTGAGTTCATTGTGTAATGATGTGGGTTCCCTTCCTATTTTCTAAAAACTGAAACCCTATAATTCCTCTCACACTCACAGTCACTCATACACACACACATTTCCTGTTTTCACCCTTTAGTGATACACACTTTCACACACATCCTACTGTCCAGATTTGGACTGAGCACCCACACACAGGTTTTAGTCCTAACACACCTACACACACACACACACTCTATTTTCCTGTCACACTCTAGTATACACATCCCTTTAGACACACACACACACACATCCCATAGTTCCCCTCTCTATGTATATATAATCTCTAAATATTGTATATAGTTAATGAAATGAATGCAAGTTATATATAATGTAATGTATATAAATATGTATGTGTATGTAAATATGCATATATATATATATATATATATATATATATATATATATATATATATATATATATATATATAGGTATAATATGGTTTCCTAATGTGTGTGTATTAGCATAGGACTATAGCCTATGGATGCAATGTGTGATGTTAGTATAGTCTAGTATAAGTAGTGTATTGACCAATATGGACTTGTTAGGACTTAAAATGACTGTTAAACCTAGTTTAACATAGCCTAGACTTGTTTAGACCTAGAATGACTTGTTTGACCTAATTTAAACTTGTTGGACCTAGTTTGACCATAGTTGACCTAGTCTGACTTCTAGGGTTGACCAGAGTTGACCAGAGTTGACCAAGGGTTAACTTTGGCCTAGATTGACCTAGATTCATGTAGAATGCATTGTAGTGCATCTTTTTACCATTCTGGACTTGTTGTGACTTGTGCTGTTCTAAATAGGAGCCAGACACCACTCCTCGGATATTACTTTCATCTTGGACACTCAGATACCAGGCGAGTACATTCTCTGATCATTTCATATCCTGTTTAGAATTATTTTCCTGCTTTATATTACTTTACTTGATACTGTCACGTTGGTCACACGGATTAGTACTATATGGATCCTTTCTTGAGATGTTATCCCCTCAGGAGCATCGAATACTACATGTTCTGTGCGTTTCACTTACATGGTGTATCACTATGCTTCACGATTTATTGATCACTTGTGACGTACTCTCATGATCACAGAGTCTTCTTTGAATCACCCATTTATGGGCATTCCCAGATCACCCATTTATGGGCCTACCATGTATCACCCCCTTGTGGGCCATTACATGGAATCATAACATAACCTGGCTGGATCCTTGTGTATTGATTGGGGGTACGGGGGAGTATAAATAGTCATGTGAACAATTCCAAAGTAGAATAGCCATGTACGCCTCTTTAGTATAGCCATGTACAAATCAAGCCGTTCACATGTCGAATTTGTACTCTAAATCACTAGTCACTGGTAGCTCTCTACTTATAGTAGATATTTCTATTACAGTTCTCTCTCTTTTTACATTTTGTACTTTCTTTCAGTTCATGTATCTTACTTTACTGTATGATTATATTTTCTAACCTGCTATGATCTGTTGAGATATATTGTGCTCGCTTCTGTCCTGACTGGACCTGTTGAAAATATTACAGAGGACGAGAAGGAGGCATGTGTGGATACTTTTTACGGTGCTACCTTAGATGAGATGTTGGACCTGGACCAGCAGTAGGTCCCACTAGCAGTGGATGACACACCTCTAGACTAGGATGTCTTTCATTTACATTACTCTCTGGATGACTATACATATTTGATACTTGGGATTTGGGATATGTACTTATCTTAGACTCTCTGTTTGTACTTGTGGATTTCCTTTCCTTTCAGCAGTATTATCTATCTATCTTTCTATCTTATCTTCCTGCCTTAGTTGTGATTGAGTTTACTTTCTGCTATGTCACCCCCATTCGGGGAGTATAAACTGTTTAGTCTTATACTGTTAGATGCATTGAGACCTAGGACAGTGTTCTACCGCCGACACTGCGGCATAGGCTGGGCGTTGTTACGCTCTCGTACCCTCACAGTGGGTGCGGGTCGTGACAAGCTGACGTGCATTGACTTAGGTCCTGATGATGCGCCAAAACTAGGGTCTGATCTGTGAGCATGGATTTCAATCCTGATGTTGCGTTGTGTTGCTAATGCGCCTTGGGTGCGTGCTGACTTCTCCCTTTGGTCCTATTTGTAGGTTCCTTGCCGAAGACAGAGGCCTTTGTAAAGGATGAGGCACCACTTTCTTTTATCAAACGAGAGGTGTACATTAAGGAGGAGGTGACTCCCAAAGTTGAAATTAAGGAAGAACCGACGGACATTGACGAGGAAGTAATTTCGAAAGCCGAGGTCATTGTTAAGGAGGAACTAGTATCAGAAGGTAGCAGTACTGGGAGTTCTGACACTCTTGTCTCCAAAGAGGACCTCAACCAGTTTGAGCCTTCATATGCGAGATGGCTGCGAGAGTGGTACATGCCTCAACGTAACTACGATCCCTGGCTGTAGGGGTTCATCGTCTGACTTATGGTCTTTGCTGAGGCCAAAGTCGACTTTCCTTTTCAGTGTCTCTGATCTTTGTTCCCTTTCTGGGATGTAGCTTTTGCTTTTGTTCCATTTCGAAGCTGATGTAATCTTTGTTGGATGAAGAAATAAAGAAACTTTTGTTTTATTCGTTTCTTGTGACGAACTAAAATTTTGTGGACCTATCACCCTTGGCGTACCTTGGTTTTAGGCATGGATTGATAAGTTGAGAGAAAGGGCCAACATATTTACTCAGAGATAATGTGGACATGGTAAATATGGACTAAAATGGTAGAGTTTTCCTACTCAGAGGTAATATGGACGTGGTAGGAGTGGACTCTGTGGGTGTTTATAGAACAACTTAGAGGCAATATGGACGTGGATGTTCTATAGTGCAATAACACAGGGATTGTTGTACGGAACGTTTACTCAGAGGTGATGTGGACGTGATAAACATTGCCTTAAGCATGATCTTACATGGTGCAGGATCCTATGTAGAGAAGCAACTCAGAGGTGATGTGGACGTGGTTGTTCTTCTATTGGGGATAATGCAACGAAATAACAGGGTTTCAGAAGCATATGATTTGTCAAAAAAGGGGTGTGAACTTGGTTTGATCAAGTTCACCAGTCCTCTCTCCGGGGAGAGGCAACACGTTCTCGACGGAGGTCAATGATAGTACTTTTTCAGGAACTTGTCGTTGATGGACATTGTAACTCCACTTTTCTAGATTGAGTTTTCTCCTGTAATTTACTTAAAATTTTATTTTTTTCATTAATTATCAATAATGATTTTCTAATTATTTTAAATCCTTTATTAAGAATATTCCTATTTATTAAGATTTGTTAATTATATTTTCTTAAAAATTTCTATTTAAAACTTGTTGATTTTACTATAAGTTTTCTCAGTCCATTTGGCAATGGGCCAGCCTTTCCTATTTTTTGCCTTTTATTCTCAGCCCTAGCCCATCACTAGCTGACTGGGCGCAGATCCGGGTCCAAACCGCTAACCCTTCACCCGCAATCCTTCACCCGCTAACCCTAATCCCTAAATAGCCGTTAAGTTCAATTCCTTCTTTCATTCACTCATTCAAATTTGTAGCTATTCTTCCCTCCTCCTCTATTGCAGCGACAACGACGATGACGGGAACGACGATGCCAAGAATTCTAGTCTCCTCTAGAAGTTTCTTCCCCTAACTGCCTACTTCATCTCCACCGTCGATCTCCAACAAACCAGATTCGTCCTAGCCGTTGGATCATAATGGCCGTTGCCCGCCCAACTGCCGGTCAAGTGCCCGGCCAACTGCTGCCCGTTCGACCTAGCCTATAAATAAGACCCATTCCCTCCTCCTTCCTCACCACTCCTAGTCGGCGAAGCCTTGCCAAAATCAACTCTCGCCTCCTCTTTCTTCTTCCTTTTCGAGCCCCAGCCATGATGGTGGTCATCATTCCAGTGGTCGACGTTGATGGCAACGTACGACTTCATTGGTGATCGAGTGGCACGAAGTATCTAATCAGCGAACTCCACGGTGGCTCGGGGCACGCCTATTCTTCGAAGATCGATTAGTAAGCCTAAGTCCTTCGTCCTTGCAAATTCTTGGAACATTGAATTATTTTACTGTGTTAGCAGAATATTTCTGGGTTGATTCATGAATGAATTTTTGATTGATTTTATAATTCTTGATCTCGATTGGTTTGTGGGTGAATTCTTGATTATTCTCTCCAATTTTGGAGTCGAACCAATTCAAATCGAACTCACAAATACTCTTTCTATTCTCGCGCATGACCTGTTCGATAAAATTCTCAGGAGGACGTATCGACAAGCTGTGGATTCGGGGACACCACCATTAGACACGCGGAGCTTCCGTATCGACTTCCGGAGACACGATGAACCTTCCGCGAGCTCAGATATGCTCCTATCCTTCGTCTCCTCTTTATGGACGAATTCTCAGTAACGGTTAGCTCGTGTCCAGATTTCAACTAAGTGTCGGACACATGGTAAGGGACTGACACGACTGACACCAATAAGGGGACACGAGAGATACACTTGGTGTTAGGTTCTCTGATGGTTTAGTTCAATTACTTGACCGTTTGTTTAGGTATATTTTGAATTACCAGTAAGCTGGAGATGTTGTGAAGTTCAGTAGCCGTTAGTAGGAGGATTCTTGAGTTCAAATAGTCAGTAGTATTGCACAATTACTTGGCTTTGAAATTCCATATTATGCAATAGCTGTGGTTACTTGGTTCACTCAGCCGAACTATAGGTTAGCTTAATACTTTAGGCTCTAGCTATTTAAAGGAGTGGGCCTTATGTCATCAGTGTAGACTGCCAATGGTTTAAACCATATGTGATAAAGTATCAACTCTAGGATATGGACCTACAATTGTAAATAGAATGGCCACTTAGTAGAATGTAGTACTGAGGTTATTTTTCTGGCCAGAATAGTGTCCAAGTACATTATACTTATATAGTTAAGGCTAATTCATTAGTCATGGTGGGGTTTGAGCTAGGAATATATTTTTAGTAATAGTTGGATAGTCATCATTTAGTTGATTTCTAAAAATATATTTCTTTATTCTAGGTGATTTAGAAGACTTGGACAAGACACCGGAAAAGAGGCAAGTACATGTACTCAGTATTACCATCATTGCATGCATTGCACACACATTGTCTTTTTTCATTATTTGTACTTGTTCCCGATTGATTATATTGTTTCTCGTGTCATATGGGGGACATTCTAGAGACATGTGATTGACTAATATTGGACAAATATTGCCTGATAGCATACTCTGTATCCCTGATATCCATTTCGTGTGTGACTGATAGCATTGTCGTCAGACATGCCTGATTATTGCGTGACTGATAGCATTGTCGTCAGACATACCTGATTATATATTGACTGATAGCATATTTTATATGTCTGATTATATATTAGTCCCCATATATTGATAACGTCCAATTGCATATATACACATAGCTAGTGCATATTTTATACTCATCTTGTTTCCTGTCTTTCAGTTATATTTTGATATACCGTTCCATTGATCTCTGTGGTGAGTTTTATTGAGTTACATTGTACTTTGCTCCTTTTCTGACTGGATCATTGATTACAGGTGAGATGGATTATAGATTATCATTCATGGATGGCATTGGAGCTCACTTGATATTGATATATCTAGTTTTATGTATAAAGATTGATAGGATGTATTTGATTATATGTTGTTGTTGTATCATTTATATTTTTCCGGCTTTGTACCCGGACATTCATCTATAGGTTGTAATAATCATATAGTGGATTGCTGTGATGGTTAGTATAGATTCCGAGACTAGATGTTGTGATGAGATACTTCTGTTATTGATGACTAGACGGCTCACTACCGCTGTCATCGACAGTGTAGGTCGGGCATGACATCGACCCGTACCCGATTATTCGGGAGCAGGGCGTGACAGGCATCATGAACAACTCTTCATTAGCTTGAGCGAGACGATAAGCACCGTTTGAGTATACCGTCTCTATGATGAAGGGTCCTTCTATTTGGGTTCAAACTTTCTTGGTGTTTTGTGAGTCATCACCATCGGTCTCCTGACTGCCAGAACCAGGTCTCCCACTTGGAAAGTCCTCTGTCAGACTCTTTTGTTGAAAGCCTGTGATATGCGGGCTTGATAAAGTTCAATATACTGTTCAGCTAAAAGGCATTTTTCGTCCAGCGCTTCCAACTCTTGCAGACGGCGACTTTGATTGTCCTCTTCCGTCAACTGATTTGTGATCGCCACCCGTAGGGAGGGTATTTGAATCTCCAGAGGTAGCACTGCTTCGCTCCCATAAACCAGAGAGAATGGTGTGTTGCCCGTCGGGGTCCGCACCGTTGTGCGATAGGCCCAAAGGCATTCGCCGAGCTTCTCGTCCCAGTCGTGCTTATTGGATGACACGACCTTTTTGAGTAGCTTGACGATGGTCTTATTAAAAGCTTCAGCCAATCCATTCACTGTCGGATTGTAAGCGGTTGATGCTACGTTCTGAATACGGTTCTTATCGCAGAACCTACTGAACGCATGGCTGATGAATTATGGGCCATTGTCGTGGATAATCCTTCGAGGTAATCCGAAACAGTAGATGACGTGATGCTTGATAAAGCTGATCACTTTTGAGCTTTTCACCTCTGTGAGAGGTACTGCTTCCACCCATTTAGAGAAATAGTCGGTGATTGCCAGGATAAAGCGGTGTCCCCTTGACGAAAGAGGAGTGATAGGCCCCACTATATCCATGCCTCTGGCTTCAAACGGCCAAGAGGCAACCGTCGGGTGTAGAGGCTCTGACGGTCTGTGGATGAAGTCGGCTTGCAGCTGACAAGCACGACACTTTTTTGCATACTTGACAGCTTCATCCATCATGGTGGGCTAGTAATAGCCCATACGTAGGAGTCGGTCATGTAGCTTAGGACCTGTGTAAGCCCACTTCCCAATTTTTTATTTTTTTATTTTTATTTCATTACGATTTACTTTTATGGTCATTAGGAGTCGTACCTAAGCTCATAAGGGCGCTATAATCATATTATGGTTATTTGGACCTTAGTAAGCATTGTTTAGCTATTTTATAGCTTACTATAATATTTAGATATTTTTAGATAATTATTTTATTTAGTTCTATATAGTTTAAAGGCTTCCATTATTTCTTATGAGGCCATTTGGGGATAATTTGAGGTAAAGTATTTTTAATTATATTTTAAAAGGTTAAATATATTTTCCATAATTTTTACAATTTTTTTGAAATTATTTTGATAATTTTAATATTGGAAAACCTATTTTCTAGGACCTCTAGAATTTATTGTGCTAGAATATGAGCAAATATTTACCCCAAATGTTTTTCTAGGGTTCATTATACTATTTTATATTTTCTTGAATTTTCCCATAATTTTTGGAAATTTTTAAGTATTTATTTATTAAGGTTTATATATTTTTAGAGACTTCCAATACTTATTATGAGGCCATTTGGGACTAATATGAGGTAAATCATTTTATTTATATTCTAGAAGGTTATATATATTTTCTGTATTTTTCTACAAATTGTTAGGAATTTTTAGGATTTTATTTGAGTTTATTTGGCCTTAAAATCATTTTTAATCAATTTCTGGAAAATTAATTACACAGTCATCACCCAGTCAGCGTTGCAAGCCCACATGTCAGCCGAACAGCGCTGAAAGGGGGGGGCCCGTCTGCCAGTCAGCGAGTGCTGACTGTACCCGCCCACTGTGTGTGTATATATATCGCAGAACAGTAAACCCTAATTTATTTTCTGCCGAATTTTGAGTTTTTGATTCTTTGGAGAACCCCGACTTCCCGAGGCGATTGCCGTCAACTCTGACCTCATTTTACCGTGCTATTTTTTTTGGATTCGTATTGAGGTATACTTTCTGAATATCTAATTTATTTTTATATATTCTGAATCGTAATGTCTGTAAAATTCATAGGGTGTCGGTTGTCCGAAACTTGACACGTTTTGGTATTTTCGAGATTTTGAGAGAACCAGAAATCGAAATCACGAACCGTTTGAAGTTTCAGAAAGCTAACATAGAGCTCTACGACATATATTTTTCCCAAAAATTAATTAATTCATCTATTATTTTAGTTATTTGTTGAACTCGAAATTGATCGGTGAATCACTATTTTGGTCACGATTAGCCATAACGGCGATATCTTTTGACCAAAATGTGAATTTATGGCACGGTTGATTCCAGAGCACCTGTGGCACTGAAATCTACCAAGGTGCATTTTCAAAATCTAGAGTTTACGATATTTGACTAGGTAGTCAACGGCACGCCTCGATTTGAGTGCAATGGTTTCCAAAATCAGAAACATGATTTTTTTTTATGGCCAAATTTTTATGTTTAGATTATATTCAGATTATTATTAGGTTAAATTAGTTTTTTCATAATTTATTCCAGAATTAACTATTATTAGATTAGTCAACCCATTAGCCACTTATTCTATGAATTTAGAATTAGAACCTTATAATTGACTTGTGGATTTCGTGCATGGTTTGTGGTACGTTGTATGTTATGGTTGACAGCTTCTTGATTGGCAATTCCCTCATCCTCGACTTGTGAATACAGTTTGTGCAAGGATTCAGGCATGTGCACTTTCTGATTTCTTTCGATTCATAGTAGTCTTTCCATTTCATGTTTATGCATATGCTCTCTTGCTTGTTGACACATTGTTACACGGATTAGTGTCATGGATCTCTACATACTTTATTTCATGATTGTCATGTTTTCGTATTTCGTGACTTGTTCGAGTTCATGAGTACTAGTCGGAAGGGAAAATATCTTAGTAGACATGTGGACTACCCAGAACTATTCTTTGTGTCTTTCGTAGTGAATAGCAGCTCCTCACAACATGTGCAGGGTGCCTGATTTATCCCCTAATCGTTCACATATCGAAACTAGTATTTCAAAACACATAGATAGTTGTCTTTACTTGTCTTCCTCATTTTATTCACCACTTGCCATGTCATCCTAGTTACATGTTCCTTTTCTAGCTGATATATCATGTTGTAGAGTTATCTACTTTCTTTCATGATTTATCATGATATCGGTCTTATTTTCTAGATCATCTAACATATGTTATTTTCATGTCTTGTGAATTCTATTGTGTTTTCAATTTGTCATTGGTTTGTGTGCTTGTTCCATTCCTGACTAAAAACTAACATTTTTCAGGTTTAGCTGTGGCTTCACTTAGCATAGGGAGATACAGGTGTTCTTGCAGGCAGAAACCTAAAAATTATATATAAGTGGTATCATTTTCATTAATTGTAAGAACCTTGTATTTTCTTTAAATATAAATATTGTAAAAGTTGTAATCAATTTAGAAATATAAATGAGCAATAAATATTATATTTTATGATTTTGAGCATCTTGGCCGTGACAGCGTTCTACCGTCGACTCTACGGCGTAGGCTGGCTTGGACACGTCTCGTATCCGAAAAGCGGGTACGGGTCTTGACAACCTGGTTGATGAGCTCCGCACATTCCGTCATGAGCTTCTCGAAGAGCTTCGGCGGCTTCTTCGTTAGATAGACATCAGAGGAGAAGTCCATCGTAGGAGCGCCGGTACAGCATTTTGGAGGCTGTATCGTAATAGAACCGGAGGGAGCACCTTCTGACTGAGACTGCTTCCTTCGGGTCTTCCGAAAGAATTCCGTAGACAACAAAGTCGATGAATAGGAACCTCCAGTCTCTGAAGTTGATGCCAGGGTCCGCGACCATGGCATGAGTCTTCCACATGTACAGATTATTTTTGGGGCGAGCCAAGTCCCGACCCGTCACCGTAACGAAGTATTAATTCCCGACGGGTGAAGCCAATGAGGCTGCGAGGCCGACCAGAGCATCAGCTTCCAAGTTTTGTAGTCGAGGAACATGCTCTGTAAAGAATTCTGCGAAGGTTGAGATGATGTAGTAGATGGTCTGCTCATGGCCTGCTTCATTGTTTTGGGCCAACAAAGTGCCAAAGGAATGGTCCATTGCACAGACATAGAGCAAGAATGGTTTGCCTGTGCAGGTGCCACCAGGACCGGAGGACTTGTCAGATAAGCTTTGATATCGTCGAAAGCTTTTTGACATTCTTCCGTCCAGACGTAAGAAACTCCCTTCTTCATAAGCTTAGTGAAGGGTTGACATTTTTAGAAAGGTTCGCAATAAACCTCCGGATGTAGGCGAGTCGTCCTTGTAGGCCTCAAAGTTCTCTGAGATTCTTCAGAGGCTCCATGTCAATGATGGATTTAGTCTTCTCGGGGTCGACATGAATGTATTTCGCTGTGTTGATTGTCACGACCCGCTCCCGAATAATCGGACACGAGTCGGACACGCCCAGCCTTCATTGTTAGACACAATGAAGTAAGCTGTACCAAGCTAGGGAAAACTAACCAGATAAACATGAAAGTATAGAATCACAGCATCTAAAAACGTATCCCAGAATGATCACCATAATCCACAAATCCAGATATCATAATGTACCAGAATCAAAAGAAATGAAAAGTGCTAGGAACTCTAGAGTCAATATCTAAGAGTAAAGCTAAGTAATCTAAACCTGAAGCCTCAAGCTAAGCCTCATCCTGCTCAGCTAAATCCTGGGCTCTAGCCCATAGAGTAGATCAATGTCCTGCAAGCATACCTGCAACATATCCTATTCAGGAGCGGAGCAAAGTACAGTTCTAGGTAATGAAACATGAACATGATATGGACAGGGTACAGGAGTACAGGAATGAACATGAAAGTACAGGAAAGTAGTACATGGAATAAGTACAGGAACTATAGTACATGAATGTAAAGTACAGGAACATGTAAAGTACAGGAATGAAACTATAATCCTGAAGTACCAGACATGACAAGTGCACAATATCGAAATACATCTAGTCCATGTGACCGGCTGGGGTAAGTACAGGAGCATGCACAAGAGTACATGAATATGGTACGACTTAGGACCCGCGTGCACAGTGCGAGGCCTAAGCTAGGTACAGGAATATATAGTAACCGGGATTGGTCACATGGCTAGTGTATTTCCCCACCCGACACTAATAAGTACAAGAGCAAGGGTACAGGAATACAGGAGTACATGAATATCGTGCCATGACGTGTCACAAGAAAGGGTACAAGAATATAAATGTACAAAACCGTAGAAAAGTACTTGCCTTGCTCCAGGAAAGTACGGGTGAAGATCGGGCTAGATGTTTTCCTGTATTTAGTAGGTACAAGTTGGTTAATTACAAAGAGTTTCCTTAGATATAGTTTCTAACCTAGATTAACTGAAGTTTAGCTAATATGAAATAACACAAGAAATTCACTAATCCACATTAATCCTTAATTTTTACTATAATTCCCTTATTTATAGAAACACATATTAATAAAAATTCCTAATTACCTATACCAAAATCATAGGTGGCTGAAAATATGTACAGAAGAATCATTGTGAAAATATTATTATTACAACTCAATGTATTCTAATACTACATATGATCTCCCATTTATACAAGAAACTTAACTCAACTTCCTATAAACCTTTCCAAGTCAAGGTTGCAACAAAACTCTTAATCACAAATTTTTAAGGAAAGAGAAAAAAATAAAATAAACTTACTCTAATAGCTATGGAACTCATACATATACCACAGATTCTTAGCCTGCTAGCAAAGTATTCCAAAGTTGCAAATAGAAAAATAACATCTATAAAATCAAGCTACTGCTGCATGTGTAGGCATGACAATTCAACACTTGGTTACTTCAAAGCCCTTCCCCATCAAGAATTAAAAAAAATACCTATACTTTGAACAACCAGTCTTCACAAGGAATATATTAAATCCACACAAAATTACAATAACTACAACAAAAACCCAAATGAAACTATTTTCCCCCAGCCTGCCTTCCCTGGTTCACTGTACCAACGGTCATATTGAAATTCAATACAAGCGAACTCAACAGGTCAACACCACTCCTCTAATCGACTCGATCGACCTTGGTTCATGCTCGTGTCCATCCCGACACAACGTACGCACTCAACGGTCACGAACAATCGTTGGACACAGGCCGAAACTCGGACACAGCAAGCTCGAACTTAAACTGTAAATAAAACTCCACATTAACTAAGCACGACACTCAAAAACAACAATCGATTAGAAAGATACCTGAAGAAATCGATTAATAGAAGGTAGAGACACAGATCACGTGTCGGATACGTAAGTCTTGTGTCCGGAAAAGATCTTCAGTGCACTGCAACATTACATCGAACATGTGGTGAGCAACACAATCAAGCCAATTTCCCACGTCTGGTTTGCTTTTTTTTCAAAACCCAAAAGTTTCAGAAATTGACTCAAGGGTCTACTGATCCAAATTGATCAGTGTCCCAACCACAACTTCGAGAAGAATCGATCAATTAAAAAAAAAGAACTCCATAACCGAAGATGAAACCAGAATCGAACTTCTCCCATCAAAAACAGAGTAAGGATTAACATTATACCTAGATTGAGGTTGATTATCGATTGTTACTGAATCGATTCGTCCCGATCTCTCACTCCAGATCTGATTAGTTCAGTATTGCTCGAACGGAACTTATTGATCCACTGAGATCCATCAACAAAAATTGCGTCGGTCAGAGGAATCGAATCACGAACAACCAGTCTCGAAACGAAAACGCAATGAACTCACTTGAATTGGTTGCAGAAAAATACAAGCAGTTCCTCGCCGCTGCAAGGGCCGTGCGCCGCCGTCGATCAGTTGCTTCTCGACATCGCCGGGGTTGTCGTCGATCTCCAGGAGAGTACCATCGCCGTCGCTGTCGTGGTCGGAGTGGCGTCCGTCGAGTAGCTCAGTCGCCGCTCGTTGCCGATGGAAGAGAAGATCGCCGGAGAAGAAATCACCCAGACGTCGAAGGCTTAAGTGCCACCACAGTGGCAGACCACCGCCGTCAATCGCCGGAGAAAGAAATTAGGGTTAGAGTTCAATTGATTTGGGAAAGCCATGAGTTCGAGCAGAGCTCTCGAACCCAGGGAGAGAAAAAAATAAAGAGCTCTGAAATAAACTCTCTCTCCTCCACAGACTTAGTTATAAGGAAAAGTGAACATTTGCAAAAAGGTCCCCCCGCTGAAACAATCTTTTAGTTAAGTCCCTCCGGTTTGGAATTTTTACAAAAAAAACCCTCCCCCTTTTCGGAATTGTAGAGTTTTTTTGAAAAACAGTTAGAAACTAAAAAGTGGGCCCCAAAGTTTGTTATAACAAACTTTCAAATTTTTAAAAAAATAATTCCTAGCCTACAAATTTCCCTCCAATAATATAATTCAAAATATTTATCATTTAAACTAAACTTATTATTTTATTAGAAACTTTAATTTCTCAAAAATAGGAAAGTGGAGTTACAAATCTCTCCCCCTTGAAAAATTTCGTCCTCGAAATTCGAAGACCCAAAAATCTCAGTAAATCACAAAAGATCCAAACACCAGTCATTTATTGAAAATAGAATTTTAAAAGAACAGAGTACAATCAAATCAATCAAACAGATTGTGATAGCGCTCCCGCATCTCGTCATCGCGCTCCCATATGGACTCTCCTGGAGAGTGGTGTCTCCATATGACGTGGACAAGTGGAATAGTCTGGTTCCGCAGGCGCTTCTATCTCCGATCAAGGATCTCCACTGGCTGCTCCTCGTAGGTCAATCTCGGACCCACCGTTAGCTCTGAATAGTCCACCACATGGCTCGGATCTGGAATGTAGTGTCGAAGCTGGAACACATGAAAAACGTCGTGCACTCCCTCTAAGCTAGCTGGAAGCGCTAGTCGATATGCCACCTCGCCAATTCGTTCCGTCACGTCGAAAGGCCCGATGAATCTCGGACTGAGCTTCCCGCCTCTGCCAAATCTGATGACGCCCCTAGTTAGCGAGATCTTCAGGAACACTCTATCTCCAACCGCGAACTCTAGTGGCCGTCTGCTGCTGTCCGCCCAGTGCTTATGCCGATCCTGTGCAACCCTGAGATGCTCCCTGAGCAATGAGACCTTATACGATAATTACACGCAAGAAGTTGGAATAACACGATCTAACAATGATCAAGAATCAGATAGGCACGAGATAGAATGAAATTTCAATTACAACTTAGAGGAGCAAAAATCATGAAGACACAATTATTAAGTACGATCAAAAATCGATAGTTTAATACAAGTGGGCTAAGACAAGTTAGGAAAATCATGGTCAGATAGACATGATTTAAGATCGAAGTTTAGACAAGACACAACGAAGTATGGAATCAAAATCTGGCAATGTATAATTTTGAGGAATTTAATGATCTAACGATAAAATGCTAGAAGAAAAATTTAGCAAGGGTTGATTGAGGAGACGTACGCAAGACTCGGAAGATACAGTATCAAATCAGGATAAACGTGCAAGGATCTGTGATCCTCGAAAACCAATAATCATATAAAAAAGGGATATAGTTTCCATGGTGTCTGGGAACATATAGCTATTTAAAATCATTTTGCCTAGAATCCCTACCCCGCCAGTATATATCTGACTGCAGTGGACTTTTGGCTCCGTGACTCAAATAACAATATGTCACCGAATAATCTGTCAACCTTATCCATTTTCCAACAATCATTGACGAAGCAACCCAAGAGATCAAGATATGAAGAATATGACAAGTCTCGACAGTACTCGAAAACCTATGATTGTCTGAAATCACTTCAACTTAAAGTTCCGACCTCGCCAGTGCGCTACTGGCTGCAGTGAACCCTCAGTCTCTATAATCCAGCTAATGGCTGCAGCGCGCAACTGTCCTGCCATAGTAGGTCATCGAATAGCCTCTCGACTTAATTCCTAGAAATTTCAAAGGAGTTTCAAGGAATTCAAAAGAATTTCAATAGTCCAAGTCACGGAAATGGTGAAGTTACCTGACTGTTAGAATACATGACTTTATTAGGTACTAAAAATGACAAGGAATCCCATCGGTGAGTACAAAAGACAACCAGGGAGATTTAAAATTTTAGACAGAGCGAAGTTTCAAATTATAATAGAATTTCAACTGATATCTGGAATGGTTAACAAGATTCCATATATAGAACATTATCCCGAAGGGATAACAGTCTCGAAGGATGAACTGAAGCAAGGTATCAGATATGAGACAAGTTTCAAAATAAGAAATAAAATTTCGTACTGGAAACAAGTTTCAATAAAAAAAATTTGAATAACAATGAAATCTCAAGCAAAAACTTGAATTGAAAACGAATTCTCCAATAGAAAATCAAGTATTAACAAAGTCGTGAATAAGGAACAAATTTTTGAATAGAAAAAACCTCAGCGAGAAAACAAGATTTTGAATAGGGAACACGGTCTCAACGAGTCGTGAGTAGGAACTGAAATTCAAAGTCTGGTAAATCTTGAATGGGAGACAAAATCACGAACAAAACAAGGTCTCGAAATAGGGAACAGGATCTTAAAATCTCGAATGGAATCAAGTTACGAGTAGAAAAAGAATCAATAGGGGAATAAAACAAATATCCATGGAACAAACGATACCTCAAATAGGAAACAAGATCGAAACAAAGTTGGGAACAGAAAATAGAAAACAAAGCCATAAAAAGTGAATATGAAAACATGGTATTAAATAGTGGATATGAAACAAGTGAAATCTCAAAATAAGGGACAAGATCAAACAAGATCGTGAATAGAACGAAAAATAATTCACGAATGAGAAATAAAATTTCATAGGGAACGAGTCAAAAGTTTCAAAGTTAGAAAACGAAATCTGCAAATGAAATTTCGAATAGAAGCAAGATTCAAACAAAGTTTTGAATGTCATAAGTTTGAATAGGAATGTAATCCGAAGTAAAGTCTTAAATATTAACAGGGTCTGAATGGGGAACAAAATTCGAGTAGAACCAAATCTTGAATTAGGAAACGACGCCATAGGAAACAAGTTATCGAGCAGGAAGAAAATCTCGAATAAGAGCAGAGTTACGAACAAGAATGGAAACAAACTTTCAAAATACATTTTGAATAGCGACCAAGGTTCCGGAATAGGAAATAAAATCTAATAATCCTTAAATAAGAAACAAGGAAGTTTCTAAGAAACAATCTAGGTGCAAGAGGAATCTAAGAAAACTAGATTATGAATCATGATCCATGGTTTCCTCCAACCATGCAAAAGAGTCTTCTGTCTTTAGTCTATCTTCAGTGTTTCTCCGGGACTGGAATCACTTCAATTTCTTCAGTTGTCCTGATATAGGCTGGTCCTTGCGGCAGTGCTCCATGTGGTTGCTGAATCTGGAGAGGCGGGTCCTTCTTCTGTGGCACTAGTGCTCCTTATGCTCGTCCTTGGTAGTACGATCAACGACATCCGGCAATCCTTCATTCAGTGGCAAAAGTTCGCAGTATAAACAAGTCTGAGTCTCTTGCGGCATTCCTCGAAGCGATGTCTGGATGGCAGGGGAAAGCACAAATGGTCATCATCTGAATCTGAGTCTGGATCTCCCGCCAGGGCTGAAACGCAGAGCCTCTTGATAGAAGTATACGTCTGCTAGCGTGCTGGCTGTTGAGATCTGTTCCCGATGACGTGACTGGTGGTGTGACCGAAGAAACACCGACTGAGTGTTGCGACGCTTTGCTGATCCATAGTAGTTGATATCTTCATCATCAGTCTTCATGTTCTTCATGAGCTTCAGCTTCCCGTCGCGTCCTATTGTCCGTGCTGCATTCTGGATCTCCTGGCTGGTGGCTCTAATCTTCAGAGAAGTCGGGTCCTTAGAAACTTGGACGATCTTCAGTGGTAACTCTAGGTTCTCAATCTGCTCCTTAGTGCAAGATATGTGCTCGGTGTCGGAAAAGTCCAAGTGTCTGAGAGTCTGAGAATCAGAAGTCTTTTCTGGTTCGGAGAGTGTATCCACAAGTCTGGGTTGGAAAAGGATGGCCTGCTCCCTCTGGTTGTCAAGGGACTCTTCAACGTCTCCGTCAACTACGTACTACCCATGGGGATAGTAGTGGCGATAGAAGGTAGTGGAAGCTCGAAACCTTCAAGTGTAGGTGGATCAACAGTTCTGGTGTCGCATGCTTTTGAACTATCTGTAAAACAGAAAACTGTTAAAATAACCTAGACCTAAATACAACAAATGTTTATAGAATATCAATATACCTGATATACCTGATATACCATTATTTCTCGATTTTTCCTATGCTGTGATCAAGTTTCCCTAGTATAATCAAGTCCCCCAATAGTACTCTAATACCTAGGTACCATTAGGATAGACCTGCATGGGCCACCACTAAAAACATGTCACGACCCGCTCCCGAATAATCGGACACGAGTCGGACACGCCCAGCCTTCATTGTTAGACACAATGAAGTAAGCTGTACCAAGCTAGGGAAAACTAACCAGATAAACATGAAAGTATAGAATCACAGCATCTAAAAACGTATCCCAGAATGATCACCATAATCCACAAATCCAGATATCATAATGTACCAGAATCAAAAGAAATGAAAAGTGCTAGGAACTCTAGAGTCAATATCTAAGAGTAAAGCTAAGTAATCTAAACCTGAAGCCTCAAGCTAAGCCTCATCCTGCTCAGCTAAATCCTGGGCTCTAGCCCATAGAGTAGATCAATGTCCTGCAAGCATACCTGCAACATATCCTATTCAGGAGCGGAGCAAAGTACAGTTCTAGGTAATGAAACATGAACATGATATGGACAGGGTACAGGAGTACAGGAATGAACATGAAAGTACAGGAAAGTAGTACATGGAATAAGTACAGGAACTATAGTACATGAATGTAAAGTACAGGAACATGTAAAGTACAGGAATGAAACTATAATCCTGAAGTACCAGACATGACAAGTGCACAATATCGAAATACATCTAGTCCATGTGACCGGCTGGGGTAAGTACATGAGCATGCACAAGAGTACATGAATATGGTACGACTTAGGACCCGCGTGCACAGTGCGAGGCCTAAGCTAGGTACAGGAATATATAGTAACCGGGATTGGTCACATGGCTAGTGTATTTCCCCACCCGACACTAATAAGTACAAGAGCAAGGGTACAGGAATACAGGAGTACATGAATATCGTGCCATGACGTGTCACAAGAAAGGGTACAAGAATATAAATGTACAAAACCGTAAAAAAGTACTTGCCTTGCTCCAGGAAAGTACGGGTGAAGATCGGGCTAGATGTTTTCCTGTATTTAGTAGGTACAAGTTGGTTAATTACAAAGAGTTTCCTTAGATATAGTTTCTAACCTAGATTAACTGAAGTTTAGCTAATATGAAATAACACAAGAAATTCACTAATCCACATTAATCCTTAATTTTTACTATAATTCCCTTATTTATAGAAACACATATTAATAAAAATTCCTAATTACCTATACCAAAATCATAGGTGGCTGAAAATATGTACAGAAGAATCATTGTGAAAATATTATTATTACAACTCAATGTATTCTAATACTACATATGATCTCCCATTTATACAAGAAACTTAACTCAACTTCCTATAAACCTTTCCAAGTCAAGGTTGCAACAAAACTCTTAATCACAAATTTTTAAGGAAAGAGAAAAAAATAAAATAAACTTACTCTAATAGCTATGGAACTCATACATATACCACAGATTCTTAGCCTGCTAGCAAAGTATTCCAAAGTTGCAAATAGAAAAATAACATCTATAAAATCAAGCTACTGCTGCATGTGTAGGCATGACAATTCAACACTTGGTTACTTCAAAGCCCTTCCCCATCAAGAATTTAAAAAAATACCTATACTTTGAACAACCAGTCTTCACAAGGAATATATTACATCCACACAAAATTACAATAACTACAACAAAAACCCAAATGAAACTATTTTCCCCCAGCCTGCCTTCCCTGGTTCACTGTACCAACGGTCATATTGAAATTCAATACAAGCGAACTCAACAGGTCAACACCACTCCTCTAATCGACTCGATCGACCTTGGTTCATGCTCGTGTCCATCCCGACACAACGTACGCACTCAACGGTCACGAACAATCGTTGGACACAGGCCGAAACTCGGACACAGCAAGCTCGAACTTAAACTGTAAATAAAACTCCACATTAACTAAGCACGACACTCAAAAACAACAATCGATTAGAAAGATACCTGAAGAAATCGATTAATAGAAGGTAGAGACACAGATCACGTGTCGGATACGTAAGTCTTGTGTCCGGAAAAGATCTTCAGTGCACTGCAACATTACATCGAACATGTGGTGAGCAACACAATCAAGCCAATTTCCCACGTCTGGTTTGCTTTTTTTTCAAAACCCAAAAGTTTCAGAAATTGACTCAAGGGTCTACTGATCCAAATTGATCAGTGTCCCAACCACAACTTCGAGAAGAATCGATCAATTAAAAAAAAGAACTCCATAACCGAAGATGAAACCAGAATCGAACTTCTCCCATCAAAAACAGAGTAAGGATTAACATTATACCTAGATTGAGGTTGATTATCGATTGTTACTGAATCGATTCGTCCCGATCTCTCACTCCAGATCTGATTAGTTCAGTATTGCTCGAACGGAACTTATTGATCCACTGAGATCCATCAACAAAAATTGCGTCGGTCAGAGGAATCGAATCACGAACAACCAGTCTCGAAACGAAAACGCAATGAACTCACTTGAATTGGTTGCAGAAAAATACAAGCAGTTCCTCGCCGCTGCAAGGGCCGTGCGCCGCCGTCGATCAGTTGCTTCTCGACATCGCCGGGGTTGCCGTCGATCTCCAGGAGAGTACCATCGCCGTCGCTGTCGTGGTCGGAGTGGCGTCCGTCGAGTAGCTCAGTCGCCGCTCGTTGCCGATGGAAGAGAAGATCGCCGGAGAAGAAATCACCCAGACGTCGAAGGCTTAAGTGCCACCACAGTGGCAGACCACCGCCGTCAATCGCCGGAGAAAGAAATTAGGGTTAGAGTTCAATTGATTTGGGAAAGCCATGAGTTCGAGCAGAGCTCTCGAACCCAGGGAGAGAAAAAAATAAAGAGCTCTGAAATAAACTCTCTCTCCTCCACAGACTTAGTTATAAGGAAAAGTGAACATTTGCAAAAAGGTCCCCCCGCTGAAACAATCTTTTAGTTAAGTCCCTCCGGTTTGGAATTTTTACAAAAAAAACCCTCCCCCTTTTCGGAATTGTAGAGTTTTTTTGAAAAACAGTTAGAAACTAAAAAGTGGGCCCCAAAGTTTGTTATAACAAACTTTCAAATTTTTAAAAAAATAATTCCTAGCCTACAAATTTCCCTCCAATAATATAATTCAAAATATTTATCATTTAAACTAAACTTATTATTTTATTAGAAACTTTAATTTCTCAAAAATAGGAAAGTGGAGTTACATTGATGAAGCCCACGAACTTTTCCTAGAAATCGCACGGAAGGATTTAGCAGGGTTAAGACGGCTCTTAACGTCGATATCGTCAACATAGCACTCGACTGTCTTGTGAAGGTGTTGACGAAAGATGGTGCTCATAGCTCGTTGGTATGTGGCACCTGCATTCTTCAAGCCAAAGGGCATTTCTGTGTAGCAGTAATCCCCCTTTGGAGTTCTGAACGACGTGTGCTTCTCGTCGTCTGGGAACATCTTGATCTGATTGTAGCCTGAGTATCCGTCCATTAAGGACATATGCTCGAAGCCATATGTATTGTCGATCATTACGTCGGTGATCGGGAGTGGGAACTCATCCTTTAGGCATGCAGAGTTGAGGTCCCAAAAATCGATGCAGACTCGGATCTTCCCGTTCTTCTTGGTGACGAAAACGATGTTGGCTACCCATTCGGGGTGTTGTTATTCACAAATGAACCCGTTGTCCAAGAGATTGTCGATCGCTTTGTAATGGCATCCATAATGTTAGGACGGAAGCGCCGCTGTTGCTGCTTAATGGGCTTAGCATCAGGTAAGATGTTAAGCTTGTGCATTGCAACTTATGGGTCGAGTCACGGTATGTCTTCGTAGCTCCAAGCGAAGATGTCGATATATTCTTTGACCAGGCGGATCAAGGATTCTCGGTCCTCCCCCACCAAGCTCTTACTTATTAAGATGGGTTTGGATGAAGATCCATCCCCAAGGTCGATCTGTTCGACTTCGTCTTCGGTAGGGGGTTCTCACAATTCAAAGCGAGACTCCCATTGTGCGCCTAGGCATTGAGCCCAGAGTTTTTCTTCGAAGAACTCTCCTATTTGATCGTCGTCTTTATCTTCTGAAGAATGTACAGATGTCATGTTGGCTGACAGCACCTTCCTAAAGATTGAGCCGATGCTGGTGTCGGAGTCCCAAGTTGAAGTTTCAGATGAGTGAGAATGTATGACATCCTCTTGATTCTTCTGGAGTTGTTGGAGGCGTGATGTAGCCTCCTCCCCATCAGATACGATGATGGTAGTCTTACGGCTTCCCTTTTGGTACTGGAAGTCGTAGGGGAAGGCATCGACCTTTGTCGTAGTTCAGACCTTGGCCGCTCTTCAAGTTGTAACCCATCTTTTGGATGAGATACTTGGCTCGATCGTTGTACCAGTAGGTTTGCATTCTACCGGTGTCGGGTTCTGGCTCCGTCGGTGGGAGGTCTTGGTGACGCTCGACTTTGCCAAAGTTAATGGACTTCTTGTCCTTATTTCGAGGTGGGACTATGTAACAGACTCCTTGGTACAGGACGACTCAATTTATATGACTCACAGTAGTTATTTGTGTTTGCAACGACTGTAGAGCATTAGCTAGAGTGTACATGGTATTCCAATGTGGAAGAGTAGAATAATTGAAAGACACTCTCTTATTGATAAAATACAGAATCTTGTCCCGAGGGATTACATCATCGAGGGATGAAGCATTGACATTAGCCGATATGTACTCTCCAAGTTCTTCATCAATGAGAACTGGAGCAGCCTTGGGAGGTTCATGAGAGTTTTTCAGGAGCTTGTTCCGTGCTGGCTCCTGGGACTGTGCTGAGAAGGACGTCGAGGTCTTCTCTTGTGACTAGACGGGTGCCGACAACTGAGGAGGTGTCACGACCCGCACCCATTTTTTTAAAACGGATAGAAGACATGTCCAAGCCAGCCTATGCCACAGTGTCGGCGGTAGAACGCTGTCACGGCCATGAAGATCAAAATCACAAATAATGCTCATTCACATAATTAATTTAATTTACAATGATCACAAGTTTTATATTTGTAGAAAAATATAAACTTGTACAAATAAATAAATGACTACAACTCAACTATCTAGCTAGACTCTAGGTTTTTGTCTGCAAGTATTTTCGTCACTCCCCAAGCTAAGTGAATCCACGGCTAACCTGAAAATGTTGGTTTTCAGTCAGGAATGGAACGAGTACAACTCACTGAATGCAGTTTCAATAAATGAAATTGACTATACAACAAAGGTTAGACATCAATTATATGTTTTGAAAACAAACAGCAAAAAGACGTAAGAAAAGACGAAAAATTAATAACAAGTAAATAAACTAAAATACATTTCCAACTGTTAGAAGTACCTTTGATATGTGATCAGTCTGGGACAATACACCGCGAGGTCTACTTGCACGAAAAATAAACAATATCTACGAGGTCTACTTGCAGAAAATAAACAATATCTACGAGGTCTACTTGCAGAAAATAAACAATGTCTATGAGGTCTATTTGCAGAAAATAAACAATGTCTACGAGGTCTACTTGCATAAAAATAAACAATGTCTACGGTCGGATCAAACATCCTTGGTACTTCTCATTCCCGACTCAACAATTTATAATAGAATATAAAATCACATAACCAATGGCCAATCAATGAAATAGTGAAGATTAATATCGAAAAACAGACAATAAACTGTACTCGCCTGTGGTCCTTTGCTGGTAAAACCGATAGTCTGAACTACTCAATATGCCACAACAGTCAAAACACGTACAATAGTCCCCGGAAGCTGAAATAAACATTACCAATGTTCTCAAAATAGTCAAATTAGCTAGGATTGCCTGTCCTTAAGTCCAATTCTGGACACAGGAGCAAAACGGTAATTTCGGGCAAAAACGATATTCGCCGTTGGATCCGCTTTGCACCGAAAAGTGTGCCAAAATCAACAGTCTCTAAAGTCATCAAACTACATGTCTACGGATCCAATTTTTCGATATGAACCCAACCGTATGTCCAAAGTTGGATTCCGACAGGCAGTGCACAAAATCGCCCAATAAGTGGAACCGCGGGGCCCGCAAAATGGTGATTTTATTAACTGTCTCAGAATCAGACCAAACTTGGTATGCAGGACCAGAAAAATGATACGGTTCTGTTGGCGCAAGTTTCGTCTCGATCTGAGGAACGTGCACAAAGTAATTAGATAATTTGTAAAGTGCACGATACGGTGAATTTTGGCGGATACGCATCAAATTCGTCGTGCACACGCGACCAATTTGAATTCCGTCAAAGCCCACACGACCACGAAGCTGTTACGCAGCTTTCGATACGTTCGGTTCGTGACCACGTCGCCCGGTTTGGCGGAACGCACGTCGTATCGAAGGGTTTTTCTATGTTTTTACTATTTTTGAAAATGGTTTTTCCTAATATCTAAACTGATTTATCTTTCTGTTTAATGAACTAGAAATAAAACTAAAAATTAGGTTTCCATCTCGGTTAGTTTATCTAAAAACCTGTTCAAGTAGGTTCCTAAATTACTCACAAAATTGGCCGAGAACGGCCTTCCAATTTGGGTCCCTGGATTAGGAAATCTGTCCTGTTTCGACAGTTTTTCTTGACGTCTTTGTAAGCCCCTGGTTTTCAAATTTTAGTTAAATTAGTGTTGATTAATTTTTAATGTTAATTTTAGCCTTAGAACAATTATTAGGATTTTTATGAATTTTTCTACAATTTTTAAATGAGTTTTTTATATTAAAATATTAATTTATAAATTTTCTAAAATGTTTTAGTTAACTTTGGTAATTAATTAGATTGTTTTAATAGCATTTTGTAATTTTTAGAATTGATTTAATATGGTTTTGCAATTTCTTAAATATTTTAAACTGCTAAATACAAATTGTTAATTGTATTTACTCACTGTGGGAGCTATTATGCAAAATCCTAAACCTAGAGGACCTAACTGCTAACTACCCAGACACCCCCCCGACCAGACTCTCTCTCTCCTCACCCACTCTCGTTGACCCCCGACTGCCCCGACCGCCACGCCGCCCTGCCCCCGCCATTCCCGGCTGCCCCGACCGCCTCGAACCCCCCTATTTAAACCCCCGCAGCCCCCTCGATAAACCCCCACCACTTCGACCTCACCCCGACCACAACCGCCACCGTCTTCCCCACTTCGAGTTCGTCGGAACCCTAGCTCCGACCAAACCCCACCACCAGCTCCACAGCCGTCGTCGTCACCAGCCACCACCACCATCCGCTTCGCCTCAACGAGACGACCGCAGCGCCACCACTCCGCCACCGCCACGACGCCTCCTCCGCCGTCCACGACCATCAAATCCCCCCCAGATCTGGACACGTGAGTAGCAGTGTCCTTACGAGTCGTGCGTGTCTCGTGTTGTGTCTATTTGGTTCGCCGTGTCCTGGCGAACGTTTTGGTAGAACTGGGCACGTGAGAATCGAACCGTGCGTGTCGTGCTAGCCCAGACACGTTAATACCTGTGTCCCTAACTGTCCCTGACCCCCTGGCCAGCCCGTCCTAAACTAAACCCCCCCTGCCTGCGCGCTCGAGTTCGAGCCCCCCTTTTCTTTTCTGTTTCCTTTTCCTTTTCTTTTCTGTTTCCTTTTCTTTTTCTGTTTTCTTTTTCTTTTTCTTTTTCTATTTTATATATTATATATATATATATATGTATATATATATATATTAGTATATATATATGTATATACTGTATTTTGACAGTATTTTATATATATGTATATATTTTATAGTTAGTAAATTATATATATATATGTTTATATATATATATTTTCATATGTATATATATTATATATATACACTATATTATTAAGTGTTTTCTTATATATATATATATATATATATATATATATATATATATATATATATATATATATATACTTTATAAATTAAGTATTTTTCCTTATATATATATATATATACTTTTAGCATAGGTATGTATATATTCTTTTGTACAAATTTACCTTATTAAAATATTAATATTTTTTTTACACTATTACCAAATTGTATTTTTAGTGTATTTAATTACTGCAACCATTTGGTGTCCAAGCCTAGCATGGGTATTTGGGCCAAAATATGTTTTCACACATTCAAGACCTGTACAAGTCATATTGGACTTGATTCATGGCCTTGGGTCCTGTATTTGAACTTTGGTTCAAATTATATACATGGACAAAATACGCAGATAATTAATTATTGTGTGCAATGCTGTTTTTGATTTTCTAAAAATACTTAAAGTACTGCTAAAATTATGGAAAAATAGTATTTAGATACTATGTTAAGTTAGCTAATTTAGTATAATTTTTGTAGTATTTAATTTACTGTTTTGCTACTAGTTTGGCATATGAAACCAAAACTCATTTTCTGTATACTTAGGAAAACTGATTTTTATAAAATACTTGTATTAGTTAATAAATTCCAAAAAAATTATAATAAATTTCTATGATTAACAAGGATCACTTTGGTACCTTACTTTAAGAAAAACTAGGCTTTTTGTCTATCTCTAAAATTGTTAGAACACAATGGTCTTTTGATTTATTTATTGATTAATTACGATCTGTAGCTTTTGTGTTATTTTGAGTTTTAGCCGTGTTAAACCTCAACCCCTCACTAGTATAAAGACCCTAGAAAGTTAGTTAAAGTAGTGTGTTATCCCACATTGGTCTCCTATGCCAAAATCATCATTTTGGCTAGGTGCCCAATCACAAGTCGTGTTTCACCAATTAGTGTCCTAGTATTTTAGCTTAGTATAAAAACTAAGTTATTGCATTTACTTCTACAGTGACGAGTTATCGGACATCCATAGCACTTTTATCGCAGCTTATTTTGCTTTACTTTGCTAGAGGCAAGTACTTTCTACGAACTTTACATATTGTCACATAAATGAACTGCAAACCCCACCATGTTAAATGCTGATCCTTGGGGTAGCAAGTTAGATCTCTACATGTTGTACTTTCAGTTACTACCATGCTTAGAACAGTCTTGATATATCTCTCACATGATTAGAATATGGGTTATGGGGAAACTGTTAGTAGCCTATGTGATCATGCCCCTTACTCGTACGTACGTACCGAGCAAGGTTGACATTTTATGTATACCTTGTCGTAGGCGCACCAGCTGTATTTGTATGTATGTACATCTATCGCTTGTTTTACTTATACATATGTACATTTTATTTATATTGTGCCTCAGTATATTGTACATCTATTGACCGATCACGTACCTGCTACAGTTTTAAACATTACATATACATCTGTCTCTATGATATATGTGTCCTTGCCATGATAGACTATGTGATGCCATGTTTTCCAGTTATTCCTCTCATGTTCATTTCTATGTTTCATATGCTAGTTTGTTAGATTCAGTACTTGCTCCCGTCCTGATAGGATAACGTTGTAGGTGTCCTTACTGAGGAGGAGTTACTCTGCGACACATATTATGGAGTTACTGCCGAGGACCCGGCTCTGCTTTACGAGGATGTTCCTGCGGGAAACCTCGCCTAGTTGTCTTTTGTTTACTTAGACTTTTGAGAGTAGACATGTATTAGACTATATCTTTTTGTAACTGGACATACATCCAGTTTTACTTTTCAGTTCACTTGTACTTGGACATTTCACTATATACGACGACTTTTGTGTTTGGTACATTTATGATTCTTCTTCACTTATAGAACTGTTAGCACATTTAGTCTTATCCTGTTGTCTTTAGAACAGCTTACTACGTTTTATCTCAACGTAGGCTGGGCATGACTCGGCCTGGTCCAACAATTTGTGTAGTAGGTAGTGACATATTTTTAGTGGTGACCCACGCAGGTCCTGACTAAGCTGTTTGGTTACGTTATTGTACCAAGCATGCCTGCAATTAGGAACTTAAGGTAATTAGACAATATTAGGAAAGACGCTTAGAACACCTAGAGGAATGCTAGGATTGCAACATAGGAAAAATATCACATGTTTGCTATTATAATTAGATTTCCTTGCATATGATTGCTTACTTTAAACAAACCCTTATAAGTCCTTTTTACTTTTATTTAGATAGTGCTTACTCGTTCATCCCAGTATGTTACCCCCGAGAATGGGGCCCTCCTTATCCAGTCAGCTGACCAGTCGACTGATACCCCTCCACCTACCACATTCCCCCACTCCACAAATCCATAAACCCAGATACCACAACCACCTTCCACATCACATGCCCAGCAGGACCCGATACTTCCACCACCCCCTATCACTATACCTACCCAGGCTTCCGTCACACTCGACGGGAACCAGCTGCTCACACTGATTCAGGGGTTCCTAACAACCCATCAGGAGCAGACTACCCTACTCCGTCAGAGCATGGAGCGTTCTGAGGGACGTCCCGTGGTCCCACCACATGTATAGCCATGGCAGAGAGCGGGGACGATCAAGGACTTCATGGGTCTGAATCCCATGGAGTTCTCAGGGACTGAGGGCATAGTAGTAGCTGATGATTGGCTAGATTCGGTAGAGAGGAAGCTCCTCGGAGTCAGGATGCCGGATGACCTTCAGGTCGAGGCAGCAGAATTTTTGCTGATAGACTTAGCAGGAGTCTGGTTCCGGAATGAGCCATTGTTTGCGAGAGGGAGAGCCACTTGGGACCAGTTCAAGACCCAGTTCAAGAAGAAATTCTTCTCGACCACTGCTAGAGTAGCCATGGGGCTACGATTCCAGAACATCCAGCAGGGGAACCGTTCCGTTGACGAGTATGCGGCAGAGTTTAGTCGCCTGAGCCGTTTTGCTCCTAGTCTGGTTGCTGATCCAGAGGAGATGACCCGTAGGTTTTGCCATGGTCTAGTTCCAGACATTGGCATTCTTATAGTGGCGAACGGTATGACTGACTACTACCAGAGCCTAGAGTTAGCCCGGAGCATCGAGGAGCATCTTCTGTCATGCAAGAGGCCAGCTTTTGTACATCATGAGGGTCCGTCCAAGCGTAAGGATTTCCAGCAGAGAGCACCGACGCCGCCCCAGCAGACTTACCGTCCCCCTACACCACATCATCAGAACCCGCCAGTTAGAGCCCCGGGACCCCGACAGCAGCAGCAGAAGGGAGCTATATGTTCTTTCTGCGGATGACTAGGGCACGAGTACTCCATCTGCAGGAAGAGGTTGAAGCAGTGCTTAGTTTGTGGGTCTGCCACCCACATGATAAGGGAGTGCCCAGTAGCGAAGACTAGAGGACCACTTTCGACTCAGCAGCAGAGGTTTGGGCAGCATCTGCAGCAGCAGAAGGGACCTCAGGGGAAGGTTTATAGCCTAGCCCTTGAGCCAGAGCCGGAGCCGGAGCAGGTTTCGGAGCCAGATTACTTAGCTGACGTCATTACAGGTCATGTTTATTTGCATACTTTTCTAGCTCTATGCTTGTTTGATTCTGGTGCATCTCATAGCTTCCTATCATTAGAGTTTATGCAAGAACATCATTTAGTATCTACACTTACTGCGGAGATTAGTAGAGTAATGACGGGAGGAGGACCAGTGCCTATTAGAGCTAGCTATAGATGCTCTATTATGATAGCCGGGAGAGAGTTCGAGGGGCGATTCTTTGTGATGCCACTCCCCAGTTATGATATCATATTGGGGATGGACTGGCTTAGCTATGCCCATGCATCTATAGATTGCCATGAGGGTAGTATTTTGTTCAGTCCCCCAGGCACAGTACCATTCAGTGTCAGGAGGACAGGGCCGGAGATCAGCCTAGAGCCGAACTGTTGTGCTACAGTCGGGGATGCAACACCGCCACACCCTATTATTTGGGAGTTTATGGATGTATTTCCAGAGGATCTTCCAGGGCTTCCGCCCGACAGAGATGTAGAATTCACTATAGATCTAGTGCCGGATTCATCACCAGTATTCCGGGCTTGCTATAGAGTGAATCCCAAGGAGGCCATAAAGATGAAAGAGCAGATTGATGACCTGTTGAAAAAGGGTTTCATTCGATCCAGTGCTTCTCCATGGGGAGCGCCAGTGCTCTTTGTGCCTAAGAAGGATGGTACAGACCGGTTATGTATTGACTATCGGGCCTTGAATTCCATCACCATCAAGAACAAATATCCTCTGCCCAGGATAGATGATTTGTTCGACCAGTTGAGTGGGGCAAAGGTGTTTTCCAGGATAGACTTGAGATCCGGGTACCACCAGGTGAAGGTTAGGCCAGCAGACATCCAGAAGACGGCGTTCAACACGAAGTACGGGCAGTACGAGTTTCTGGTGATGCCATTTGGTCTCACAAATGTGCCAGCTGTCTTTATGAATTTGATGAATAAGACATTTCACCAGTATCTGGATAAGTTCGTCGTAGTGTTTATCGACGACATCCTGATATACTCGAAGACGCCAGAGGAGCATGCAGAGCACTTGCGGATAGTTTTGGGGATTCTGAGGCAGAAGAGATTGTTTGCCAAATTGCCGAAGTGCGAGTTCTTTTTAGACCGAGTGGAGTTTCTTGGCCATGTAGTCACTGGAGATAGAATCTCGGTGGATCCCAGGAAGATTGCTGCAGTAGAGACGTGGAAGGCTCCGACGTCAGTTTCAGAGATCAGGAGCTTTCTGGGTTTAGCAGGCTATTATAGAAAGTTTGTCCAGGACTTTGCTAGGATAGCTGAACCCATGACGAAGCTGACGCAAAAGGACGCAGAGTACATCTGGTCAGAGGACTGCCAGACAGCATTTGAGGAGCTGAAGAGGAGGCTGACGACCGCTCCAGTTCTGACTTTACCTTCAGGTTCTGGAGATTTCACCATATACAGTGATGCTTCTGGAAAGGGGCTAGGATGTGTCCTACAGCAGCATGGGAAAGTGATTGCTTTTTCATCTAGGCAATTGCGGACTCATGAGAGGAATTATCCTACCCATGACCTAGAGCTAGCTGCGGTGATCTTTGCACTCAAGTTATGGAAACATTACTTATACGGAGAGCGTGTGGAAATCTTTACTGACCACAAAAGCTTGAAGTATGTGTTCACGCAGAAAGGGCTGAACATGAGGCAAAGACGATGGTTGGAGTTGATGAAGGACTTCGACATCGATTTACAGTATCACCCCGGGAAGGCAAATGTGGTGGCGGATGCGCTGAGCAGGCATCCGATGGCATGGTATCTGATGATTGATCGGTATTTACGAGAGGATCTGGAGAAGCTCGGTATCGAGCTAGTTCGGCCAGGATCAGTGATACAGATGATGGCGCTTGACATTCAGTCAGGTTTGATGGAGCAGATCCGGGAGGCACAGTCTACAGATGAGAGCCTTCGCAGACTTCGACCCCAGGCTTTAGCTGGATTGCTAGATGACTTTACTATTGCAGAGGATGGATCCTTGAGGCATGGCAGCCGATTGTACGTGCCAAAGGAAGAGCTGGTAGAGGCAGTCTTGAAGGAGGCGCACCGATCGAGATATTCTATTCACCCTAGTGCTAACAAGATGTACCATGACTTGCGGGAACATCTTTGGTCGTACGGGATGAAGAGGGATGTATCGTGTTTTATCTCGAGATGCCTAGTTTGCCAGCAGGTCAAGGCGGAGCGCCAGAGGCCAGCTGGTTTGTTGCAGCCGTTATCCATTCCCGAGTGGAAGTGGGAACATATTACGATGGACTTCGTCTCAGGGCTTCCTCGTTCCTAAGGAGGGAAGGATGCCATCTGGGTCATCGTAGATAGGCTGACGAAGTGTGCGCACTTCATACCCTTCAAGGTGGGGCTTTCCACCGAGAAGTTGGCAGAGCTATACATGCAGCAGATAGTTCGCCTACACGGAGTGCCGGTGAGCATCGTGTCAGACAGAGACAGCAGATTTACATCCCACTACTGGAGGAGCTTACAAGAGGAGTTGGGCAGTAGGCTCAAGTTCAGTACGGCGTACCACCCGCAGACAGATGGGCAGTCCGAGAGGACGATACAGATACTGGAGGATATGCTGAGGACCTGCGTACTGGACTTCGGAGGATCATGGGAGAACCATCTGCACTTGGTAGAGTTTTTATACAACAACAGCTACCAGGCCAGTATTGGTATGTCTCCTTTCAAGGCGCTATATGGACGACGATGCCGCATACCGCTCTTTTGGGATGATGTTGGAGATAGAGTTATGCTTGGGCCAGAGATGATCACGGATACAGCAGAGAAAGTCGGGATGATCAGAGACAGGCTCAGAGTAGCTCAGAATAGGCAGAAACACTGGGCTGATGCTAGTCGCAGGCCGATGGAGTTCGCAGACGATGATATAGTGCTAGTGAAGATATCACCTACTCGAGGGACGATCCGGTTCGGACGAGGAGGGAAGCTGAGCCCCAGATACATCGGGCCGTTCGAGGTGCTTGGCAGGATCGGAGAGGTAGCTTACAGGGTTGCACTTCCACCCAACCTAGCAGGAGTTCACGACGTCTTTCACGTATCTCAGCTGAGAAGATATGTTCCAGACCCCAGTCATGTGCTAGATCATTCAGAGTTGGAGGTCGGACCGAGCCTTACAGTTTCTGAGCAGCCAGTGGAGATATTAGACAGGAGGGAGAAGAGGCTGAGGAACAAGGTTATACCCCTAGTACGAGTAGCTTGGAGCCGTCACTCCCCAGGTGAATCTACTGGGGAGAGGGAGTCGGACATGAGGGAGAGGTACCCTGACTTGTTCGATCCAACCGCTGCGAGGGAACCACCCGTTCCCGCTTGATACCTTAGAGGTTAGTTTCGATCGCAGCCTTAGTCATTTTGTTGCATTTCTTGCTGTGTTAGAATATTGTCGGGTCTTCAATCCTTGTGAATTTCGAAGACAAAATTTTTCAAGGAGGGAAGACTTGTAAGCCCCTGGTTTTCAAATTTTAGTTAAATTAGTGTTAATTAATTTTTAATGTTAATTTTAGCCTTAGAATAATTATTAGGATTTTTATAAATTTTTCTATAATTTTTAAATGAGTTTTTTATATTAAAATATTAATTTATAAATTTTCTAAAATGTTTTAATTAACTTTGGTAATTAATTAGATTGTTTTAATAGCATTTTGTAATTTTTAGAATTGATTTAATATGGTTTTGCAATTTCTTAAATATTTTAAACTGCTAAATGCAAATTGTTAATTGTATTTACTCACTGTGGGAGCTATTATGCAAAATCCTAAACCTAGAGGACCTAACTGCTAACTACCCAGACACCCCCCCGACCAGACTCTCTCTCTCCTCACCCACTCTCGTTGACCTCCGACTGCCCCGACCGCCACGCCGCCCTGCCCCCACCATTCCCGGCTGCCCCGACCGCCTCGAACCCCCCTATTTAAACCCCCGCAGCCCCCTCGATAAACCCCCACCACTTCGACCTCACCCCGACCACAACTGCCACCGTCTTCCCCACTTCGAGTTCGTCGGAACCCTAGCTCCGACCAAACCCCACCACCAGCTCCACAGCCGTCGTCGTCACCAGCCACCACCACCATCCGCTTTGCCTCAACGAGACGACCGCAGCGCCACCACTCAGCCACCGCCACGATGCCTCCTCCGCCGTCCACGACCATCAAATCCCCCCCAGATCTGGACACGTGAGTAGCAGTGTCCTTACGAGTCGTGCGTGTCTCGTGTTGTGTCTATTTGGTTCGCCGTGTCCTGGCGAACATTTTGGTAGAACTGGACACGTGAGAATCGAACCGTGCGTGTCGTGCTAGCCCAGACACGTTAATACCTGTGTCCCTAACTGTCCGGACACAGGCTCATATTTATTATTTTATTTTATGTTTTTTGTTAAACAAAACCTAATAAAATCTACCTAAGTCCTAACTCTAACAAAACTAATGGGCTGACCCCCTGGCCAGCCCGTCCTAAACTAAACCCCCCCTGCCTGCGCGCTCGAGTTCCAGCCCCCCCTTTTCTTTTCTGTTTCCTTTTCTTTTTCTGTTTTCTTTTTCTTTTTCTTTTTCTGTTTTATATATTATATATTATATATATATGTATATATATATATATATATATATATATATATATATATATATATATATATATATATATATATATATATATATATATACTATATTTTGACAGTATTTTATATATATGTATATATTTTATAGTTAGTAAATTTTATATATATATGTTTATATATATATATTTTTATATGTATATATATATATATATTATATATATACACTATATTATTAAGTGTTTTCTTATATATATATATATTTGTATATATATATATACTTTATAAATTAAGTATTTTTCCTTATATATATATATACTTTTAGCATAGGTATGTATATATTCTTTTGTACAAATTTACCTTATTAAAATATTAATATTATTTTTACACTATTACCAAATTGTATTTTTAGTGTATTTAATTACTGCAACCATTTGGTGTCCAAGCCTAGCATGGGTATTTGGGCCCAAATGTGTTTTCACACATTCAAGACCTGTACAAGTCATATTGGACTTGATTCATGGCCTTGGATCCTGTATTTGAACTTTGGTTCAAATTATATACATGGACAAAATACGCAGATAATTAATTATTGTGTACAATGCTGTTTTTAATTTTCTAAAAATACTTAAAGTACTGCTAAAATTATGGAAAAATAGTATTTAGATACTATGTTACGTTAGCTAATTTAGTATAATTTTTGTAGTATTTAATTTACTATTTTGCCACTAGTTTGGCATATGAAACCAAAACTCATTTTCTGTATACTTAGGAAAACTGATTTTTATAAAATACTTGTACTAGTTAATAAATTCCAGAAAAATTATAATAAATTTCAATGATTAACAAGGATCACTTTGGTACCTTACTTTAAGAAAAACTAGGCTTTTTGTCTATCTCTAAAATTGTTAGAACACAATGGTCTTTTGATTTATTTATTGATTAATTACGATCTGTAGCTTTTGTGTTATTTTGAGTTTTAGCCGTGTTAAACCTCAACCCCTCACTAGTATAAAGACCCTAGAAAGTTAGTTAAAGTAGTGTGTTACCGCACATTGGTCTCCTATGCCAAAATTATCATTTTGGCTAGGTGCCCAATCACAAGTCGTGTTTCACCAATTAGTGTCCTAGTATTTTAGCTTAGTGTAAAAACTAAGTTATTGCATTTACTTCTACAGTGACGAGTTACCAGACATCCATAGCACTTTTATCGTAGCTTGTTTTTCTTTGCTTTGCTAGAGGCAAGTACTTTCTACGAACTTTACATATTATCACATAAATGAACTGCAAACTCCACCATGTTAAATGCTGATCCTTGGGGTAGCAAGTTAGATCTCTACATGTTGTACTTTCAGTTACTACCATGCTTAGAACAGTCTTGATATATCTCTCACATGATTAGAATATGGGTTATGGGGAAACTGTTAGTAGCCTACGTGATCATGCCCCTTACTCGTACGTACGTACCGAGCAAGGTTAACATTTTATGTATACCTTGTCGTAGGCGCACCAGCTGTATTTGTACGTATGTACATCTATCGCTTGTTTTACTTGTACGTATGTATATTTTATTTATATTGTGCCTCAGTACATTGTACATCTATTGACCGATCACGTACCTGCTACAGTTTTAAACATTACATATACATCTGTCTCTATGACATATGTGTCCTTGCCATGATAGACTATGTGATGCCATGTTTTCCAGTTATTCCTCTCATGTTCATTTCCATGTTTCATATGCTTGTTTGTTAGATTCAGTACTTGCTTCCGTCCTGACAGGATAACGTTGTAGGTGTCCTTACTGAGGAGGAGTTACTCAGCGACACATATTATGGAGTTACTGCCGAGGACCCGGCTCTGCTTTACGAGGATGTTCCTGCAGAAAACCTCGCCTAGTTGTCTTTTGTTTACTTAGACTTTTGAGAGTAGACATGTATTAGACTATATCTTTTTGTAACTGGACATGCATCCAGTTTTACTTTTCAGTTCACTTGTAATTGGACATTTCACTATATACGACGACTTTTGTGTTTGGTGCATTTATGATTCTTCTTCACTTATAGAACTGTTAGCACATTTAGTCTTATCCTGTTGTCTTTAGAACAGCTTACTACGTTCTATCTCAACGTAGGCTGGGCATGACTCGGCCTGGCCCAACAATTTGGGTAGCGGGTCGTGACAGTCTTCGTAGCAAATTTCTGAGCAATAAAATAACGCACATGAAATTCTACTTGAAGGGATTTGATCGTGGTTATATGGGCTACACCCTGGATTCGATAGGACGAAAAATGATTGCGTGTGGAACGAGAAACTAACCTCGAAATATGAAGGCTCGGCTGCTGTCGTTTGCACTGTTCCTCGTGTGCGTGCGCGACTGTGCGCGCGGCCGATCGCGCGCGGCGGCGCTCTGGCCGGTCGCCGGCATCGTGCAGGCGTACGCGACGCCTGGGGCGACGCTGTGGTGGCGCTAGGGTTTGGTTCGGGAATAGGGTTTTAGGTTTTCTCTTCCCTCGATCCTCTTATACAAGTATCGTTCGGTTATGCACAGAGGGGGTCAGGATTGTACTGTGGGGTTGGGATGAACATGTGTTCGAGTAAAGGCTAAGCTAGGCTGTGTGGTTTTGCCTGCACCCGTGAGGACTGGGCCAGGTTGGGCTCGGCCTGTTATGGCTGGGACTGGGGTTCCCTCCTTTGGTTTTATTTATCCATTAATGTGTATACATATACACACACACGCATAAATACCTATATATATATATATATATAGATATATGTATACACACGCATAAATACCTATGTATATAATATATATATATATATATATATATATATATATATATAATATGTATTTATACATAAATACGCATATACCCATATACACATATACTATATATATATATATATATATATATATATATATATATATATATATATATATATATATATATATATATATATATATGTATATTATATATATATATATGTATATTATATATATATATATGTATATTATATATATATATATATATATATATATATATATATATATATATATATATATATATATATATATATATATATCCTGGTGTTTATACATATTTATATATATATAACTATACCACAAATTCTATATAGGCAATACTATATTTTAAATATAATCAATAATAATAAAATAATATTATATAATAATAAACTTATTAGTATTGATAATAAAACGATAATAATAATAACAATCCTAATAACAAATAGTAATAGACTTATAGTCATTACTGGTGGATATAGTCATGCACACCACTTATCTGGTTCCAGAAGATCACACAAAAATTTGTAAAATATTATTTAATAATAATAATACCTATAATGTACATATAACAATTATTTAGAAAATAATTGCCAAATTCCTAATATATATATATATATATATACAAAGTATTTGTATTTACCAAACATGTCTACAAGGTCGTAGTTGGTCCCATTACATACCTACATGGGCTGGAGCTTGGTTTGGGGCCAAGTTCGGACTAGCTGGATACAAACGGTTCTCTACAAGTCAATAATCTAAACAATAAATAATTAAGACGTCTTTAGAGGTTAGGTCGCAACTTGGCCTGATTTTCCTAGTTAGGACACTCCTGTGGCTTGGCGTTCCCCTATCATGGTTAAACACTAGTCAAAGCACGCTACTGCACTATCCGTACCATGATTCTTGGTCATCTTGTACCACAAATATCAACCATGGCTAAAATCATCTACCGTAATAATTAACAATATAATTATTTATAAAAACATTATTCACCATTTAGTTCAAATAAATAAATAAAAAAAATTATCAAAATTCCGGAAAGAGGGGTTACAAATCTACCCACCTTAAAATAATTTCGTCCTCGAAATTCTAATTCATAACTATTCCTTAAATTCAAAAAGGAGATATACTATTACCTTAATCTTCCTAAATTTAATTTCACAAAAATAGTTTATATCCCTCTCATTGGCCATTTTGGCAACTACAAAAATCTTGAGGACTTCTACCCACCATGGGTCACACTACTCCCTCAAATCTCATGTCACCAAAACTTTAAAACTATCCAACTACTTGCTATAATTGCTACCAATAAATATCTACTGTATATGGCACCTATAAACCTCTCCTATCTATCAAGTAAACCAAAATTTTAATAAGCGATAAACTTACACAGGTAGTTACAAAATATTGGTAAATTCTAATAATCATGACCATTCGTCGCTATGCAATAGGAAGGATAGGAAGATATGGAAGAATAATCGAGAGCAATTTTGAAGTTTTACGAGCGGTAGAGAGTAACTAATGACGCCGATAGAAAGAAAGTTTTGAACCGTTGACTTATTTGCTAGATTGGCTTCTCTAGTCCAGTCACTTGCTAAGTCCAAGAACCCTTCGTTTCTTACAGGGTCTTGCAAAACGTGCAATACAGAAGTTCCGTTCTCGAAATTCTAAACAGTTTCCATAATAGAACGGAAATTTGAGGAATCAATATTGTGACCTTTTCCTTGGTTATTTAAACACACGAGCAAGGAATAAACGTGCACTACAAGGTCGTCTCGCGACTTTCAGGTAGATAGAATGAGGGTTACGAATGACATCACACTCTAAGAGGTGGAGACTATATAATAGGTACAGGGACCTGGTTCAAATAGTTCGAGTTTTTATAGTCCAAAAATAGTGGTATGCATGGTTGGGTTTTACAGAGTCTTAATGGGTTCTCTATTTGGACATCACTCGCTGGCTGGATGAACCTGAGATTTCAATCTACATCGGCTGGACAAGATTCCAATGATAAAACTATTTTTACTAGATTAGGGTATCCTAGAATAGATTTCAACCCAAGTGGTTGAGCTAGCTGCTCGTCAGTTTGGTTAGCTAGGTCTCTCATGCCCAAAAATGCACCTTCGGTGACTTTTGTGTTTAAGTAGCACCAGAGGCCTCTATCGAGTGGCAAACTAGTGGCATGTGTGTAGTGGGCTTCGAGTAGATCACCACCACACATTGGGTCGAAGGAATTGTGTCAAGGTTGAGGCTCTAGTGGAAGTCGGGAAGTATAACGGTATTATGGTAAGGGTTATAGCTAGTCCATTTGACCTGAAAGTCGTACCATAAAAATAGAGTACAAGGGAACGTGTTTGAGTGGGACGTGATATACCTAGATGAAGGTAGACTCGTCTAGATTTTGCATATAAAATTTGTTGGAAGGTAATAGCTGGTCTCTTGCTTCAAATATTAATGACACAGCCGGGGACACAAAATGAGCTAGATAGAAAGTGGGAGTCCATGGGGCACTAATTGTCATCATAATGGAAATTATTCTGATCAATCGGTAATCCTCGTATATCCCAAAATTTTAGAAGGCTTACAGTCTACCCACCTTAGAAATAGGACATGGTCTTAGGGATAATGAGGTTAGAAGAATTTCAAAGTCCGACTATCTTACCTCGACTCTTGTTAATAGAGGATAAGGTACGGCATAACGGAATACGGTAGGTAGAAGTCAAGTCAAGGATCGTTCCTCAATAAATAGAAAACGAGTGTGTATAATGACACGTGGTCGATAAAATAGAATGGTCTACTCGCCCACAGTATACAAGAGTTGTCGACGGGGTAACCAACTCTAAGGCATGTCCCATGAAGGGATCTCTAATAACTGAGTCGTGGATTTCTATTTGTGTCAACCTGTCAGACTATCGTCACAAGAGTTGTAGTGATCGTGTATTGCTATTGACAACTGGAAGATCATAATATACAAGGTATTTAAGCTATGGTGTTGGCTAAGCTAGTGTATCACCCTCATTTCCCATATTTTCCCGTATTTCGTATTTATACTCGTATCTGGATTTTGGCATGTATTTTTATTTTTCTCAACTTATGGAATTTCGATATTCTCGTATTTTGGGTTTTGACATGGCTCGGTTTTAATTGGATTGGGTTTGGTTTAATGTGTATTGGAACACCTTAGCCTATACTCCACCCTCAACACACCACATCCCACCCTCTTTAAAACTCCACCAACCTTTTCTCTTTCCTCATAAACCTCCATTAATTTCTTCTTCTCTTTCCTCTACACAACACTCTTCTCTTTCCTCTACACAACACCCACCCATTGGCAAGTGCACCTTGCCACCACATGAGAACCCCAGTTTATTTGTCCATTTGCTAGTTTAGGACATGGTGATCAATATTAGAACTTGGTATTTTATGATTTGGAGTCTCCATTGTTCTAGATCTAAGTTTTTTCTATTTTCGGTTTTGCATGGTTTTGATCTATTTAAGTTGGATTTTTACGGGTTTTGATGTTTCCATGTGGAAGAGAGTTCAATTCCACCCTGGTTGGAACTTTGGAAATTCGGATTTGGAGTTCGGATGGCCAAGTGGTGATGTTTTGATGTTTTGGGAGCCATTGGAGCTTCTTCTCAGCCATGGGGAAGAAGACCCTTTCCCTTGCGTGCGTGCTTTTGCGCGTACGCAGCTCCCTTGCGTGCGTGCTTTTGTGCGTACGCAGCTCCCTTGCGTGCGTGCTTTTGTACGTACGCAGCTCCCTTGCGTGCGTGCTTTTGCGCGTACGCAGCTCCCTTGCGTGCGTGCTTTTGTGCGTACGTAGCTCCCTTGCGTGCGTGCTTTTGTGCGTACGCAGCTCCCTCGCGTGCGTGCTTTTGCACATACGCAGCTCCCTTGCGTGCGTGCTTTTCTGCGTACGCAGCTCCCTTGCGTGCGTGCTTTTGCGCGTACGCAGCTCCCTTGCGTGCGTGCCCTTGCGCGTACGCAGCTCCCTTACGTGCGTGCCCTTGTACGTACGCTGCTCCCCTGCATGTGTGTCCTTGTGCGTACGCTACGTGACCCATGCACCCTGACCCCTTGCTTAACCCATTGGCTCTAGGAGTATTGGTTTTATTTCTTGACTTGGTTTCTTTGTTTGTGGATTGAGTTTTCCTGAGATCTGTTCAACACAGCACGACTATCTTGACCCGACACGGCCTAACACGGTTTTCTAGTAATTGTTTATGACTAGTACGGTTCTCGGGGTTTTCTGTGGATTATGATTTTGGTATTCTCTGATCTCCTTGCTAGTGACCTAGTGGGGTGCACACCTAACTTGTAACTTGTATTTATTCCTTGTGACTTGATAACTGGATAGTGGCCCGTGGCGGCGCACTCCTGACTTGTAGCATGACTTGATAACTTAACGCTGTTGCGACGGCTAACTTAACTTGACCTGCCTTGACACCGTGGGTAGTTCTTTCTTGCTTGCTTGTTAAATCCACTTGTCTTGTCTTGCATCATGTCTAGGATGGAACTCCTGAGTACCACGGTCAGGAGTACCTACTAAAATGGATTAAGGTTAATAACTAGAATAACACAGTAGTCATGAAGAGATGACACAGCTACAGGCAATCCCGTTACCTGGGCGCTCTTGGGATCTGTAGCCTGCCGACGAGTAGGGCGCATTTCCAGCACACTGTCATGTGTTGTACCTTTTAAGTCACCTAAGGGTACATGCATTCCTGGAAGATATACCCACCTGAATTCAACCCCTAATTTTCGACCTGGGTAACCTGGATGGTCTGCAGGGCTTGTGGCTGTGGAATAATCTCATTGCATCTTGTTAGTAATTAGGCCTGTGATAACCCTAGTTAGTTAAAGTAGTAAGCCGTAGTATCTGCTTGGCCGTGATTGATTGAATGAGGTATAACCAGTCTAGCCATGTCTTGATCCAGTACAAGATTGCTTCTTGTCTTGATTTCTTACATTATTATCTTGCCGATAAATGGTGGGAAACCAAGTTCTGTTCAGACGAAGGGTTACAACCCCGGTCCTTGTTTGGTTTACGGGTTGTAACCTGGTTATCGGAATAGTTCCATGGTTATCTCGTCGTATATCATCTTGACATATTTTTGTAAATTTTAGTTTTAATATTAGATTTTCTTGTGCTAATTGCTGGCTTTTGTTCTTATTTCGTGGCCCCCTTGTGGCACTTGCTCTTTCTGGGGTTGACCCAGCTGGTTTTGTGTGGCCAGATTTCGGAGCAGCTCCCGAGGATCTACCAAGCTTCCAGCCCAATGGTGACAACTAGACGGAACCCGGGCCAAGAGTGGGTTTTCCTTTTTGTCTTGCCCACTTCATTGTAAAATTATTCTTTTGAGGCGTTTAACCGACGAGCACCTGTTAGCTCGATGCACTTTTACTTACTGTCTGCCTACGGGCTGTAAACATGATTAACAAATCCTAGGGTTGATCATGTACGACTAAACTCTTGCTAGTCCTAACATTTTGTAACGACTAGCTTCATGATCAGCTGAATATGTAATATTTGAGACGCCTTATTATTGTATATTTAATGATCATACATCTTGCGACCTTACTTACTTGCTTGTGATTGAGACATTAGGCTTGTTCATGACCATAAGAGACTGTTGGCTTGTAGTAAACCCTCATATATCTAGACAGCCGTGACCGTATATCGAGGTGGTTTCTATTTCAATATACGTAGCAGGCTATGTCTGCCCCCGCTCTCCAGTATTCTGGTTCTGGGGCGTGACATGGTTTATGTGGTGGCCCATGCAGGTCTTGTAAATCAAGATATGTGAGGGTTTACCAGATAGATGTCTCAATCAGTACTCGTCCTTGATCTCTGTTCGTATCCTCTGAATCCCTGGATTCTTGCCCTGATCCTGTGCTTATATCATTTATCTGTCCTGGTCCTTTCCTTATTGTTCTCTGTGTCATCTTCTTCAGCGGCACTGTACCTGGTCCTACCGATCAACGAGGTGGAGCACTTCCCGTGGGTCAGTAGCAACCCAGAGATCAAGTCCAGCATTTCGGGGTAGCCTCCAGAGTTGTGCCTACTGGAGGAGAGTCACCAGTTCGGCCCGTCCAGCCCGCAGAGCCAGATGATGGTACCTTAGTAGGCCTCATCAGAACCTTGATAGCTTCCCAAGATCGTCGAAGCGACGCCCTGCACCAGACAGTTCAAGATGCTTTGACCCGAGGTGGATATCCAGGGAACTAGGCGACAAACAGCTTCAAGCGATTAAACCCTCCTTTCTTCGACGGCAGCGAGGATGCGATTGTCGCAGATGCATGGCTTCAGGATACCGAGATGATTCTGGAAGCAGCTAAGACACACGAGAATGAGAAGGTGGCGGTGGTACGCCTGCAGTTGTTGGACTTGGCTTGCAGTTGGTGGGCGGCACAAGCCATGGGATTAGTGGCACCCTTTGCTTGGACAGTGTTTAGAAAGAGATTCCAGACGAAGTATTTCGATGCTGTGGCTCGGTACGACCTGCAGACCAGATTTATCAACTTAAAGCAATGAGGCAGAACAGTCGACAGTTATGAATCAGAGTTTTCTAGACTCAGTAGGTTTGCCCCCACCTTGGTGGCGACCGAGTTTGATAGGGCCCAGCGGTTCCAGCAGGGACTGCATTTGGAGATCTTGTTGGCGGTTGAGCAGTTCAAGCACCAGACGTTCGATGCAGTCTTGAGAGCAGCTAGGAGGCATGAGTACACCTCCCAGAGGATTGTGGATAGGACCGGAGGTAGGAAGCGGTCCCACAGTCAGATGCACCAATCATCAGCTCCAGCCCCGGCAGCTAGGGGATTGACCATTGGAACTCCGAGGCGGGCGGCCTCAGTAACGTCGGTTCAGCATTCGACCCCGATGTACCCGTAACAGCAGAAGCAGAAGCAGACTTTCGCGATGGGATGTTCTCATTGCGGGAAGCCAGGGCATGTGGTAGCAGACTGTCGTAGGGCGCAGGGATTGTGCCTGGCTTGTGGAGCAGCAGATCATAGGATAGGGGCTTGCCCGAATAGGGGTGGTTCATCAGCATCTAACCCTTCTAGCTCTTCGGTGAGAGGACCGGCCCCAGCACCAGTTCAGCAGCAGCAGTATCAGTCTTCGAGACCCTTGCCGCCTCAGTCTCAGGCATTCCAGCAACAACACCCCCAGCAGTATGCACAAGCCCAAGCTCAGACCCAGAATAGGCAGAGAGGTTTCCAGCAGAGGGGACCAGCAGCCAGAGGACAAGGTCAGGCCATGATGATGGCTATGGAAGAAGAAGTTGCACCAGGTGAGGTTGTGGCAGGTACTATTCTCGTCAACTCCTCTCCAGCGTCTGTATTATTTAATTCTGGTGCATCGCATTCATTTATGTCTGCACGATTCGTGACACAGATAGGATTGGAGCCCGAGTCATTATCAGTGAGGCTCAATATACTTACTGGTAATGGCCTTGTGGGAGTAGATCGAGTGTTTTCCTCGTGTCGGATCGTAGTTAGCGGTAGGGAGTTTCCCGCTAGATTTATAGAGTTTCCTATGGAAGACTATGATGTAGTCCTAGGCATGGATTGGTTGAGGAACCAGTATACTAGGATAGACTGCCATATTGGCAGAGTTGTCTTTAGTATCCCCGGCGAGCCAGAGTTTTTGTTTTCCAGAGGCGCAGTGGAGCCATCTTCCCCAGCATTGCGTATGGCAGTAGCAGCAGTGCAGTTACCCCGGATAGTTGAAGAGTTTCCAGATGTCTTTCCAGAGGAGCTTCCAGGGATGCCGCCAGAGCGGAAGATTGAGTTCACTATAGACTTGATTCCCGGGACAGCACCAGTATCAGAGCGAGTCTACAGGATGGCGCCTTCGGAGTTGGAAATTTTATACAAAATGATTGAAGAACTGAGGACCAAGGGATTCATCCGTGCTAGTAGATCGCCTTGGGGAGCCCCGATGCTTCTTGTAAAAAAGAAGGATGGTACGTCCAGGCTATATGTTGATTATCATACCTTGAATTCGGTGACAATCAAGAACAGATACCCTCTTCTGAGGATAGATGACTTATTTGATCAGCTCAGAGGGGCTTCAGTGTTCTCGAAGATCGACTTGCGGTCGGGATACCACCAGATCAGAGTCAGAGAGCAGGACATCCCGAAGACAGCATGCAGATCGAGGTATGGACATTGGGAGTTCCTTGTTATGCCCTTTGGAGCGACCAATGCGCCGGCCGTATTCATGGACCTCATGAATCGCATTTTCATGCCTTACTTGGATCAATTTGTGATCGTGTTCCTGGATGACATCCTGGTCTACAGCAAAAGTGAAGCAGAGCATGAGCAGCATCTCAGAGTCTTCCTCCAGACGCTTAGGGAGCATCAGTTGTACGCCAAGTTCAGTAAATACGAGTTCTGGCTCGATCGCATTTCATACTTGGGTCACATCATTACCCGAGGAGGAGTGGAAGTGGATCCCCAGAAAATTGTGGCTATCGAGTCATGGCCGGTACCCAGCTCAGTGGCAGAGGTTCGCAGCTTCCTTGGATTGGCCGGCTACTACTGGCGGTTCGTTTCAGATTTCGCAAGGATTTCAGCGCCGATGACCCAGTTGACCCGCAAGGATGTGCTGTTTGTTTGGACAGCAGAATGTCAGGAATCATTTGAGAAGTTGAAGTAAGGTTTGATAACGGCTCCCATTCTCACCCTTCCAGATGGGACCGGAGGATTCACAGTTTATTGCGACACTTCAGGCAGAGGATTGGGGTGTGTCTTGATGCAGCATGGGAAGGTAATATCTTATGCGTCACGTCAACTACGTGATCATGAGAAGAATTACCCGACCCACGACTTGGAATTGGCAGCGGTAGTGTTTGCTTTGAAGTTGTGGAGACACTACCTGTACGGAGATAGAGTGGAGATCTTTACTGATCATAAGAGCCTGAAGTATGTTTTCACCCAGAAGGACCTTAATATGCGGCAGAGAAGATGGCTCGAGCTACTGGTGGACTATGATGTGGATTTGCAGTATCATCCCGGGAAGGCCAACGTTGTAGCAGATGCATTGAGCAGGAGAGCCGGAGTTTATTTCCTGACGGCACAACCAGAATTATTGGCAGATCTTCAGAAGATGGGAATTGAAGTGGTTCTTCCAACCAGCGTGGCATTAATAGCCAGCCTACAGGTTCAGTCCAGCATAGTTGAGAGAATCCGGGTGGCGCAGTCAACAGATTCCAAGATCCAGTGACTCAGAGCAGAGTGTGAAACAGGAAGAAGGCCAGAGTTATGTATCCATGAAGACGGTATACTTCGGTACGGCACTCGTCTTTGTGTACCCAGTGGAGATATCAGACAGGAAGTCATGGCAGAAGCCCACAGTTCGCAATATTCTATTCATCCGGGTGGTACAAGATGTACCGTGATATTTGTCAGCATTTCTGGTGGAATGGCATGAAGAGGAAGATAGCCCGATTTGTCTCTCGGTGTTTGGTTTGCCAACATGTTAAAGCTGAACATCAGAGGCCCGTTGGACTTCTTCAACCCTTACCGATCCCAGAATGGAAATGGGAACATATAACCATGGATTTCGTGACCGGATTGCCCAGATCTCCGGCTGGCAGAGATGCTATTTGGGTAATTGTGGACAGGCTTACCAAGGTGGCACACTTTCTCCCATTCAGAATTGGACAGTCGACGGCGCATTAGCAGAGATGTATCTCAGGCAGATCGTCAGGCTTCACGGTGTGCCAGTCAGCATCACCTCGGACAGGGATTCAAGATTCACATCACACTTTTGGTGCAGCTTGTAGAAGAGTTTGGGGACTCGCCTTCAATTCAGCTCAGCTTATCACCCGCAGACGGATGGTCAATCAGAGCGCACAATCCAGACTCTTGAAGATATATTGAGATCCTGTACCCTTGACTTTGGTGGTTCATGGGAGAATCATCTGCACCTGGTAGAATTCTCGTACAACAACAGTTATCAGGCCAGTATCCAGATGGCACCTTTCGAGGCTCTTTATGGCAGGAAGTGCAGATCCTCGCTAGCATGGGACGATGTCGGGGAGAGGCAGATGCTCGGACCCGAATTGATTTCCCAAACGGTTGAAGTGGTCAGGAAGGTCAGAGATCACCTCCGAGTTGTCCAGGACCGCCAGCGCCATTGGGCCGATGCTCATCGGCGTCCCTTAGAATTTGCTGTCGGCGACCATGTATTCCTTAGGATCTCGCCTAACAGCGGCGTCATTCGCTTTGGCATGCGGGGAAAGCTTAGTCCAAGGTATATAGGGCCGTTCGATATTCTAGAGCGAGTAGAAGATGTATCCTATCGTCTCGTTCTTCCACCGTCGCTAAGTGAGGTGCATGATGTATTCCATGTGTCCCAATTACGACGGTATATTCCGGACCCGAGCCACATCCTAGACCATTCAGAATTGGTTGTTGGTACCAACCTTTCGTATGAGGAGAGGCCCGTGTCTATATTGGACCGGAGGGAGAAAATACTCAAGAACAAGACTATTAAATTAGTCCGTTGTCACGCCCCAGTACCGAAATACGGAGACGGACTAGGCCAGCTACTCCATATGAGGTACATAACGTCATACGACGATCGTGGCTGTCGAGAGACGAGGGGGTACATGCTACAATCAAGTCTCCTATGGTCCCACGGAGTTCTATGTATCAATCAATCAAGTCACATCAGCAATTAAATGAATATTAAAGATAAAGCGGTAAGGCGTCCCCGACGCTTCATCAAAATGGTCATGAGAGACTAGCTTTATAATTTAGCTATCTCAGAGAGTCAGGAGTACAAAATTATACACAGCTGCAGTCTGTTTAATTACAATTATGTACTGACACAAAATATCAAGTAATCCGGCTAACAGGTGCCGGTGGCTAAACGCCGCAAAAGTATAAGCAGGAGTGGTGGAGAAGAAACCCACTCGAGTCCCTGGACCGCCATGCTCCTAGTATGCACCATGGATGTCAGAAAGGAAGATCGTGTCCTCCGGCTCTGCTACGAGATCTGGCCAAACAAAACCAGCGGGGTCAGCCCCGAATAGCAAGTACCGCCAAAGGGGCACAAGAGTTAAGATTAAAAACCCAGCTAATAGAATGACTGATAATAGTAATACTTATGCTACTATTATAGGGTGGCGCAACATCTTCGAGCCCATATGGCACCCTTACAACCAAACAAGGACAAAAGGTGCCGCATGGAGTCGGGACGTGTCGTACTCTATAACTTTCACATAAGTTAAAAGGTATAAACAAGAAAATCTCCTGATCGTGACTTTGGTCGATAGCCTATCGCAGCACAATATCCAACCCAACAATCAAACAAGAACATGGGTTGGATCTTGTACCATAATAGACCATGTTCCTCAGTCATTCACAGAAGTAACACTTCACAACCAGAATAAGTCTTCCATTCATAACTTCGGTCCACAGCCTGTCATAGTACGATAACCAACCCAACAATCAAACAAGAACATGGGTTGGATCACGTACCACAACAGTCCGCTTCCTTCGATTATTCGCGGAAGGTAATAGGATACAAGCAAGTCGTTTTCACGGCCAATCAAGTCTACGAGTTTCTAGTGGGACGAGGTTATCCTCGCGTCATGTTATTAGAAAATCCTCAGATCGTATCTTTCCAACAAGGCTAGCCAACCCAGGGGTTCGCGTAGACAGGTATTATTGAGCACAGGTCCCTCGTAAGGCTACCCTGCCAAAACATGTAATATATAGCGGGAATTAATCGGATACAGTCATCCACTCGTTGCGGATGACACAGTATCCGTGGAGACCAGCCGGCGCGTCAAGACAATATCTCAAGGCGGCTGGTGTAACACGATCTCGGGATTCTGCCCTCCCCATGCATCTAGTATATTTAGTTGCCTAGTTTAACCCTAGGTGAAATCTTGGACTCTCATGCTGTGGCCTGCATGATTATCCCCCTAAAAGGTCGTACTATAGTACGAGTACCCTAAGTGAGGATCCATGTCAATCAGTATGTCAACATGTTCTATCCTCCTTAGTGTAATGCATCATTGCAAATACGCCACGTGGAGTTACGAGTCATTTGTCGAGCATGAACATGAACTGGGACATTCAGGTCCATGTATCAGGTGGGAACACTTGTTCACCGAGATCTCATTAGTGCTCATATTATGCTCGGGACGAAAGGCATAAGGATATAAAATGGGCCTATAATATCTGATAAAATATCAAAAGCGTACGCACAAAAGCACGCACGCTCAAGGGGCGCTGCGTGCGTGAAAAGTCACGCAGGCTCACTCGAGGCAGCGTACGTGAAAAGTCACGCAGGCTTACTCAAGGCAGCGTACGTGAAAAGTCACGCAGGCTCACTCAAGGCAGCGTACGTGAAAAGCCACACACGCAAGAGACAGCGTACGTGAAAAGTCACGCACGCAAGAGACAGCGTACGTGAAAAGTCACGCACGCTAGAGACAGCGTACGTGAAAAGTCACGCAGGCTTACTCAAGGCAGCGTACGTGAAAAGTCACACACGCAAGAGACAGCGTACGTGAAAAGTCACGCACGCAAGAGACAGCGTACGTGAAAAGTCACGCACGCAAGAGACAGCGTACGTGAAAAGTCACGCAGGCTTACTCAAGGCAGCGTACGTGAAAAGTCACGCACGCAAGAGACACGCTTCCAACAGGAAGCGTACCCAAGCCTGCGTACGCAGCACTAAGGAGCGCGCGCAGCTCAGTAGCGTGAGCTAAGAAGCTCTGCACACTGCTCACTGTCTTCTCCAAACAGCAAGAACACCATGGATGAACCCAAAGCTTCAAAGCATCACAACTTGGCCATCCGAACTCCAAATCCGGATTTCCAAAGTTCTATCTTGGGTGAAATGGAATTCTCTTCCACATTGAAGCATCAAAACCCGCAAAACCCCAACGAAAATAGATCAAGACCAAGGAAATCCGAAAATGATTAAAACTTAGATCTACAAAAATCAAAGCTTCAAAATGGAAATTTCCAAGTTCTAAACTAGTATAGATTGAGGAGAAAAACATATTTTGGCAAATAGTTTTGTAAGAAATCATTGACAAAATTATGGATCCATCTCTTGAGCAAGTTGGTACTTGCCTTGGTTGATGGAGGAAATATTTGGTTGGTGGAGGAAAATAAATGAGAGGAGAGAGAATGAGATGAGTTGTATTTATAATCTTGAACCCAAGGGTTCATAATGAACCATGGGTGAACCAAAAATAGGTTTCCCAAATGAGCCAAAACTGTAGGCCCAAATGCAGAAAATAAATTACGAAATATTATTTTGGAAGATGCAAGGAGAAATACAGCATAATAAATATAGTATAAATATAAGGTAAATACAATTTATCGGTTTACGTATTAAAATACGTATTCCAGGATCGGGGAGTGACATCTCTACCCTTCTTAGAAAAATTCCGTCCTCGAAATTCCTGCCAAGACAGGATAGTGAAATCAGGACAAGCAAGGCACAATCATATACAAGTTAACTATCATAGCAGTTATTATCATACATCACAAAGTGCAAAATAAGCATGTACAGAAAAGCATGGAATCGTGTCAATAAGGCATAAAAGTATACCTCATTAGTCAAACAAATGCGGATACCGAGATCTGATCTCGTCCTCGTGCTCCCAGGTTGACTCTCCTGAAAAGTGATGGTTCCAAGAAACACGGACAAGGCTTATCGTCCGATTCTTGAGTACCTTCTCTCGCCGGTCTAAAATAGATACGGGTTGTTCCTCGTAAGTTAGGTCGGTACCAACGACTAACTCAGAATGATCGAGGACATGACTCGGATCCGGGACATACCCACGTAATTGGGACACATGAAACACATCATGTATGCCAGTTAACGAAGGCAAAAGGGCAAGTCGATAAGCCACATCACCTACCCGAGCGAGAATCTTAAAAGGACCAACGTATCTTGGACTAAGCTTTCCTCGGGTTCTAAATCTGATGATACCCCGAGAAGGTGAAATCCGCAGAAACACTTGGTCGCCAACTCTGAACTCTAGAGGCCTACGATGCTGATCTGCCCAATGACGATGTCGGTCCTGCGCAACTCGAAGGCATTCTCTGACCAACTTAACTATCTCCACAGTCTGCGTGATCATCTCTGGCCCCAACATCTTCCGTTCTCCGACGTCGTCCCATGCCAAAGGGGACCTGCACTTTCTTCTGTACAATACTTCGAACGGGGCCATCTGAATGCTAGCCTGATAGCTGTTGTTATAGGAGAACTCCACTAGATGAAGGTGATCCTCCCAAGATCCGCCAAAATCCAAGGTACACGCCCGTAGCATATCTTCTAACGTCTGGATGGTTCTTTCTGATTGCCCGTCGGTCTGTGGATGATAAGCAGTACTGAATCTTTACTTGGTTCCCAAATTTTGGTGCAAGCTCCGCCAAAAATGAAAAGTAAACCGCGTATCCCGATCTGATACTATACTAACTGGAATACCATGCTGTCTTACTATCTGCTTCATGTACATTTCTGCTAACTGCTCAGTAGTCTGTCCAACTCGGAAGGAAAGGAAATGAGCGACCTTCGTGAGTCGATCTACTATTACCCAGACTGCATTCTTACCAGTTGGGGATCTAGGTAATCCGGTCACAAAATCTATCGTGATGTGCTCCCATTTCTATTCTAGAATAGGAAGCGGCTGTAGCAATCCTGCTGGTCTCTGCTGTTCGGCCTTCATCTGTTGACATACCAGACACTTGGATACAAATCTCGCTATCTCTCTTTTTATGCCATTCCACCAAAAGTACTGCCTGATATCTCGATACATCTTCGTTCCTCCTGGATGAATGGAGTAAATAGAACTATGAGCTTCGGACATGACTTCTTGCCGAAGGTCTCTACTCGGTACACAAAGTCTGTTTCCAAACCTGAGCGTACCATCTTCATGAATCACTAACTCCTTCCTACGGCCTGATTCACACTCCGACCGCAACTTCTGAATCCGTGGATCTCCTGCTTGTGCTGCCCTTATCCTCTCTACTAAAGTTGACTGAACTTGTATACTGGTCATTATCCCTATATCCCTTCGTAAAACTACTTCGATTCCCATACTCTGAAGGTCTTCTAAAATATGCTTCTGCGAGGTCAAGATATAGGCACTGCCTCTCCTACTCAGTGCATCTGCAACTATATTCGCCTTGCCTGGATGATACTGAAGATCTAAGTCAAAATCCTTCAGTAGTTCTAACCATCTTCTTTGCCTCATGTTCAAATCTTGCTGCGTGAATACGTATTTCAAACTCTTATGATCAGTATAGATCTCTACCCGATCTCCGTATGAATAATGCCTTCACAACTTGAGTGAAAACACCACAGCTGCTAACTCCAAATCGTGAGTCGGGTAATTCTTCTCATGGTCTCGAAGCTGCCGAGACGCATATGCTATCATTTTTCCGTGCTACATTAATACACATCCAAGACCCTTCCCTGATGCGTCACAATATACTGTAAAGCCTTCCGCTCCTACTGGAAGCGTCAAGATCGGGGCTGAGATCAATCTCTTCTTCAATTCTTCAAATGATGCCTGACAGCTAGCTGACCAAACAAACTCTACGTCCTTGTGCGTCAAATGCGTTAAGGGCGCTGAGATCCTGGCAAAGTCCGCCATGAACCTTCTGTAGTAACCAGCTAATCCTAAGAAACTTTGCACTTCTGTTACCGTTCTCGGGACTGGCCAATGCTCTACGGCCTCAATCTTTTTCAGATCCACTGACACTCCTGCCCCAGAAATTACATGCCCCAGGAAAGAAATGTGATCTAACCAGAATTCACACTTGTCACGCTTCGCATAAAGTTGATGCTCCCTCAATATCTGCAAGATAGTCCTAAGATATTTCTCATGCTCCTCTTCACTGCTGGAATAGACAAGGATGTCATCTAGGAACACCACCATAAATTTATCCAAAAACGGCAGAAAGATGCGGTTCATTAAATCCATGAATACTGCGGGGGCGTTGGTTAGTCTAAAGGGCATTACTAAAAACTCATAATGCCCATATCTAGATCTGAATGCTATCTTCGGTATGTCTTGCTCCCGGACTCTTACTTGATAGTATCCCGACCGAAGATCAATCTTGGAAAAAATGCTGGCCTCACTCAACTGGTCCAACAGGTCATCGATCCTTGGTAGTGGGTACTTATTCTTCATTGTTACTGCATTCAGCTTGCGGTAGTCGATGCACATCCTCGTCGACCCATCCTTCTTGGGAACTAGAATCACTGGCGCGGCCCAGGGCGATTTGCTGTCTCGGATGAATCCCTTAGACTTCAACTCTTCTTCATGTTGATACAACTTATCCTGTTCTGACGGCGACATCCGGTAAACTCTGTCTGCGATAGGCCTCGTTCCAGGGTTCAACTCAATGCTAAATTCCACCTCTCTGACTGGGGGTATCCCTGGAAGCTCATCAGGGAAGACGTCGAGAAAATCTTCGACCACTCTTGGAATCTGTCCTGGCTCTGACACTGCTGCTGAGATGACACCTCCGGCCTGATTTTTCAAGGTTCGAGTAAAGATGAACTGTTCCATCCCAGGAACGCTGAATATGATCCTACCTTCTCTACAATCAATTGTCGCATGACTGTCTCTCAACCAGTCAATGCCAAGAACAACATCAAAATTCTCCATAGAGAATTCAATCAATGATGCGGGCAGTAAATGCCCACACACCTCTACCGGACATGAAAAGCGCACTCTGCTAACTTCTACGAGCCCATTGCCGGTGAGTATATCCATCCTCTCCGGCAATGCCTCAAACTCTATTCCGATCCGTGTAGCATATTGTGCAGAGATGAATGAATGAGTAGCGCCTGAATCAAATAATTCTACAGCGGGAAATAAGGTGACGAGAATTTTACCTGCCACCACGTCACTAGATGCTAGAGCCTCTTCTAAGGATAATGTGAGAGCCTGGCCCCGCTGAGCTCCTTGTTGCGGCCTTCTTCGACCATGTTGTTGCTGCCTCTGAGGGTCTTCAGCTTTCTGTGCCTGGCGGAACATCTGAGCCTGCGTTGGCAGACGCTGGGCTAGGGGCCTTACTGCTAATACTGGCCCTCCACTCGGGGTTGCCACTAGAGCTGGCAATGCTGAAAACTGCTGAGCTGGCCCTCCTGGCCTCTGCATCATAGGACAAGTGGAAATACGGTGGTCTACACGACCACACCTCAAACATAAGCCATTTACTGACCGACACACCTCCCTCGTGTGCCCTATCTTCCTACAGAAGGTACAGCCCTGGGGTGCTCCCTGACGCTGCTGCTGGTTTCTGGGCTGCTGATGCTGAGCTGGGGTTGTATTAGCCGACACGACCGTCCTCCGCGGCGTTTCTGCCTCATGAATACGAACACCGGGTGTTGGTGCCGATGTTCGCTGCATTCCTCCTCCTCCAACCTGGGAATGAGATCTTTTCTGACCTCCTGTCCTCGAGGCCAACCTCTGCTGGGTAAGCTCGTGCCTCCGAGCTGCCGTCAAAACAGCGTCAAATGTCTGGTAGTCGTGTCCTTCCACAAGTTGTAATAGTTCCAAATGAAGTCCCTGCTGGAACCTCATAGCTTTCTCTGGCTCCGTTGCCACCATTGCTGGTGCAAAACGGCATAATCTGCAGAACTCTGCTGTATACCCATCTACGGTCTTGCCTGCTTGCTTGAGACTGATAAACTTTTGCTGGAGCTCATATCGAGCCACTATGCCAAAATACTTGGCCTTGAATCTATCACTGAAGGTGGTCCAACGAACAGGGCATCTTGTACCAACTTTTTTTGAGGTCCACCAGTCGCGGACAAGATCCTGAAGTACCAGTTTGACCTGATCAACCTTCTCATCATCTGGAACCTTGGCTGCCACAAGAATGGCTTCGATGTCTTGAATCCAGGCATCCGCAGTGATGGCATCCTCCGTGCCATCAAAATACCTCGGGTTCAAGCGACGAAACCTTCCTGATGCTCCCGAGTCAGCTCCGACACTCCTCTCAAGAGCTAACTGAATCCCCAAGTTCAGCAACACGTTCTGCTCCTACTGCCAAGTCTGTTGCTGTTGGTTAGTGACAAGAAACCCCCGGATGTCTTCAGGAGTGCTACGGCGTCTGGTACTACTGTCGCTACTGGTGCTGCAGGAGCCTCAGTAACCCGCGGCTCCACTACCTCTGGTCCCACTTCTGCTCGTGCCTGCACTGGAGAAGGTTCTCTCCCCTGTTGCTGCCCAGTCGAGCCATGCTCTTGCTGCTCTTCCTCATGGGCCTCACCCGCTACTGAGAATGAAGCACCCCTATAGAGAAAGGTAGAAGATTATCAAGTCCGGACGAGGAAGATTTCGAGGATGCAAGTCAGGTTAGAGATCAAGGCAAGGACAGAGAATTTGAAACAGAATTTCAAGGGAAACAAGTTTTTTGATTGAGACTCCTAATAATTCGCAATACCCCACAAGTCTGAAAATCAGACCTGCATGGGCCACCACTAAAACCTTGTCACGCCCCAGTACCGAAATACGGAGACGGACTAGGCCAGCTACTCCATATGAGGTACGTAACATCATACGGCGATCGTGGCTGTCAAGAGACGAGGGGGTACATGCTACAATCAAGTCTCCTATGGTTCCACGGAGTTCTATGTCTCAATCAATCAAATCACATCAGCAATTAAATGAACATTAAAGATAAAGCGGTAAGGCATCCCCGACGCTTCATCAAAATGGTCATGAGAGACTAGCTTTATAATTTAGCTATCTCAGAGAGTCAGGAGTACAAAATTATACACAACTGCAGTCTGTTTAATTACAATTATGTACTGACACAAAATATCAAGTAATCCGGCTAATAGGTGCCGGTGGCTATACGCCGCAAAAGTATAAGCAGGAGTGGTGGAGAAGAAACCCACTCGAGTCCCCGGACCGCCATGCTCCTAGTATGCACCATGGATGTCAGGAAGAAAGATCGTGTCCTCCGGCTCTGCTACGAGATCTGGCCAAACAAAACCAGCGGGGTCAGCCCCAAATAGCAAGTACCGCCAAAGGGGTACAAGAGTTAAGATTAAAAACCCAGCTAATAGAATGACTGATAATAGTAATACTTATGCTACTATTATAGGGTGGCGCAACATCTTCAAGCCCATATGGCACCCTTACAACCAAACAAGGACAAAAGGTGCCGCATGGAGTCGGGACGTGTCGTACTCTATAACTTTCACATAAGTTAAAAGGTATAAACAAGAAAATCTCCTGATCGTGACTTTGGTCGATAGCCTATCGCAGCATAATATCCAACCCAACAATCAAACAAGAACATGGGTTGGATCTTGTACCATGATAGACCATGTTCCTCAGTCATTCACAGAAGTAACACTTCACAACCAGAATAAGTCTTCCGTTCATAACTTCGGTCCACAGCCTGTCATAGTACGATAACAAACCCAACAATCAAACAAGAACATGGGTTGGATCACGTACCACAACAGTCCGCTTCCCTCGGTTATTCGCGGAAGGTAATAGGATACAAGCAAGTCGTTTTCACGGCCAATCAAGTCTATGAGTTTCTAGTGGGACGAGGTTATCCTCACGTCATGTTATTAGAAAATCCTCAGATCGTATCTTTCCAGCAAGGCTAGCCAACCCAGGGGTTCGCGTAGACAGGTGTTATTGAGCACAGGTCCCTCATAAGGCCACCCTGCCAAAACATGTAATATATAGCGGGAATTAATCGGATACAGTCATCCACTCGTTGCGGATGACACAGTATCCGTAGAGACCTGCCGGCACGTCAAGACAATATCTCAAGGCGGCTGGTGTAACACGATCTCGGGATTCTGCCCTCCCCATGCATCTAGTATATTTAGTTACCTAGTTTAACCCTAGGTGAAATCTTGGACTCTCATGCTGTGGCCTGCATGATTATCCCCCTAAAAGGTCGTACTATAGTACGAGTACCCTAAGTGAGGATCCATGTCAATCAGTATGTCAACATGTTCTATCCTCCTTAGTGTAATGCATCATTGCAAATACGCCACGTGGAGTTACGAGTCATTTATCGAACATGAATAAGAACTAGGACACTCAGGTACATGTATCAGGTGGGAATACTTGTTCATCGAGATCTCATTAGTGCTCATATCATGCTCGGGACAAAAGGTATAAGGATATAAAATGGGCATATAATATCTGATAAAATATCAAAAGCGTACACACAAAAGCACGCACGCTCGAGGGGGGCTGCGTGCGTGAAAAGTCACGCAGGCTCACTCGAGACAGCGTACGTGAAAAGTCATGCAGGCTTACTCAAGGCAGCGTACGTGAAAAGTCACGCAGGCTCACTCAAGGCAGCGTACGTAAAAAGCCACGCACGCAAGAGACAGCATACGTGAAAAGTCACGCACGCAAGAGACAGCGTACGTGAAAAGTCACGCACGCAAGAGACAGCGTACGTGAAAAGTCACGCAGGCTTACTCAAGGCAGCGTACGTGAAAAGTCACACACGCAAGAGACAGCGTACGTGAAAAGTCACGCAGGCAAGAGACAGCATACGTGAAAAGTCACACACGCAAGAGACAGCGTACTTGAAAAGTCACGCAGGCTTACTCAAGGCAGCGTACGTGAAAAGTCACGCACGCAAGAGACAACGTACGTGAAAAGTCACGCACGCAAGAGACACGCTTCCAACAGAAAGTATACCCAAGCCTGCATACACAGCGCTAAGGAGCGCGTACAGCTCAGTGGCATGAGCTAAGAAGCTCTGCACACTGCTCACTGTCTTCTCCAAACAGCAAGAATACCATGGATGAACCCAAAGCTTCAAAGCATCACAACTTGGCCATCCGAACTCCAAATCCGGATTTCTAAAGTTCCATCTTGGGTGAAATGGAATTCTCTTCCACATGGAAGCATCAAAACCCGCAAAACCCTAACAAAAATAGATCAAGACCAAGGAAATCCAAAAATGATTAAAACTTAGATCTACAAAAATCAAAGCTTCAAAATGGAAATTTCCAAGTTCTAAACTAGTATAGATTGAGGAGAAGAACATGTTTTGGCAAATAGTTTTGTAAGAAATCATTGACAAAATTATGGATCCATCTCTTGAGCAAGTTGGTACTTGCCTTGGTTGATGGAGGAAATATTTGGTTGGTGGAGGAAAATAAATGAGAGGAGAGAGAATGAGATGAGTTGTATTTATAATCTTGAACCCAAGGGTTCATGATGAACCAAAGGGTTCATGATGAACCATGGGTGAACCAAAAATAGGTTTCCCAAATGAGCCAAAACTGTAGGCCCAAATGCAGAAAATAAATTACGAAATATTATTTTGGAAGATGCATGGAGAAATACAGCATAATAAATATAGTATAAATACAAGGTAAATACAATTTATCGGTTTACATATTAAAATACGTATTCCAGGATCGGGAAGTGACATCCGTGTTGCTTGGGGTCATCACTCTCTAGGTGAGTCAACGTGGGAGCGTGAGGACGACATTCGATCGCGATATCCCTACCTGTTTGACTCGTGAGGTATAATGTCTTTCTTATGCCTTACGTTTTCCCTTCCTTGCTTGAATTATATGATTGTATGATTGAACTGCTTAGTGTAACTTTTCTGTGCTTAATGTAGCTTGTCGTGACAATCTCTAGCTCCTTGATTAAATTTCGAGGACGAAATTCTTTTAAGGTGGGTAGAGTTGTCATCCTCATTTTCCGTATTTTCTCGTATTTCGTATTTATACTCGTATCTGGATTTTGGCATGTATTTTTATTTTTTTCAACTTGTGGAATTTCGGTATTCTCGTATTTTGGATTTTGACATAGCTCGGTTTTAATTTGATTGGGTTTGATTTGGTTTAATGTGTATTGGAACACCTTAGCCTATACTCCACCCTCAATATACCACATCCCACCCTCTTTAAAACTCCACCAACCTTTTCTCTCTCCTCATAAACCGCCATTAATTTCTTCTTCTCCTTCCTCTACACAACACTCTTCTCCTTCCTCTACACAACACCCACCCATAGGCAAGTGCACCTTGCCACCACATGAGAACCCCATTTTATTTATCTATTTGCTAGTTTAGGACATGGTGATCAATATTAGAACTTGGTATTCTATAATTTGGAGTCTCCATTGTTCTAGATCTAAGTTTTCCCTATTTTCGGTTTTGCATGGTTTTGATCTATTTAATTTAGATTTTTATGGGTTTTGATATTTCCATGTGGAAGAGAGTTCAATTCCACCCTGGTTGGAACTTTGGAAATTCGGATTTGGAGTTCGGATGGCCAAGTGGTGATGTTTTGAAGTTTTGGGAGCCATTGGAGCTTCTTCTCAGCCATGGGGAAGAAGATCCTTTCCCTTGCGTGCGTGCTTTTGCGCGTACGCAGCTCCCTTACGTGCGTGCTTTTGTGCGTACGCAGCTCCCTTGCGTGCATGCTTTTGTGCGTACGCAACTCCCTTGCGTGCGTACTTTTGTGCGTACGCAGCTCCCTTGCGTGCGTGCTTTTGTGCTTATGCAGCTCCCTTGCGTGCGTGCTTTTGTGCGTACGCAGCTCCCTTGCGTGCGTGCTTTTGTGCGTACGCAGCTCCCTTGCGTGCGTGCTTTTGCGCGTACGTAGCTCCCTTGCGTGCGTGCTTTTGTGCGTACGCAGCTCCCTTGCGTGCGTGCCCTTGCGCGTACGCAGCTCCCTTGCGTGCGTGCCTTTATACGTACGCTGCTCCCCTGTATGTGTGTCCTTGCGCGTACGCTGCGTGACCCATGCACCCTGACCCGTTGCTTAATCCATTGGCTCTAGGAGTATTGGTTTTATTTCTTGACTTGGTTTCTTTGTTTGTGGATTGAGTTTTCCTGAGATCTGTTCAACACAGCACGACTATCTTGACCCGACACGGCCTAACACGGTTTTCTAGTAATTGTTTATGACTAGTACGGTTCTCGGGGTTTTCTGTGGATTATGATTTTCGTATTCTCTGATCTTCTTGCTAGTGACCTAGTGGGGTGCACACCTAACTTGTAACTTGTATTTATTCCTTGTGACTTGATAACTGGATAGTGGCCCGTGGCGGCGCACTCCTGACTTGTAGCATGACTTGATAACTTAACGCTGTTGCGACGGCTAACTTAACTTGACCTGCCTTGACACCGTGGGTAGTTCTTTCTTGCTTGCTTGTTAAATCCACTTGTCTTGTCTTGCATCATGTCTAGGATGGAACTCCTGAGTACCACGGTCAGGAGTACCTACTAAAATGGATTAAGGTTAATAACTAGAATAACACAGTAGTCATGAAGAGATGACACAGCTACAGGCAATCCCGTTACCTGGGCGCTCTTGGGATATGTAGCCTGCCGACGAGTAGGGCGCATTTCCAGCACACTGTCATGTGTTGTACCTTCTAAGTCACCTAAGGGTACATGCATTCCTGGACGATGTACCCACCTGAATTCAACCCCTAATTTTTGACCTGGGTAACCTAGATGGTCTGCAGGGCTTGTGGCTGTAGAATAATCTCATTGCATCTTGTTAGTAATTAGGCCTGTGATAACCCTAGTTAGTTAAAGTAGTAAGCCGTAGTATCTGCTTGGCCGTGATAGATTGAATGGGGTATAACCAGTCTAGCCATGTCTTGATCCAGTACAAGATTGCTTCCTGTCTTGATTTCTTACATTATTATCTTTCCGATAAATGGTGGAAAACCAAGTTCTGTTCAGACGAAGGGTTACAACCCCGGTCCTTGTTTGGTTTACGGGGTGTAACCTGGTTATCGGAATAGTTCCATGGTTATCTCATCGTATATCATCTTGACATGTTTTCGTAAATTTTAGTTTTAATATTAGATTTTCTTGTGCTAATTGCTGGCTTTTGTTCTTATTTCGTGGCCCTCTTGTGGCACTTGCTCTTTCTGGGGTTGACCCAGCTGGTTTTGTGTGGCCAGATTTCGGAGCAGCTTCCGAGGATTTACCAAGCTTCCAGCCCAATGGTGACAACTAGACGGAACCCGGTCCAAGAGTGGGTTTTCCTTTTTGTCTTGCCCACTTCATTATAAAATTATTCTTTTGAGGCGTTTAGCCGACGAGCACCTGTTAGCTCGATGCACTTTTACTTACTGTCTGCCTACGGGCTGTAAACATGATTAACAAATCCTAGGGTTGATCATGTACGACTAAACTCTTGCTAGTCCTAAGATTTTGTAACGACTAGCTTCATGATCAGCTGAATATGTAATATTTGGGACGCCTTATTATTGTATATTTAATGATCATACATCTTGCGACCTTACTTACTTGCTTGTGATTGAGACATTAGGCTTGTTCATGACCATAAGAGACTGTTGGCTTGTAGTAAACCCTCATATATCTAGACAGTCGTGACCGTATATCGAGGTGGTTTCTATTTCAATATACGTAGCTGGCTATGTCTGCCCCCGCTCTCCAGTATTCTGGTTCTGGGGCGTGACATAGTGACAGTGGTGTTCCAACACTAGTTAGGTCTTAATAATAAAGTTTACATAACTAGAGTAATATTTGTTGGAAACCAATCTCGGGATGAGTGTCACGGTAAATGATTACCCTACTGTCCACTCATCTCATGTCTAACTGTGGGCTTCGGTTGAGGAAGGGTTTGTTCAAGGCTTAAGGGTTGCTAGTTAAGACAAGCTTCCAACAAATAATTAAAGACTCACAACATTTGGTTTCTTGAGAATAGATAGTCTCCTAGGTTGGCGTTCTGACTAAGGGTAAAACCCTAATCATTCTCAAATTCAGGTGGCTCGAAAGTCTCAATAGTAGTTTGAGGGTCGATGGGAGTACGAGTAACTCAATCACATGACTGGCCAATGGTAGCTACACTTGTGCCTACCATTTTTATAGCCATGGGAATACTCTGTATCTCTCTACCATCACGAGCTTTCGTCTTTCCAAATCGGTGAAAGACAAAAACAATAAAGAATCCAAATGAGATGTTACTGAATACAATTTCGTGATTCAAGGGCGAACATATAATTCAAGAGGAATTGTTAATACAGTCGCGGATGAGATCCCAGATACCTGTATATCTCCATCTACGTAGTGTAATTAAACGAAGAGCGAACCAAATGCATCATGGTTGATCAGACCATAATACACCGATTCTGATTAGACAATAAGTTAGCAGGCGTCCCCACTAAATATATGCCTCGAATCAAGCTCGAGAACAGAGTGAGCTTGTAAAACTAAGCTGTAATAGCAGCATTGGTCAAGATAGTCAAGATACAAGTATGCGAGATTTTTGAAAAGAGGCACAAGTAGTTCGAGTTTAGAGAGAATCAAAAATTATCTGGTGTTCTTGCTTATACAATCTTCCTAAAATCTTCCTGTCCATAAGGTCTTGGTCAACTAATGGATTATGAAACTCTGGATTCTATATTCTTGGTAACTTATTAGTGTCGGTCAATTACCTCATTAATAGATCACAAGGACCTCATAATGCTAGGTTGGGAGACATGCTACTCAACTTACAGAACTTCCACTAATATCGACTTTGGATCTTATGGGACATGCATGACAGTGTCCTATCCTCTATGGTATCCCAAACTTGTAATTATGTTTGAAGTCATTTCACCGCGGATTACGCCTCGCCCGTATACTCTGGATGTGGTAAACCCTTGGTTTCGTAACTCAACATGATACAAAATCGAACACTTCTTAACTCTATCCAATATTGGCTCAAGGGTATCTACGATCAAGAGAGGACCACTAGCCATAGTTTTGGCAATATCCTATCATCTATATTTTCTTAAACTAATTTCACCTCTAGGGGTTGTGTCTCGCCAGTGCGCTGCTGGCTGCAGTGAGTCCATAGTTTTCATATTTTAAATAAATGGCGACAGTGCACTGCTGTCCTGCCATTATAGTTAACTAACCTTCTATTAACTATATATGTAAAAACTCATGATCTTCTAGAGATTCAAGCAAGTCGGCTATGTAATAAGGCATAAATATTTGTTCTATCAGTCACAACCTTTTAAAATAACAGATTGCACAGGGAGGAACAACCTGAAGACAAAGAACTACAAACATTCTGGTATCTGTTTCATGTGTATTCGAGCCATGGGAGAAATTTTTTGGATCAGTCTACCTCGAGATTCGCATTTGAATAACCGAATCAGGAATTATAAACTATTCCCTTACGTCAAAATTAGGATTTTAAATGGGCAATTCAGACTAAGATATGGTGACGATATCAAAAGAGGCAAGAGAATGAATTGAATAATATATCAAGGTTAGATCATTAATTCTATGAAGCCCTGCATTATCAAGGGAATAATCTATCCAAATTAGATTACATCGTCATATCAAGAGATAATAATGTACCTATGGGGATCTGATAAACTATCAAAATTAATAACTCCTTATCTACATTGCATGGCCTAGACTACCCATCGGTAAGTTTGTATAAGGGACTCCTAGTCCTAGTCATTCTCGTAAATTAAATTAATTTCTAATTCATGAATGAGCATTTCTAGTCACAGGCTCGCAATAGTACGACTAACTTAAGTACTATCACGAGTTCGCATGATTTGCAAAGACTGACCTGCATGGGCCACCACAAAAATTTGTCACGACCCGCACCCATTTTTTTTAAAAAAAACGGATACAAGACGTGTCCAAGCCAGCCTACGCCGCAGTGTCGACGGTAGAACGCTGTCACGGCCATGAAGATCAAAATCACAAATAATGCCCATTCACATAATTAATTTAATTTACAATGATCACAAGTTTTACATTTGTAGAAAAATATAAACTTGTACAAATAAATGAATGACTACAACTCAACGATCTAGCTAGACTCTAGGCTTTTGTCTGCAAGTATTCCCGTCACTCCCCAAGCTAAGTGAATCGACGGCTAACCTGAAAATGTTGGTTTCCAGTCAGGAATGGAACGAGTACAACTCACTGAATGCAGTTTCAATAAATGAAATTGACTATACAACAAAGGTTAGACATCAATTATATGTTTTGAAAACAAACAGCAAAAAGACGTAAGAAAAGACAAAAAAATTAATAGCAAGTAAATAAACTAAAATACATTTCCAACTGTTAGAAGTACCTTTGATATGTGATCAGTCTGGGATAATACACCGCGAGGTCTACGAGGTATACATGCACAAAAAATAAACAATGTCTACGAGGTCTACTTGCAGAAAATAAACAATGTCTACGAGGTCAACTTGCAGAAAATAAACAATGTCTACGAGGTCTACTTGCAGAAAATAAACAATGTCTACGAGGTCTACTTGCAGAAAATAAACAATGTCTACGAGGTCTACTTGCATGAAAATAAACAATGTCCACGGTCGGATCACACATCCTTGGTACTTCTCATTCCCGACTCAACAATTTATAATAGAATATAAAATCACATAACCAATGGCCAATCAATGAAATAGTGAAGATCAATATCGAAAAACAGACAATAAACTGTACTCGCCTGTGGTCCTTTGCTGGTGAAACCGATAGTCTGAACTACTCAAAATGCCACAACAGTCAAAACACGTACAACAGTCTCCGAAAGCTGAAATAAACATTACCAATGTTCTCAGAATAGTCAAATTAGCTAGGATTGCCTGTCCTTAAGTCCAATTCTGGACACATGAGCAAAACGGTAATTTCGGGCAAAAACGATGTCTGTCGTTGGACCCGCTTTGTACCGAAAAGTGTGCCAGAATCAACGGTCTCTAAAGTCTTCAAACTATATGTCTACGGATCCAATTTTTCGATACGAACCCAACTGTATGTCCAAAGTTGGATTCCGACAGGCAGTGCATAAAATCGCCCGATGAGTGGAACCGTGGGGCCCGCAAAACGGTGATTTTATCAACTGTCTCAGAATCGGACCAAACTTGGCATACAGGACCAGAAAAATGATACGGTTTTGTTGGCATAAGTTTCGTCTCGATCTGACGAACGTACACAAAGTAATTATAGAATTTGTAAAGTACACGATACGGTAAATTTCGGCGGATACGCATCAAATTCGTCGCGCATACGCGACCAATTTGAATTCCGTCAAAGCCCACACGACTACGAAGCTGTTATGCAGCTTTCGATGCATTCGGTTCACGACCACGTCGCCCGGTTTGGCGGGACGCACGTCGTATCGAAGAGTTTTTCTATATTTTTACTATTTTTGAAGATGGTTTTTCCTAATATCTAAACTAATTTATCTTTCTGTTTAATGAACTAGAAATAAAACTAAAAATTAGGTTTCCATCTCGGTTAGTTTATCTAAAAACCTGTTCAAGTAGGTTCCTAGATTACTCACAGGATTGGCCGAGAACGACCTTCCAACTTGGGTCCCTGGATTAGGAAATCTGTCCTGTTTCGACAATTTTTCTTGACGTCTTCATACCAAATTTCAGAGCAATAAAATAATGCACATGAAATTCTACTTGAAGGGATTTGATCGTGGTTATATGGGCTACACCCTGGATTCGATAGGACGAAAAACGATTGCGTATGGAACGAGAAACTAACCTCGAAATATGAAGGCTCGGCTGCTGTCGTTTGCACTGTTCCTCGTGCGCGTGCGCGGCTGTGCGCGCGGCCGGTCGCGCGCGGCGGTGCTTTAGCCGGTCGCCGACGTCGTACAGGCGTGCACGACACCTGGGGCGGCGCTGTGGTGGTGCTAGGGTTTGGTTCGGGAATAGGGTTTTAGGTTTTCTCTTCCCTCGATCCTCTTATACAAGTATCGTTCGGTTATGCACAGAGGGGGTCGGGATTGTACTGTGGGGTTGGGATGAACATGTGTTCGAGTAAAGGCTAAGCTGGGCTGTGTGGTTTTGCCTACACCCGTGTGGACTGGGCCAGGTTGGGCTCGACATGTTATGGCTGGGCCTGGGGTTCCCTCCTTTGGTTTTATTTATCCATTAATGTGTATATATATAGACACACGCATAAATACCTATATATATATATATATATATATATATATATATGTAGGCACACGCATAAATACCTATGTATATATACACATATATATACACATATACATATATATATATATATATATATATATATATATATATATATATATATATATATATATATATATATATATATATATATATATATATATATACATATATTTATATACATATATTTATATATATAAAATATATATTTATACATAAATACGCATATACCCATATACACATATACAATATATATATATATATATATATATATATATATATATATATATATATATATATATATATATATATATATATATATATATATATATATATATATATATATATATATCCTGGTGTTTATACATATTTATATATATAACTATACAACAAATTTTATATAGGCAATACTATATTTTAAATATAATCAATAATAATAAAATAATATTATATAATAATAAACTCATTAGTATCGATAATAAAACGATAATAATAATAACAATCCTAATAACAAATAGTAATAGACTTATAGTCATTACTGGTGGATATAGTCATGCACACGACTTATCTGGTTCCAGAAGATCATACAAAAATTTGTACAACATTATTTAATAATAATAATACCTATAATATACATATAACAATTATTTAGAAAATTATTGCCAAATTCCTAATATATATACAAAGTATTTGCATTTACCAAATATGTCTACAAGGTCGTAGTTGGTCCCATTACATGCCTACATGGGCTGGAGCTTGGTTTGGGGCCAAGTCCGGACTAGCTGGATACAATCGGGTCTCTACAAGTCAATAATCTAAACAATAATTAATTAAGACGACTTTAGAGGTTAGGTCGCAACTTGGCCTGGTTTTCCTAGTTAGGACACTCCTATGGCTTGGCATTCCCCTACCATGGTTAAACACTAGTCAAAGCACGCTACTGCACTATCCGTACCGTGATTCTTGGTCATCTTGTACCCCAAATCTCAACCATGGCTAAAATCATCTACCGTAATAATTAACAAAATAATTATTTATAAAAACATAATTCACCATTTAGTTCAAATAAATAAATAAAAATAAATTATCAAAATTTCGGAAAGAGGGGTTACAGGAGGTCTGCCAACCTCAGTTGGTGTGCCTGAAACTGGAGCCTTTCCCCGTAGCTTGGCTACGAGAGGAGCCGCCACTTGAGGGGGCTTGCCTTTGAGGCGTATCTTTAACGGAGCTTTATTGAATTTCCTGTCGAGAAGTTGGCGCCTTCCCGCAGAGTTTGACTACCATAGGGGCCAATGTTTGGGGCAGCCTCCCTTTGAGTCTCACTTTTAGGGGAGCGTTGATTATCATATCCGCCTCTGAGTCAGCTTCGACCTCAGCTTCTGCCTCATCATCAGCATTATTGGCTTCATCTCCAAGGTGAATTATTTTGTACAGATCAGCATCGGTTAAGAAGGCTTCAATCCCTCTGACGGGATCGACATCAGCAAACTCTGTTCGGATGATGCCGCTGGTGGACATGTATTTCATATATTGATGAAGAGTAGATGGCACCACCATGTATTCATGTATCCATGGCCATCCCAACATGATGTTGTAGTTGACGTCTGCATCCACAACATAGCAAGTCACCTCGGTCTGGAGATCGTCGATGTGACACTTCAAGCGGATCTTCCCTAGCGGCTCACTCTTACTGGCATTGAAGCCACTGATGGTAGTGTAAGACGTTGTCAGGCGATGGATTGGGATCCCTAATATCAGAAATAGAGTTAGGGGAATGATGCTGAGAGAAGACCCAGGGTCGATCTGCATTCGATCCACCTTGATGGCACCGACATACCCTGTGTAATACAAGGGTTTGTTGTGCCTGTTGTTCTTGAACAGCATATCCTATTGAGTGAATGTGATATTGGGGATGGTCTCTCTCGTATTATGGTAGTACAGATATGCTGTAGGATCGTCGTTAGGCTGCTTGACCTGACTGATGAAAGACTCAGCGTCCTTCAGGGCTTCGCAGAGAGCCTCCCGAGTATCTTTGGATAGACGGAGGAGCTCGAACAGGAAAAGTCGTGCTGGAGTACTGGCAAGTTGTGCCAGTATATCAAAGTTGTGGGGCTTGGCTAATCCCGGAGTGTTATCTTTTCAAAGAGGCCTGTCAAAGCGGGCCTCCTTCTGCTTTTGTTTATCAGCTGCAAGAGGTTGGGATGAACCTTCTCATTGGACAGCTGTGGTGATGATATGAGGCATCACTTCAGACGGGGCCTCCTCAGGCTGGGTATTCTGCTATAAACGCGTTTGTATGGGCAGTGCTTCCTCAAGGAAGGAAGTCACCATTCGGCAAGACTTGGTCTTCTTGCCTTTGCTTTTGGAGGTAGAGGATAGCCCCAATTGAGTCAGCTCTGGAACGAGATTCGGGTGAACCCACATGATCTCTCCCTTGGATGTTGTGAGTGGTGTCAGCCCACCCACGTTGTCGCGGGTTGGTGGAAGGTTGACTACTTCCGTTGTCGTCTTTGGAATGGGGATGACGCCATCTTGAGCTATGGTAGGTGGTAAGGTGTCGAACTAGTGCGACACCATGTTGGTCGAGACTGTCTTCTCCTCGTAATCGACTAAGATGACGTTCGCATTGATCATGCGCTTTATATAGTCTTTGAGGATATAGCAGTCTTTAGTTGGGTGTCCAATGAACCGATGGTAGTGACAGTTCCTCGGGTCGCCGACTCTACCCACTTCGTCAGGACGCTTGGGATCAGGCAACTTGATTTTATCGTCCTGCTTCAACATCTCGAAGAGTTGTAAGGTATCTTCGTCGTTGAAGGAGTAGACCATCTTCGACTTTGGTGCAGGAGGAGGCCTCTGAGCAGGACCTTACATGATGTTAGACGCATTGACTGTCAATGTCTGCTTCCCTTTCGCTTTGCGGCTGCTACTACTAGTCGAAGGCCGTTTCCCTTTGTCGTCAAAGGTGAGGAAGTTAACCCCCAGAAAGGCGAGCATTACGCGCCTTCTTATCAGCAGCTTCGGCTTCAATGATCAACGAACTCCAATCAGGTGTGGGAGTGGAGTTGAGCCAGAGCTTCATCGCGGGGATCATATTCATGCTGCAGGAGTCGATGAGTACATATTCCGGCATGCCTGGAGGCAACCTTAGGCATGCTTGTCGGAAACACTCGATGAATTCTCGAACAGTCTCCTTATCCATCTGGCGTACTTCTATGAGAGATGACATGGCCATGTCTCTTCCTCCGTCGTAGAACCGATCGAGGAAGAGGCGTGTCAAATCATCGAAGGATGATATGGAGTTATCAGGGAGACTGCAGTACCAGTCATAGGCGACTCCCTTCAGAGCCCCGACAAACAGGCTCGTGAGTAGGGCTTCTTCCTTTGGGAGATATCCCGTCTGAGAGTGGAAGTGGGTCAAGTATCGACGAGGAGAATCCTTCCCGTCATATGGCGTCAGTGTATGTGGTTTATACTTGGAAGGATAAACCACCTTGTTCCACTCAAGAGGGTAGGATTGAGGAAGCCCCAATTTCTGACGTTCTTTCTTCCTGTTTTGGGCCTCGAAGCGTTCACGCAGGTCTCTGATCATCTCGAGCAAGTCTTCTGTCGAGCTGGAAGCAGGTGAAGGCGGTAAGGCCTGAAGCTGAATATTGGAAAGAGATGACGTTCGTGGTGCGGTGTGATGCTCCGCCCCTGAAGATACCCATTGAGGGGGTATACTTGATCCTCCGTTGGCCCCTGGATCGGGGCTGGTGAAGACAGGTGCTCTTGCCAAAGTGGTCAGAATGCCGAACACTGCATGGGTCAGGATTTGCATGAAAGCAGAGAGGGTTTTGAGACTCACCTCGAGAGTGTCTATACGCTGTACGATGTCTAGTGCTGGAGCGTCTGATTATCCTTCATCACCACCCCCTGCCATGTAAGCTGTCATGACATGGGTAGAAGTGGATGTATCGGTCGAGGCTTCGTTTTTGACCTCGCTTTCCTATAGATGAGCTTCTTCTTCTAAGGCCTCGTGTTGGCTACCCCCAGCTATGTCAAGGTCGGTTTGTCGAAGCACTTCTTCGTCTTCGAGAGGAGTGTTGTCAGAGGCTTAACTACCCCAGGCTGTTGCTTCTGCCAGGGCCTTGCTCCTTGTTCGGGTGTGTTCGTACACCCCTGGAGACGGGACCACTGTTTTTCTCTTCCTCAGCTGAATCTTGGATGCAGAGGTTGAGGAGTTGGTGGTTGTCTTTCTCACGGATGAGTAGAGATTGGAGACAACATGACAGAAAGTGATCTTGGGCTCCGCTTCGTCTTCAATTAGCACTTTCTTTCCGAGGCGACGTTGGATTGGCGCCGTAGATTTATAGTCACTGAAACACGGACTGCCTCTGTGGTGGAGCCGTTTTTTTGCAACAACAGCAGTTGATGGTGACCATAGCATAGGTATGACCTGCGAGGGGTACATTGTGCTTATTGGTCAGCTCTTCTGATCTGCGTTTGTGACTGATCATATTACGCAAATCATGATGGAAGAGTTTTACTTTAATACCCCTATCAGGCGCATGGCGAGGCCAAGCACCGGGGTGGTCATGTGAATGTTGTACCCCCTGATCTGGTTCATGCGTATGAGATACGCCGAGATCATTGGCAGAGAAACAACATTTATGGCGACTTGAGTCCACTTCATACGCATCACCCAAGTGGGCGGATAGACTCAACATCGCAGTTGCCCAGCCAGACTTGGTTCGAAACGCAATAGATGCGCCCAACCGGGATATGGACTTTGAGGGTCGACTCGTTTCTAGCGCAGATGCGCCCGAATCGACTCTGTACAGCTTACCATCAGTAGCGTGCATAATTTTGAAAGCATGCTTCTGGTTTGCCGTTGGTATAGCATATTCGTAGCGTATGACCTGTGCTGCCTTGGATTTCTTTGTCCTAGTCCGCGAAGATACATAGTACTCAGAATCTAAATGTGCCTCGCCATGACAGCAAGTGAGTCTGTTGAAGACATACATTCTATCCTGCGCACCAGAGCTCATGCGCTGGAGATTGGTTGCACCTCTGCTTCATTGGCACATCTTCTTCGGCTGGAAAGAAGATGGTTGGGGAATGTAGTCAACACTGCATTTCCTAGACAGATGTGTGGCACCAGTAGGCACATCCTTATTACTGAAAGCGTCAGCAGAAAGGGCCAGCTGCGGTGGCGCATCCCCTATAGTGATGGTGCTAGGCGTATCGACCTTGTGCACCCAGACTTGGCGGGTCTTCTTCGACTTTGGCAGCCGCTTCGAAGGACTCGTGCTGCCTTCAGAGATGAACTCCTCATACGCCTGTTGATTGAGGTGCACCACAAGTATTTGTGGGAGGAGCTGAGTTTGATGTCGTCAGATTGCGACACAACTTTCTCGTTGGAGGAGAAAGAGGTCCCCAGCAGAGTCGTCAGCTTGTTTGCCATTAAAACTCTTTGTGAGGGATCCTCCAATTTATTGATAGTAGGATGGCTACTCATGTGCGCATATATGGGATACGCCTGGACGTGGGGATGCCACGTGGCTGATGCTGGCGGGGGCGCATGGACGATGCGCCCCGAGTTGTAGGGGAATATGCTCGAATTGCTTCGTTGGGCTGCAGAGGTGTCACGACCCACACCCAATATTTGGGCATGAACCGTATGCACGCCCAGCCTACGTCGCAGAGTCGACGGTAGAATGCTGTAAAAATATGATGAACAACCACACAATAAAATATATCATAAGGGAAAAATAGCAACTCCATTTCTCAACTCAGCATCAATAGATAAAATAGAATCGTCTCACAATGTATAAAATCTAGAATTAAAGTAATCTCCACTACATGTCTCAAATCAACTCATAAATCCAATACAAGGTCTCAGCACTAACTAAAACAGCTAAGATAGAGTAGCAGGATCAGATGCTGCATACTCCTCCTGATAAGCAAGATCCGTCCCTAACACAACTCCCAAGTACGGGCCATACTCCTCAGGGCACACGATCTCATCGCAATAAGCTAAATTTTTTTCGTTATCCAGTCAGGATGGAACGAGTACAATTCACTGAATGCAGTTTCAATATATGAAAATGACTATATAACAGAGGTTAGCCTTTAGATATATGATTCATAAAATAAAATAAAGAAAACAGATTAAAACTGAATACTAAGAACAGAAATAAAATACAATAAAAATACTCACCAACTGACCGAATGAAGTACCTTTGATATGTGACCGGTCTCGGGACAATTATACGATACGGTCTACACGGTCTAAAGTTACACGGTCTACAGTTACACGGTCTACACGAAATACTGCAATAAAGAAACAATGTCTACAAAAATAATAATCATGGTCTATACGATCTACACAGTATAAATACAATAATAATCACGGTCTAAAGTCAGATCACACATCGTTGGTACTTCATCCTCCCGACACAACAAGGAACAAATTAACATAAAACTGAAATCACATATCTATCGACTAAGTACTGATGTATAGTAAAGATCAATACTGAAAACAAACAATAAACTATACTCGCCTGGCGTCCCGGGCTGTTGTCACTGGTCAGAGTCCAAATCGAGCTCCAAAGAACCTATTTAATAAATTACAGTGTTAAAGGTAAAAATAGCACAAGTCTACACTATCTAATTAGACTGGTGTTGAAACTCAATTTAGCTAAGTTGTTTTTACTATTACCATTATTCTCCTTTGATTGGTAGATTTCCCTATATTCACCTGCCTACATGCCTCTCTATCCTTCTTTCCTATCACCTTGTGAACCTATAAGTGGAGTGACCCTATAGACTCAGTATTTTAGGGTCATGTACCCTATCTGGTAGCTATTGCAAACCTGATAACACTATACTCAAGGGTGACTTATAGTTTAATCCTACTAGTCATATCCTACCAAGCAACTATCCTAGTAGTGCCCTGTAAAATCAGCCTTAGCAACCCATTCAGACTTCTGGCTTATTCAATGACATCATTTAAGTTCCAGGTAAGCAAAACTCAATTACCAGGTTAAGTTGGAAATCAGAGCAACCCGTGTATCTCTAACACATGTGCCATCCATTAACTTGGCCTACTGGATGCTACAGAACAATACTGCTTGTATTCCCTGTTGATACATGTATAGTAGGCCTAAAGTGATCTCATGATCCATTTGATCTGCTGACTTTGGGGAACTGGTTTATTTCAATTGATTTAAGGAATGGGCCATTAGTTTAGGCTTCTACCTTGGTAGTTACCCTGGCCTTCTACTTATATGATTTAACCACACTGGATTTCTGATGCCCTATCCCTTACCTGTATCTGTTCTGAGGAAACTAGTTGTTTGGGGGAAATTGATGTATTATCAAACTAGGTTAGGTTCTGCATTCTTGGATATACTAGGTTGGGTTTGCTGCTACCATTGTGTATCAGAATGTGACAGGAATCTCAGGGCTTGATACAATATGTGTTTGATATATTGGTCCCAAACAAGGACCTTGCAGTAGGATACGTGTAGGTGTGGTGGCCCTGGGAACTCAGGTTTACCAGGCTACCCAGGTGTAACAGGTCAATTAGCTAGTGTATACCAGTTTTTCCTACATGACATCCCTTTCTAATGTTTGTACCAGTATCAGGTCTGATACTGTCAACATGAGATGTCTCAGGAGTCAAATGACCCTGATATCTGCCATGCTACAGTAATGTCCTGTACAATAATTCTTGGCTGGACTTCCCATAGATTTTTTTGTTCTCTTATCTGGTGAATCAGTCCCACAAGTGAAATACCCTGTCTAATCTACTAGATATTGAATCACCTGCTACAAGATCCCCTGTTTACCCAGTAGAGACATCGGTAATTCTCAAACAGTTATCAGCCAATCTTGATGAGACAGTTCCTGGTGTAGATAGTTTGGGACCAGGTCAGTAGGCCATGCTGCTGCACTCATTCCTGGAGATTATCGGGGTGGACCTATTACAGTTGAGCAGTACATTACCAATCCAGCACGTACCCAGGTACCCCTTCCTCTATGCTAAAATCCTGCATGATACCAAGTACCTAAAGTATCCTTCTAAGTGATTTCTGGTCTGGCCTTGCTCCCATAGGTCCCTAAACAGTTGAATCAGCCTATCCCTAGGTTTATTTGGTCATAGGCTAAATCAAATCTATCCTAATCTGATTTGGGGTTTTCTGATACACTTTATGTATCAATCAACCCCTTGGTGATGCGCCCAGCTAGTCTACATAGTAGTGTGGTATTTCCAGGCCTAGTGCACCCCTTCCTAGTACTGCAGCAATAACATACTCAATGTCAGATTTATAGTTTATGCAGCGAATCTACTTCCTGCCCCATAGTCCATAGCCCCTGCCCTGTGTTGGGTTTATAAAGGCATTCCCTGGTGGTATTCCTGATGCTCGAGACTTGACCCTGTTCTCAGGGTATAATTGATGCTGCCTATGCTTTTATAACAACATCAAGGATACACTTCCCTGTATGCCTAGGGTCACATACCCTTTTGTGGAGATCCCTATAGGTAGTAGTTAGTGTTGGTTATGGTGTAATTTGGAGTTGAGTTCAACTGATCCTGGATATTCCAATGTAGTCACAGGTTCCATATTTTTGTGAGATTTCAGTTGGGGATAGTGTAGGGTTTCTCATGGATGAATCACCATGTGGTACAATGTACTGCCTAGGTCTCTATGTGTATGGACTTCCTGTCAAAGCCTGGCATGATGGCTTATGTGTGGAAGCTCAGGTTCCTGTAGACAATCCTTGTTATCCGACTATCTAGCCTACCCCCGGTTCAATACTAATAAAATCCTCTTAGACATTGCTTCGAATACCACGTATGATCAGATGGACAAGTGAAAGATGAGGAATACTTGTGTTACAACTCGCAGGGATGGAGTGGATCCACAGGCCTCCTCTGTTGTTGCTCTTGAGAGGTGATTTGAGAGGTCTCTTAGGGATTGTAAGGGGAAACGTAGGAGAATCATATATATATATATATATATATATATATATATATATATATATATAGGTCTTAGGGATGGGATCAAGGGGAGAATTTGGGGGATTTAGACTATTTGAATTTGATCTGAACTTATCTATTAAGGCTTAAGATTTATCCGAACTTGATTTGTATTAGGAGTACAGACTCTCTCGAGTGTTTGTAAAGTTTGAATTCAAAACTTTACAATATGGTCCCTGAAATACAATTGCTTGCAATAAACCCTTCTTTCACTATATATATATATATATATATATATATATATATATATATATATATATATATATATATATATATATATATATATATATATATATATATTTATATATATTTATATATTTATAAATGTGTTTAAAATAGCCAGGTGCCTAAGTTAAAATAGGAATTAAACAAATAATAATTAATAAATAATAAAAAATAGATTGGGGCTTACAAGTCTACCCCCCTTAGAAAAATTTTGTCCTCAAAATTTAGGATAGATAAGAGGTGAAAATATACCTCGTGGCTCAAAAAGGAAAAGATAGCATTCGCGCATCTCGTCCTCCCTCTTCCAAGTGGACTCGCCAGGGGAGTGGTGCCTCCACGTGATGCGAACCAAAGGAATCAATTGATTCCTTAGCACGTTCTCTCTGCGGTCAAAAATCTCCACGAGTTGCTCCTGGTAACTGAGACTCGGTCCCACCTCGATCTCTGGATGGTCCAAGACATGACTAGGGTCCGCCACGTATCATCGCAGCTGGGATACGTAGAACACGTTGTGCATTCCTTCCAATACAGGTGGCAAGGCTAATCGGTATACTACTGCACCGATTTTCTCGAGGATCTTAAACGGCCCAATGAAACGTGGGCTGAGTTTACCGTCTTTACCGAAACGGATAGTGCCACGTGTCGAAGAAATTTTCAAAAACACCAAGTCGTCGACCTAGATGCACAAAATGTTAACACGAAACTCATAACTACAAACTCAATTAAATCTTAAGAAAAATTTATACCTCAAACTCTAACGGTCTACGGTGACTGTCGGCCCAGTGCTTCTACCTGTCCTGAGCCACGCGAAGCCGCTCCTTAATCGTCTAGACTTTCTCTGCAGCATCTACTATATAATGCCTCGAAAGGGGACATCTCGATACTAGCATGGTAGCTGTTGTTATAGGAGAACTCTACAGATGAAGGTGGTCCTCCCATGATCCGCCAAAGTCTAGCACGCACGTCCGCAACATATCCTCGAGCGTCTGAATGGTCCGCTCTGACTGTCCATCCATCTGCGGATGTTAAGCAGTGCTGAACTTGAGCGTTGTGCCCAAGCTGGCCTGTAGGCTCCTCCAAAAATGAGATGTGAACCTACTGTCATGGTTTGACACGATACTTACAGGAACCCCGTGCAACCAGACTATCTGCTTCACATAAAGTTTTGCCAACTTCTCTGTAGATAACCCCACTTTAAATGGAATAAAGTGGGCCGACTTGGTCAACCTATCAACGATGACCCAAATTGCATCCTTTCCGCCCGATGACCGTGGAAGACTGGAAACAAAATCCATAGTGATGTGTTCCCACTTCCACTCGGGTATCCGTAGCGGCTGCAACAATCCTCTGGGTCTCTGCCTCTCGACTTTGACCTGCTAACATACGAGGCACCAAGAAACGAAATGGACCACTTTCTATTTCATATCGTGCCACCACACGTGGTTGCGCAGATCCTTGTACATCTTATTGGCTCCCGGATGTAGAGAATACTGGAAGCGATATGCCTCTTGCATAACTTCTTCTCTAAGCTCTCCACTAGGTACACAAAGTCTCGTCCCGTGCCTCAATGAACCATCCTCCGTAATAGTAAAATCATCAAGCAAGCCTGCTCGTGCTTGTGCTATGATGCTCTTCAGCTGCTTATACTGGTGCTGTTCCTCCCGAATCCTGTCCATCAGTCCTGACTGAATCTGCATGCCCATCATCTGTATTTCGGCTCCTGGAATGACTATCTCAATGCCCAAACTCTCCAAATCCACTAATAAGTGACGATCTCAAGTCAAGCACATTGCTACAGGATACCTGCTCAAAGCATCCACAACAACGTTGGCTTTTTCCGGATGATACTGTAGAGATATGTCATAGTCACTCATCAGCTCAAGCCATCTGTGCTGCCTCATGTTCAATTCCTTTTGCGTGAAGATGTACTTCAAGCTTTTGTGGTCAGTGAAGATTTTCACTCGCTCTCCGTACAAATAATGTCTCCACAGCTTCAAGGCGAAGATCACGGCTGCCAACTCTAGATCATGAGTGGGATAGTTCTTCTCATGCAGTCTCAACTATCGAGACGTATAGGCTATCACTCTCTTGTTCTGCTCTAGGACACAACCCAGTCCTTTGCCTGAGGCATCACTATAAATGGTGAAGCCTTCCGATCCTGAAGGTAGGGCTAAGATAGGGGCTGTCGTCAGTCTCTTCTTCAACTCATCGAACGCAGCTTGGCAGTCCTCCGTCCATACGAACTCTACATCCTTCCGAGTGAGCCCTATGAGTGGCTCTGTAATCCGAGCAAAATCCTGTATGAACTTTCGATAATACTCTGCTAACCCCAAGAAACTTCGTATCTCTTCCACCGTAGTCGGAGTAGACCATTCTTCCACAGCTGTAACCTTCTTCGGATCGATGGATATACCGTCGCCAGTCACCATATGACCAAGAAACTCTACCTTGTCCAAGAAGAACTCGTATTTCGAGAGTTTTCCATAGAGCTTCTCCTTTTTGAGGGTCTTTAGCACGATCCTCAGATGTTTCTTATGCTCCTCCGGTGTTTTAGAATAAATAAGTATGTCATCGATAAACACCACTACGAACTTGTCAAGGTATGGATGGAATACCTTGTTCATCAAGTTCATGAAGACTACCGAGGAATTAGTAAACCCGAACGGCATCACCATAAACTCGTATTGTCCGTACTTGGTCCGGAAGGCAGTCTTCGGTATATTTTCTTTCTTCACCTTCAGCTGATGGTACCCCGACCTTAAATCTTTCTTTGAGAACACCCGCGCGCCACTCAACTGATCGAAGAGATCGTTTATCCTCGGCACCGGATACTTGTTCTTGATAGTGTGGTTATTCAAGGTTCGGTAGTCGATGCACATTCGTACAGTACCATCTTTCTTCGGCACAAAGAGGACAGGGGATCCCCATGGTGACGAACTCTCTCTGATGAACCCCTTCTCTAGTAATTTGTCTATCTGCTTCTTCAATTCTTTAGCCTCCTTGTTGTTGATCCGATACATCGGTTGTGTCGTTGGTACTGCATCGGGTACCAGATCAATGGCAAACTCGATGTCTCTGTCTGGTGGCAATCCTGGCAAGTCCTCCGAAAAAATGTCCATAAACTCCGCGATAATGGGATGCGGTGCCTCTCCCTCCTGAATCATAGCTCCGCAAAGAACTTCACTCTGCTGCTCTACTGCCCCTCTGACGAACTCGAATGTAAACTCCTCGGAAGGGCTAAATATAACACATCCTCGGTGCCAGTCTATACTGACAAAATTCTTACTCAACCAATCCAAACCGAGGACGATATCGAAACTCGATAGTGGCATTACGAGTATGTTGGCGCGCAACTCCCTACCTCCCAAGGTGATACGCCGCCTCATACAAATATTCTTAACTAGGATAACGCCTCCGTCTGTCATAATTTTGCTACTACCACCCAAAGGTACATAGGCTATACTATGCTTGAATACAAAAGCTACAGAGATAAAACTATGAGATGTACCAGAATCAAACAAATCTATAACGGGGAAAGAATCGAGAAGTATGGAACCTGCTATCACATCTGGTGTAGGCTCGGGCTCCTCAATAGCCATATTAAAAGCTTGGCCCTGCTGGGGTGCTCCTCTCTGCTGCTGCTGAGCGAATCGCTGCTGCTGAGTGGGCAGCGGTGGACCTTACGGCTGCGTGGCGGCTGGTCCTCTCTGCGCTGGAGCTACCTCCCGTCCTGCTCGGTTGGGTGCCACTGCACAATCCTTCAGCTGATGTAAAGGTGAACCGCAGTATAAACACGATCCAAGTCTTGCTCTGCAATCGTCCCAAATGGGTCCGTTTTTCCCACAAAATGTACAATACGGGGCCTGCTGGAACTGCCTCTGTATCTGCTGTGTCTGGAATCTGGCCGGGCCTCGATGTTGCTGCTGTGCTGGGGCACTACCAGTGGACTGGAATTGTTGCTGATGCTGGAAGGTCCTTGGCTACACCTGAGGATGCTTCACCGGTGTTGGTTGATGACTGCTTCTGCCAAAAGTGTCCCGACTCCTCTTCGGCCTGTAATTCAATTCTTCTTCGACAGCCTGTATAACACCCAGTTTTCTAAAATTGGGGTATTTTTGAAAATTTATTATTTTTATTATTTATTAATGGTGTTCTAGTTATGATATAATTTTTGGTGATTATTAGTGTAATTAAAACTATTTCTAAGTCATGACTTATGACTTTGTGATTTTACTAGTATAACCCTAGTATAAACCCTAGTTATTCCTTAACCTAGAAGTTGCCATGACCATGTGAGCCTAGCCATAGGCTTAGAACATCAAATTAGTGATTTTAGCCTAAAAGGGTATTTTGATAATTTACTAGATTTTATTGAGATTATGTGTTTTTAATATTATTTAATTGTTGTTAAGTACCATAATTAGTCCCTAACCTATCTTACCCTAATCTAGAGGTTAGCTACTAACCTAGAAGCTTGAGGATGGATAATTAGTCAAGGGTTAAAGTAATGTAAATATCTAGATATTTACATAATTGATATTTTGCTTAAAACCCTTAAAATATCTCAACTTTGGCACCAAAGTCTTTGCCTTCACCTTGAAGGAAGGCCAAGGACACCCCCCTTGCCATGGCCGACCATAGGGCACCCCCTAGCACTACACCATTCTATATAATCCCATTATATTCATTCATGATCAATTTACATGAATTTTAAGCCTACAAAATTCTATTTCCTTCAAACCTCCATAACTTGATCATTTTTGATCCAAATCACCTCTAGTCTTTTGCATTGGGACCCTACAACATCAAGGGTGCTAAGGGAGGCTAGCAATCCAGAATTTACAAGCTTTGGACATCGCCAAGTTGAAGGACAAACACCCCCCTCTCTTTGATTTTTCATTGAAATTGTACAAATAGGTAAATACCCATAAACCTTGCTAATATTCTGTTTTTTCTTCATAAATGCATGCATATAGGTCTACCCTAACTGTGGATCAAGTTTGGTAAAATTTAGGATTGGTTTGGTGTCCGTATCGGACACGTATCCTAGGCTATTAAACCTTGTTTGATGAAATGCCACAAAGGATTTGATTTTGTTAAAATGTAAAACTAATTACATTTTCTTGTAGCCCTAGACTAGTAGAATATATACCTAGTTGACTGAGCACAATTTAGATTCTTTTTCGTGTCCAAATCGGACACGAACCCACGTTTTTAACTGTGCACAGACACGAAAAATCCCCTGCTACTCGACCCCAATTTCGGACACGACACGCCATAAGGACACGTGCAAATTGACACAGAGGAGGGGGCAACCTCTGTCATGCCCCCCTCGAGTTTGAGACACATTTGTGTCGTATCGAGAACACACGGACACGTACACTGGTCGTGTACTGTCAGCGCACACGCGCACGGGGGCCAACTTCGCGCGTGTCGTGTCATGCGGACACGACACTTGGGTACCTCGTGGTGACACGAGGAGGTAGCCCATCACGTGGCGAACACATGGACACGAGAACGAGACATTTCGTGTCCTATGTCGTAAACACGAGGCAGTTGTACGCGTGCACGACGCGGTCTGAACACGCATATCAGTCGTATTTTTCACGACTGATACGGACTTCATATCGTGTCCTGGAGCAACGTGGACACAGGGCAGTCACTTGGACACGTGCACAACCCCTAGGCGAACCATCGTTCACGAGCCCGAGATATGTGTGCGTGTGTGTCGTGTCCTAGGATGAATTACACGCGTGCACGATGCAGCGTATTCGTGTGTGTGTGTCAGTTTACCCGATTGGGTTTTGGTGAGTTTTGACACATCAAATTGTGTCGTGGTGTCGTGTCAGGCACCAAGGATACTAGAGGACACTAGGGGCTAGTGTTACCAACCCTTGGGTTCGAGCCTTAGCTCGGTTAGGTGTGTGTATTTGGGTTTACCCATTTTACCTGTGCACAGTGCACATTTCCAGAAATTGGGACATTTCCCAGTTTTCCAAATCGAAATTCAAAATGATTTTTGTTATGATTTATACATATAATTCCATGTTTTTAGTGTATGTATACGTAGTGTATATACATGTGTGTGCGTAGGAGGAATTTGGGGGTATATACGTGTGTGTACATGTGTATATACATATATGTATATATATAGGTGTGTGTGTGTGTGTAACTGTGTGGTGTGTGTGTGTGATTTCTGGTTCCAGAAATCTGGAACACCCCCCCTTCCTGTCCAGTTCTCACACTCTCCCACTTTCACTCTATCTCACTATTCTCTCTGTCACTTCTCTCTATATATATGTATTATATATATGTTTTGTATATATATACATATATATATATATATATTTTTTTTATTTTTTTATTTTATATATATATATATATATATATATATATATATATATATATATTGTATTAGATTATATATTGTGTCATTATATATATGTGAGTGTGATTTGTATTATATATAGGGTATACATATATTGATATATATAGGTAGTAGATAGACTTGTGTATATCTATATATATAGATATCTATATATATATATATGACTTTCTAAATATAGGTTATATGGAAACCTATGACAACTAGCCTATGGCCTAAGTTACTAGCCTATGGCATTAGGGGCCAACCCTAATTGACCTAATGACCCAAACCCTAACTAGTTGACCCTTGTTTGACTAGAGTTGACCAAAGTCAACCTTAGGTCAAATTTGACCTAATTAACCTAAAATGACTAGAATTAATCTAAAATGACTAGTTTAACTAGTCTGGCCATGTTTGACCTAACTTGACTAGTAGACCTAGTTGACTAGATAATTGACCATTGTTGACCAAAGTCAACTATAGGTCAACCATGACCTATTTGACCTAGAGATGGCTTGGATGAACATAGGACTTGTTGACTAAGATTTGACTAAACCCTAGGCTATTAACTAGTTGGTTTAGGTTTGACCTATATATGAGTATATTATTGTGACTTGGGTTTTGTGGAAAGACCTATGTAGATTATGATATGTATGGGGTTAAGTTAGATACTTAGAGTCGAGTCATGACTTGAGATTGGAATATGGGATTAGCTTGAATATAGGATTAAGGTTGGTATTATATATATATATGTATTTATATGTGGTATACTTGTATAGGTATTGGTTATACCTTAACCTTGTGGTGTAGTACCTTAGATAGTCTAGATTGACCTAGACTTGACCTAGCTTGACCATATTGACTAGTATTTGACTAGTCTGACCATTGATTGACTAAACCCTAGATAACTTGACTAGTTTGACTAGAATGTTGACCAAGAGTTGACTTTAACCTAGATTAGACTAGTTTGACTGTTGAGTTGACTAAGAATTGACTTTTGACCAGATTGACCTAGAATCATGTAGTATGCATTGTATACTCTATTTTTACCATTGTGGATACATTGTGACTTGTATTACTCTGATTAGGAGCCATACACCTCTCCTCAGGCAGTACATCCTCTTCAGACATTCAGTTATCAGGCGAGTACATTCTCTGACCGTTTCATACTTGTCAGGATTTATATTCTTGTTCTAGATTACTTTACTTGATGCTGACACGATTGTTATCACGGATTAGTACTATATGAATCTTTTTATGAGATGTTATCCCCCTCGGGAGCATCAGATACATCATGTTTGTGCGTTTTACGAATCATTATGTATCTCTATGCTTCCATAGATTCACGAATCGCTTGTGACTCATGTACTCTCATGTTCACAGAGCCTCTCATGAATCACCCATTTGTGGGCTTATCACGAATCTTAACATAACTTGAACAGATCCTTGTGTATTGATTGGGGAAGGGGGAGTGGAAATAGTCATGTGGATATTACCCCAGTAGCTGTAGTCATGAATCACTCTTAGCTGTAGTCATGAATCTTCTATGCCATTTTACATGTCTATATTTTACTTTGACTCACTAGTCACTGCTAGTTCTCTATTATAGTAGATATTTTATTACAGTTATCTCTTTTACTACATGTATATTCTTTCAGCATTTTATGTATTTTACTCTATTGCATGCTTTATATTTCCTATCATACTATGCACTGCGTGAGATGTATTGTGCTCGTTCCTGTCCTGACTGGACCTGTTGAAAATATTACAGAGGATGAGGATGAGGCCCTGGTGTCTACCTATTATGGAGCAGGACTAGATGACACTTATGTTGTGGACCCTCAGCAGGATCCACCTGCAGCTAAGGATGTTGCCCCAGTAGTCTAGGCTAGTTTATCTAGTCAGTCTTTTTCATATTATCATTTTGTCTCACATTCTGAGTTGTATTTTGAGATGTTGAGATGTATAGACTCTTAGACTTATATAGTATTTTGGGTTGACATTCTGGATGTTATCCTAGTCACTTGGACTTATTTCATCTATGCTACTGTTCTCTTTGAGATACTGTCTATCTATCTATCTTTCATTTTTCTACCCTAGATGTGATTGAGATTGTTTTCTGTTATGTCACCTCCATTTGGAGAGTATATACTGTATAGGTACCTTTATATTGTTAGATGATTGACCTAGGACAGCGTTCTACCGCCGACACTGCGGCGTAGGCTGGACGTACCCACTTCTCGTGCCCTTACTCTAGGGTGCGGGTCGTGACACATTTTAGTGGTGGCCCATGCAGGTCGAATTTATGTAGTGGTATTCGAACTAGAATATCACTACAGCCTGTGATAGGATTTGAGAAATAGGCTTAGAAAGAGTGGATAATCAATCACTGTTAGGATACCTTAAGAGATTCCTGGGATGACCCTTGAGAATCTCATTTTGAATTACGATTTAAACTCCTTTTCCCTTGATTGAATTTGATTTTTGGAGGATTCACTGTAGAACTTGAATCCTGGTGTTAGTTGATAATTTTGAAATTTTTGTAGTTGTTGATTTTAATTTCTTTGTATTAGATTAATATCTTTTATTTTAAGGTACTCAATCATATTTATGAGAAAACTCTCATCTGTTTCTTGCCATCTAATGCTCTTGCTAATTGCTTTCCCTTGAAATGGACTGTCCCCTTTAATTTTTGCATCTTGCTTAAACTCTTTCTACCAAACTATGTGGCTGTATCCCAAACCTGACTTACTCGACATTTTCTCAAATCAAGACTTTATTGAGACCTTCTAACCCTTGACCTTTGGTTGATCGAACCTTAACTATATTCATCTAGTAGCCTATCTATCCCTAGGATTGTGTTCCTAAATTATTTTTTTTAGATTCCTAATTAATTTTATTCCATGCGTTAACTTGATCTTCTTTAATTTTTGCATCAATTGTCACGTCTTGAACTCCCACTTTCTATTCTTGATCACTGGACGTCCTTTACCGTTACTTGGATATTCGGAGTGTAATACTAGCTGTTACCTTCCAACAAACTTCACATATAAGACCTAGACTAGCCTACCTTCATGTAGGTATTCCATGTCCTACTAAAACCCGTCTCCTTGTACTCTATTTTCTTGATATGATTTTCTGGCCAAATAGCTAAACTAAAACCTCTACCATGATACTAAATTAATTCTTATTTCAATTAGAGATCCACCTTGGCTCAATTCTTTCGACCTGGCATGTGATGGTGTTCTGCTTGAATCCTTAAATACTTAACCTTGTACCTTATCTTGAATGCTTGACCTGATTGGTTAAGGATCTTGGACTATGTATCTTCTTTCATCATTTCCATCCTTACTTATATCTTATGCTACAAATTTATCCTTAGTTTTACAAGATTATCCTTTTCGAGCTTGATCATGACATATTTTATTGGGTGCGCACCCACTAACATATTGTCTAATCAGAACCGGCACATGATGGTCTGATCAACCTATTGCATTTTGGTTGATCATGACATATTCTAGGGCACATGATTGTCTAATCATATATTAATCTACGTGGATGGAGACATAGTTAAACTTGCCCTAGAATCTTATCCGCAACAGCCTTGACAATTCTCCTTGGAATTATTTTTATCACCTATGAACCTCGTATTCATATCCAGTGGAATTAAATTTAATCATGACCTGGATCTTCATCATTCGATGCTCGTGTCCATACTTGATTTCATTGATTTCCCATCTTGCCCAACTCTCGATTTATCCTGAAATTGATCAACTTAGATCGTGTCAAGACTAAAATCTATTTGTGATTATTTGTACCTAAATTTTCAAATTTTACCACTTTATGGAATAGTAAACCTTTTAATGATTTCTCAGTTACTTGTTAATGACCAATTTTCATATAGGATGGTAGATGGCCCTATAGCCTTGATGATTGTTGTTCCCTTACTTTCCCAATTAGGACACCCTAGATTGCTTGTACGTTTTGATACCATAGGACAGTCTTGATCTAGAATGACTAGTGCACCTAGATGAGACCACAGACTGTCCTATTTAACCTGTTTCCCCCTTGTACCACTATTGCATCATAATTTCCAGTTCAATTTAGGCCATAGACCTTTCCCACTCTAAATTATGATCATCGCAGACACATTACCGTGACTTTTAAATTAGGAGCACAAGACTAGTAGTTTTCTCAAAAACTGACTTCACATACATGACTTAGACATGACACTCTACACCCATGACCTTAGTATCCCACTCAGGCATACCATCGTGTGCTTCATTTGCTTAGTACGATTTTTCTGACCCGAGGCTCCATCCTGATTTACCCCATGGAGTTACTTTTGATTTCGATTTGAATTAAGGACACCTTATGACCTAAAACTGTCAGCCAATTTTGGACATGACCCAGTATAGGTCTACTACCCATATTTTACTTGTTGACCTTGTATGTTGCTAGGTAGTAGCTTCGACCCTGATTGTTGGAGGTTTGACTAGGAGGAGTACGACCATCTAAATTTCAAGGACGAAATTATTTTAAGGAGGGTAGACTTGTAACACCCAGTTTTCTGAAATTGGGGTATTTTTAAAAATTATTATTTTTATTATTTATTAATGGTGTTCTAGTCATGATATGATTTTTGGTGATTATTAGTGTAATTAAAACTATTTCTAAGTCATGACTTATGACTTTGTGATTTTACTAGTATAACCCTAGTGTAAACCCTAGTTATTCCTTAACCTAGAAGTTGCCATGACCATGTGAGCCTAGCCATAGGCTTAGAACATCAAATTAGTGATTTTAGCCTAAAAGGGTATTTTGGTAATTTACTAGATTTTTATTGAGATTATGTGTTTTTAATCTTATTTAATTGTTGTTAAGTACCATGATTAGTCCCTAACCTATCTTACCCTAATCTAGAGGTTAGCTACTAACCTAGAAGCTTGAGGATGGATAATTAGTAAAGGGTTAAAGTAATGTAAATATCTAGATATTTACATAATTGATATTTTGCTTAAAACCCTCAAAATATCTCAACTTTGGCACCAAAGTCTTTGCCTTCACCTTGAAGGAAGGGCAAGGACACCCTCCCTTGCCATGGCCGGCCATAGGGCACCCCCTAGCACTACACCATTCTATATAATCCCATTATATTCATTCATGATCAATTTACATGAATTTTAAGCCTACAAAATTCTATTTCCTTCAAACCTCCATAACTTGATCATTTTTGATCCAAATCACCTCTAGTCTTTTGCATTGGGACCCTACAACATCAAGGGTGCTAAGGGAGTTTACAAGCTTTGGACATCACCAAGTTGAAGGACAAACAGCCCCCCTCTCTTTAATTTTTCATTAAAATTGCACAAATAGGTAAATACCTATAAACCTTGCTAATATTGTATTTTTTCTTCATAAATGCATGCATATAGGTTTACCCTAACTGTGGGTCAAGTTTGGTAAAATTTAGGGTTGGTTTGGTGTCCGTATCGGACACATATCCTAGGCTATTAAACCTTTTTGATGAAATGCCACAAAGGATTTGATTTTGTTAAAATGTAAAACTAATTACATTTTCTTGTAGCCCTAGACTAGTAGAATATATACCTAGTTGACTGAGCATAATTTAGATTCTTTTTCGTGTCCAAATTGGACACGAACCCACGTTTTTACACTGTGCACAGACACGAAAAATCTCTTGCTACTCGACCCCAATTTCGGACACGACACGCCATGAGGACACGTACAAATTGACACAGAGGAGGGGGCAACCTCTGTCATGCCCCCCCTCGAGTTTGAGACACATTTGTGTCGTATCGAGAACACACGGACACGTGCACTGGTCGTGCACTGTCAGCGCACACGCGCACGGGGGCCAACTTCGCACGTGTCGTGTCGCACGGACACGACACTTGGGCACCTCGTGGTGACACGAGGAGGTAGACCATCATGTGGCAAACACATGGACACGAGCACGAGACATGTCGTGTCCTGTGTCGCGAACACGAGGCAGCTGCACGCGTGCACGACGCGGTCTGAACACGCGTATCAGTCGTGTTTTTCACGACTGATACGGACTTCGTATCGTGTCCTGGAGGAACGTGGACACAGGGCAGCCACTTGGACACGTGCAAAACCCCTAGGCGAACCATCGTTCACGAGCACGAGATATGTGTGCGTGTGTGTCGTGTCCTAGGATGAATTGCACGCGTGCACGACGCAGCGTATTCGTGTGTGTGTGTCACTTTACCCGATTGGGTTTTGGTGAGTTTTGACACATCAAATTGTGTCGTGGTGTCGTGTCAGGCACCTAGGACACTAGAGGACACTAGGGGCTAGTGTTACCAACCCTTGGGTTCGAATCTTAGCTCGGTTTGGTGTGTGTATTTGGGTTTACCCATTTTACCTGTGCACAGTGCACATTTCCAGAAATTGGGACATTTCCCAGTTTTCCAAATCGAAATTCAAAATGATTTTTGTTATGATTTATACATATAATTCTATGTTTTCAGTGTATGTATACGTAGTGTATATATATGTGTGTGTGTAGGAGGAATTTGGGGGTATATACGTGTGTGTACATGTGTATATACATATATGTATATATATAGGTGTGTGTGTAACTGTGTAGTGTGTGTGTGATTTCTGGTTCCAGAAATCTGGAACACCCCCCTTCCTGTCCAGTTCTCACACTCTCCCACTTTCACTCTATCTCACTATTCTCTCTGTCACTTCTCTCTCTATATATGTATTATATATATGTTTTGTATATATATATATATATATATATATATATATATATATATATATATATATATATATATATATATATATATATATATTGTATTAGATTATATATTGTGTCATTATTTATATGTGAGTGTGATTTGTATTATATATAGGGTATACATATATTGATATATATAGGTAGTAGATAGACTTGTGTATATCTATATATATATATATATATATATATATATATATATATATATATATATATATATATATATATATATATATATATATATATATATATATATATATATATATGACTTTCTAAATATAGGTTATATGGAAACCTATGACAACTAGCCTATGGCCTAAGTTACTAGCCTATGGCATTAGGGGCTAACCCTAATTGACCTAATGACCCAAACCCTAACTAGTTGACCCTTGTTTGACTAGAGTTGACCAAAGTCAACCTTAGGTCAAACTTGACCTAATTAACCTAAAATGACTAGGATTAACCTAAAATAACTAGTTTAACTAGTCTGGCCATGTTTGACCTAACTTGACTAGTAGACCTAGTTGACTAGATAATTGACCATTGTTGACCAAAGTCAACTATAGGTCAACCATGACCTAATTGACCTAGAGATGGCTTGGATGAACATAGAAGGACTTGTTGACTAAGATTTGACTAAACCCTAGGCTATTAACTAGTTGGTTTAGGTTTGACCTATATATTAGTATATTATTGTGACTTGGATTTTGTGGAAAGACCTATGTAGATTATGATATGTATGGGGTTAAGTTAGATACTTAGAGTCGAGTCATGACTTGAGATTGGAATATGGGATTAGCTTGAATATAGGATTAAGGTTGGTATTATATATATGTATTTATATGTGGTATACTTGTATAGGTATTGGTTATACCTTAACCTTGTGGTGTAGTACCTTAGATAGTCTAGATTGACCTAGACTTGACCTAGCTTGACCATATTGACTAGTATTTGACTAGTCTGACCATTGATTGACTAAACCCTAGATAACTTGACTAGTTTGACTAGAATGTTGACCAAGAGTTGACTTTAACCTAGATTAGACTAGTTTGACCTTGTTTGACCTTATTTGACTTAGTTTGACTTCCTGTGACCTAGTTTGACTGTTGAGTTGACCAAGAGTTGACTTTTGACCAGATTGACCTAGAATCATGTAGTATACATTGTATACTCTATTTTTACCATTGTGGATACATTGTGACTTGTATTACTTTGATTAGGAGCCACACACCTCTCCTCAGGCAGTACATCCTCTTCAGACATTCAGTTATCAGGCGAGTACATTCTCTGACCGTTTCATACTTGCCAGGATTTATATTCTTGCTATAGATTACTTTACTTGATGCTGACACGATTGTTATCACAGATTGGTACTATATGGATCTTTTCATGAGATGTTATCCCCCTCAGGAGCATCAGATACATCATGTTTGTGCGTTTTACGAATCATCATGTATCTCTATGCTTCCATAGATTCATGAATCGCTTGTGACTCATGTACTCTCATGTTCACAGAGCCTCTCATGAATTACCCATTTATGGGCTTATCACGAATCTTAACATAACTTGAACAAATCCTTGTGTATTGATTGGGGAAGGGGGAGTGGAAATAGTCATGTGGATATTACCCCAGTAGCTGTAGTCATGAATCACTCTTAGCTGTAGTCATGAATCTTCTATGCCATTTTACATGTCTATATTTTACTCTGACTCACTAGTCACTGCTAGTTCTCTATTATAGTAGATATTTCATTACAGTTATCTCTTTTACTACATGTATCTTCTTTCAGCGTTTCCTGTATTTTATTCTATTGGATGCTTTATATTTCCTATCATTCTATGCACTGCATGAGATGTATTGTGCTCATTTCTGTCCTGACTGGACCTGTTGAAAATATTACAGAGGATGAGGATGAGGCCCTGGTGTCTACCTATTATGGAGCAGGACTAGATGACACTTATGTTGTGGACCCTCAGCAGGATCCACCTGCAGCTGAGGATGTTGCCCCAGTAGTCTAGGCTAGTTTAGCTAGTCAGTCTTTTTCATATTATTATTTTGTCTCACATTCTGAGTTGTATTTTGAGATGTTGAGATGTATAGACTCTTAGACTTATATTGTATTTTGGGTTGACTTTCTGGATGTTATGTTATCCTAGTCACTTGGACTTATTTCATCTATGCTACTGTTCTCTTTGAGTTACTGTCTATCTATCTATCTTTCATTTTTCTACCCTAGATGTGATTGAGATTGTTTTCTGTTATGTCATCTCCATTTGGAGAGTATATACTGTACATGTACCTTTATATTATTAGATGATTGACCTAAGACAGCGTTCTACCGCCGATACTGCGGCGTAGGCTGGACGTACCCACTTTTCGTGCCCTTACTCTAGGGTGCGGGTCGTGACACGTTTTTAGTGGTGGCCCATACAGGTCAAATTTATGTAGTAGTATTCGAACTAGAATATCACTACAGCCTGTGATAGGATTTGAGAAATAGGCTTAGAGAGAGTGGATACTCAATCACTGTTAGGATACCTTGAGAGATTCCTGGGATGACCCTTGAGAATCTCATTTTGAATTACGATTTAAACTCCTTTTCCCTTGATTGAATTTGATTTTTGGAGGATTCACTGTAGAACTTGAATCCTGGTGTTAGTTGATGATTTTGAAATTTTTGTAGTTGTTGATTTTAATTTCTTTGTATTAGATTAATATCTTTTATTTTAAGGTACTCAATCACATTTATGAGAAAACTCTCATCTGTTTCTTGCCATCTAATTCTCTTGCTAATTGCTTTCCCTTGAAATGGACTGTCCCCTTTAATTTTTGTATCTTGCTTAAACTCTTTCTACCAAACTATGTGGCTGTATCCCAAACCTGACTTATTCGACATTTCCTCAAATCATGACTTTATTGAGACCTTCTAACCCTTGACCTTTGGTTGATCGAACCTTAACTATATTCATCTAGTAGCCTATCTATCCCTAAGACTGTGTTCCTAAATTATTTTTTTTAGATTCCTAATTAATTTTATTCCATGCGTTAACTTGATCTTCTTTAATTTTTGCATCAATTGTCACGTCTTGAACTCCCACTTTCTATTCTAGTTCATTGGACGTCCTTTACCGTGACTTGGATATTCGGAGTGTAATACTAGCTGTTACCTTCCAACAAACTTCACATATAAGACCTAGACTAGCCTACCTTCATGTAGGTATTCCATGTCCTACTAAAACCCGTCTCCTTGTACTCTATTTTTTTGATATGATTTTCTGGCCAAATGGCTAAACTAAAACCTCTACCATGATACTAAATTAATTCTTATTTCAATTAGAGATCCACCTTGGCTTAATTCTTTCGACCTGGCATGTGATGGTGTTCTGCTTGAATCCATAAATACTTAACCTTATACCTTATCTTGAATGCTTGACCCGGTTGGTTAAGGATCTTGGACTATGTATCTTCTTTCATCATTTCCACCCTTATTTATATCTTATGCTACAAATTTATCCTTAGTTTTACAAGCTTATCCTTTTCGAACTTGATCATGACATATTTTATTGGGTGCGCATCCACTAACATATTGTCTAATCAGAACCGGCACATGATGGTCTGATCAACCTATTGCGTTTTGGTTCACTTTTCATATATTAATCTACGTGGATGGAGACATAGTTAAACTTGTCCTAGAATCTTATCCGCAACAGCCTTGACAATTCTTCTTGGAATTATTTTTATCACCTATGAACCTCATATTCATATCCAGTGGAATTAAATTTAATCATGACCTGGATCTTCATCATTCGATGCTCGTGCCCATACTTGATTTCATTGATTTCCCATCTTGTCCAACTCTCGATTTATCCTGAAATTGATCAACTTAGATCGTGTCAAGACTAAAATCTATTTGTGATTGTTTGTACCTAAATTTTCAATTTTTACCACTTTATGGAATAGTAAACCTTTTAATGATTTCTCAGTTACTTGTTAATGACCAATTTTCATATAGGATGGTAGATGGCCCTATAGCCTTGATGATTGTTGTTCCCTTACTTTCCCAATTAGGACACCCTAGATTGCTTGTACGTTTTGATACCATAGGACAGTCTTGATCTAGAATGACTAGTGCACCTAGATGAGACCACATAATGTCCCATTTAACCTGTTTCCCCCTTGTACCACTATTGCATCACAATTTCCAGTTCAATTTAGGCCATAGACCTTTCCCACTCTAAATTATGTTCATCGCAGGCACATTACCGTAACTTTTAAATTAGGAGCACAAGACTAGTAGTTTTCTCAAAAACTGACTTCACATACATGACCTAGACATGACACTCTACACCCATGAAACTCTCTGGGCCTAAGGTCCATGAAACTCGTCAGAGTAGATAATCCCCTTTGTCCCATGAAACTCTCTGGGCCTAAGGTCCATGAAGTGCTTGGACGTCCCAGGGTGCTGTCGGAGAGCCTCCCTCTATTGGGGAGCCTCTCGCAAGGTATCGCAAAAGATGTTGGCTTGCTGCTAGAAAATTCTCAGGAGGGTAATGTTATCCAGTGCCGGTGGCGGAGGCAGAGCAGGTGCCGGGAACAGTGCTGGCACGGGATGCATAGTAGGTGCTGGGAACATGTAGGGTGCCTGCTGCGTCATAGGAGCTGGATACATGGCTGGGGCTGGGTGCATCGCTGGTGGTGGATAGACTGCTGGTACCGGTGGAGGAATGGGTGCTGGTGCTGTAGTCTGTGGAGGGAACTGTGGTGGAGGTGGAATATCATCCCTGCGGAACCTCGAGTATTGTGGCTGAGCCGGTCTTCCCTGGTGAGTATGCTGGCCTCCCTGAGTCGGAGGAGTATCGTAGGTGAAAAATCCGCCAACAACCAGTGGAGTGTTCAATGCAGCATTGTTCCTGTCTTGTGAATCCATTAGCTGAAAACAAAAAAAATATATTAGACGAATAGAATGATTCAAACAGGATGCATAAGAGTAATTAAAGTCGAGTATAGAAGTCAATGACGCAAATTCAATTCACGGAGACAGCTCTTAGGTCCCTATCCCTAGTCCTAGTCACAGGCCCGCAGTAGTACGACTAACTTAAGTACTACCACGGTTTCGCTGGCCTTGCAAAACGTCAACCTGTATGGGCCACCATAAATACGTGTCACGACCCGCACCCAATATTTGGGCATGAACCGTGTACACGTCCAGCCTACGACGCAGAGTCGGCGGTAGAACGCTGTAACAATATGATGAACAACCACGCAATAAAATATATCACAAGGAAAAAATAGCAACTCCATTTCTCAACTCAGCATCAATAGATAAAATAGAATCGTCTCACAATGTATGAAATCTAGTATCAAAGTAATCTCCACTACATGTCTCAAATCAACTCATAAATCCAATACAAGGTCTCAACACTAACTAAAACATCTAAGATAGAGCAGCAGGATCGGATGCTGCATATCTGATAAGCAAGGTCTGTCCCTAACACATCTCCCAAGTACGGGCCATACTCCTCAGGGCACACGATCTCATCGCCATCACCTAAAATTTGTTTGGTTACCCAGTCAGGATGGAACGAGTACAAATCACTGAGTGCAGTTCCAATATATGAAAATAACTATATAACAGAGGTTAGCCTTTAGACATATGATTCATAAAATAAAATAAAGAAAACAGATTAAAACTGAATACTAAGAACAGAAATGAAAAACAATGAAAATACTCACCAACTGACCGACTGAAGTACCTTTGATATGTGATCGGTCTCGGGACAATTATACGACACGGTCTAAAGTTACACGGTTTACAGTTACACGGTCTACATGAAATACTGCAATAAAGAAACACTGTCTGTAAAAATAATAATTACGGTCTACACGATCTACACAGTATAAATATAATAATAATTACGGTCTACACGGTCTACACAGTCTAAAGTCAGATCACACATCGTTGGTACTTCACCCTCCCGACACAATAAGGAACAAATTAACATAAAACTGAAATCATATATCTATCGACTAAGCACTGATGTATAGTAAAGATCAATACTGAAAACAAATAATAAACTATACTTGCCTGGCGTCCCGGGCTGCTGGCACTGGTCAGAGTCCAAATCAAGCTCCAAAGAACCTATTTAATGAATTACAGTATTAAAGGTGAAAATAGCACAAGTCTACACTATCTAATCAGACTGGGTGTTGAAAATCAATTTAGCTAAGTTGTTTTTACTATTACCATTATTCTCCTTTGATTGGTAGATTTTCCTATATTCACCTGCCTACATGCCTCTCTATCCTTCTTTCCTATCACTTGTGAACCTATAAGTGGAGTGTCCCTATAGACTCAGTGTTTCAGGGTCATGTACCCTATCTGGTAGCTATTGCAAACCTGATAACACTATACTCAAGGGTGACTTATAGTTTAATCCTACTAGTCATATCCTACCAAGCAACTATCCTAGTAGTGCCCTGTAAAATCAGCCTTAGCAACCCATTCAGACTTCTGGCTTATTCACTGATATCATTTAAGTTCCAGGTAAGCAAAACTCAATTACTAGCTTAAGTTGGAAATCAGAGCAACCCTTGCATCTCTAACACATGTGCCATCCATTAACTTGGCTTACTGGATGCTACAGAACAATACTGCTTGTATTCCCGGTTGTTACATGTATAGTAGGCCTAAAGTGATCTCATGATCCATTCGATCTACTGACTTTGGGGAACTGGTTCATTTCAATTGATTTAAGGAATGGCCTATTAGTTTAGGCTCCTACCTTGGTAGTTACCCTGGCCTTCTACTTATATGATTTAACCATACTGGATTTCTGATGCCCTATCCCTTACCTGTATCTGTTCTGAGCCAACTAGTTGTTTGGGGGAAATTGATATATTATCAAACTAGGATAGGTTCTGCATTCTTGGATATACTAGGTTGGGTTTGCTGCTACCATTGTGTCTCAGAATGTGACAGGAATCTCAGGGCTTGATATTATATGTGTTTGATATATTGGTCCCAAATAGGGACCTTGTAGTAGGATACGTGTAGGTGTGGTGGCCCTGGAAACTCAGGTTTACCAGGCTACCCAGGTGTAACAGGTCAATTAGCTAGTGTATATCGGTTTTTCCTACATGACATCCATTTCTAATGTTTGTACTAGGATCAGGTCTGATACTGTCAACATGAGATGTCTCAGGAGTCAAATGACCTTGATATCTACCATGCTACGTGTCACGACCCGCACCCTAGAGTAAGGGCACGAGAAGTGGGTACGTCCAGCCTACGTCGCAGTATCGGTGGTAGAACGCTGTCCTAGGTTACTATCTAATCAACAACTCACGCAATTATATAATATACTTGTCAATATCTCAACTCCGAACGGAGGACAAGTATAGGTATAATGAAATCTCAATCACAGTCTAAGCACGATAAGATAACACAGAAGTTTATAACTAAAAACTAAATAACAACATTTATAAACTACTAAATAATAATATCTCAAACAAACTCAGATACAAACTCGAATCTCAAGTTATTACAATTCAAGTTCTAAAACATGAAAACTAAACCAAGTCTACTAGCTAGTCTCCCGATCACTCCTGAGTGTCGGGGCCACAGGTAGCTAAGCCATCTCCTGCTCCAAGGCAAGTAGGGCAAATATCCTCAGGGCAATCATCTGTAATATTTTCAACAGGTCCAGTCAGGACAGGAACGAGTACATTTCATCAAGAAATTCCAAGTAAATGACAGAGAACTATAAAGCAGTTATAGACAGTTGTATTGATGAATATAGCAGTTTATGTTCAGGTGATGGTAAGAAAGACAGATAAAGTGCAAGGAAAGTAAATAACTAAACAAGAGAAGAATCATAGCAAAGAAGACTGTAAAAAAAGATCTAGCTGAACTAGAGTAACATAATGAGTTCAGATGGTACAATATAAGTCGAGTGTAATCCCAAAGTGAGTATAATACAAGATGAGTCGAATGTGATTCTAATCATTGTTCTAATAAGGTGATTCGAATAAGGTGATACGAATAGTGATTTGAATAAGGTGATACGAATAGTGATTCGAATAGTAGTCAAACAATGATTCGAATAAATTCTCCAAGTGTGTTTTAAAATATCGAGTTCGACATGTAAACGGCTGTAGGTAATACGGCACACCACTCACTGATCAGATGAGGGATGGCTATCGTTCGAATATAATTCACAGAGGGGTGATTCGTATAGGGGGATATGTCTACATATCTAATCAGTATTTCCCCGCCCAGTCTAATACAAATGAATCCGTAATCCAACACATAAGACGAATACAAGTCCAACCAACATATGAAGAAACGAATAGGGTGATTCGAATAGTGATTCGAATAATAGAGGTAAGACGAGTAAGTATGTGTGTCGCATACATGGATTCAAAAATAATACTACGTGTTTGTAACAGAGAATCACATACAGCTAACTAGAACTGAAGTACAGTAATTGACAAGTAAATGAAAGAACTATCAGAGAATGTACTCGCCTGATACTCTGAAAAGAGTAATGTAATATCAGATGTCTGCACCGGAGTCACAATGTCCTAAATAGAGCAGTATAGGTTATAATGTGTTTAAAATAAGATAAATGGAGTCTACGATACAATCTACATGATTCTAAGTTAATTCTAGGTCAAAGTTAACTCTAAGTCAACCCTGGTCAACTGTCTAGGTCAAACTAGGTCCAGGTCAAACTTGGTCAACTCTGGGTCAACCCAAGTCAACATCTAGTCAATTCTGAACCATTGGGTCAACCTTGGTCAACTAACTAGGTCAAACTAGTCTAAGGTTAATCAACACAAGTCTATGAGTCACTCTAGGCTCTTCTAGTCTAAATAGGTCAACTTATAAGGTTTTGGTCAACTGAGTCAAATGATCAACTTGGCTAACTTTTAGGGTTTTGCCTATGCTAGCCTAAATGGTGTGGGGTCTCTTAGTATCAATCCAAACAACCAAAAGTGAAATATATAGTCTAATAGATATACATAAACTACCTATCTCAATATATGAATATAACACATCTTCAATATATGCATCCTTATTTGTCAACATGTATCTATATGCAACTTATTTATATATATTTACTTAGAACATTATATATATCCCATGATTATGTAAACCTAGCCCTCAATAACTTCTAAGTTCAGTCTACAACTGAACATTACCCCTATGATAGTTGAATGTAGGATACACCAACTCCCTTAACTTAGCCAAAATGGCCCAATGGCCAAAACCCTTTACCTACCTACTAGTATACCTAAGTCTATGATACAATCTATACGCTAACACCCCAAACTGAACCTTGATGCCCACAAATCATTGGCCAAAATGGCCATACTAAATTCACTGTTCAGTGAACTAAACCTCCACAAATTTAGATATTTCACCCTCTTCACTGCTGTGCTTGCCTGCAGGCAGGGTATTCCTGCTACTACTGCTGCACTGGCATATCAGGCCAGTGCCAAGCTCCAACTGTAGGGCAGCACTGCTGCAGGACACTCTTCCCCTCTTCTCTAACTCTCCTCTACTCTCTACACATCTATCCATATACACAAAACTGAAACTAAGGTTCAATGTAAACTGAATTCAGATTTTGAGGACAACCTAATCATCCCAAGAAGATCACCTCTAAACTATAACTCCAAATCAAAACCTGAAATTTAACCACTACCAACCCTTACTCTGAAATCTAGAAACTAACCAAGTACACATCCAGATAAACATCTAGTTAACAAATACAGTTGAAATTATCATTAAAATCACCTAATACATATGTATAAACTTTCTTTACATTGAATCCTAGAAATCAGTAAACATATGACACACACATGACACTTGCCATTCCCAGGTTTCACTGTCAATATGAATCTCAGGACACATGCACTCCCAGGTTTCAGTTATACACAAATTCAGGTTGTAATGGTTAAATGCCGTGAAGCATGCACAGTTGGCTTAAGATGGGAGAATGCAGTGAATGAATTCAAAGGGTCATGCATGGGTACATTCGAATATAGTGAATCAAATTGACAGGTTATGAAAGATAACTGAATGTTGGGAGTGAAGCATGCACAGTTGACTCCTTGCCATGAAGGTTAGGTGCCTATATACAGGTAAGCAAATACAGGTGATGTGGTTAAGGGGTAAAGGATGTTTGCAGGCTTAACATACATATCCTGATACTTATTGGGAATGTATGCTAATTATGCAGTAAAGTACAAGTGCCATATATTGAGTGCAATAGTGTCAAGTTCGAATATGTGCAAGTGTCCATGTGTCCAGAGAGGTGTGTGTCACAGCACATATAAAACGAACTGAACATGATTGTTCAAATAGGACTGATTCTCGAAACAGATTCCCAATTACCTGTCAGTTCAAATCGAACCCAACTCACATGAACATCCAATTTAATGTGTGCAGTTGTGTTTCAGGTGTGTGGGCATGATTGTGTACATGTGAGAGATGTCCTCGTGTCCAACAAACAGACACAAGTGTCCAAACAGACCAAAGAATTAAGTATCAGTAAAAACAGTGAAACAGTGACCTCGTGCGGCCATGTCGAGGAGGATAGAACTCGACGCATGGCACGAGGAGTCTCGTGCTCATGCACGTGGCTAGGGTAGGTCTAGGGCTAGGTCTTAGGGTGCCTGAATCGAGTCGGGGACGTGTCGTGTCCGAGTTTGAGTCGTGTATCAGAGAGGGATTTACAGTGTGTACAGTTTAGTGAAGAACCCGTGCAGCGACGATTACTCTGTGCACACTGAACGAGGACCCACAAAATTTCATGGGAGTCCTGTCAGTCACTAGGGCCACGTGTCCATAAAGTTTCGTGTCAAACAATGACGTGTCGTGTCCGAAATCAGTGTCGGGCAGCAGGGTACACTGTGACAGTGTCGTGCTGCGAGTCCGACCCTGTTTTGGACACGAAAAACTTCTAAACTTTGACTCAGTCTTCCCAAAAGTTCATAAACACATTTAGATCTACCAAACATATAATTAGTTTAGCAAAATATGAAAATTCATTCCTAAGTGGCATTTAATCGAACACGTATTTAAATAGACCGATACGTGTCCGATACGGACACAAAATGGACACGAACTTCTACCAAACTTGGGCTAGACCTAGGGGAACCCTAAATGAATGCATCTACAGGAAGAAATCAGAAATTTACTAGGGTTTGTAGGGTTTTACCTATTGAGTGCTCAAACTCAATATAAAGAGCCTCGATTCGACGTCTTCCTCGGTTTTCTCCGGTTCAACCGTCCTCGATCCTTGCTTGCAAGCACCCACAAGTATCCTCTACTGTTGGGGATGATGTTGCAATTGATTTGACTCAATTTGGGCTCAATTTGGATTAATGGGGAGAGTTTTAGGGAAGAACAAGTAGGGCTTTTTCTAGGTTTTCTAAAGGAGGCAATTATTTCTTAAGTGGGATACTTATAGGAGGGAGGGGGCTTGTATGGCTGTAGAAAACATTAGGGTTAGGGTTTTAGATGAGTGGTTGAGGTTTCTCCAACAATTTCCAAGCTTTCCTACTGGTTAAGGCTTCTTTTCACAAATATCTCAAAAGGAAATATCTTTCCTAATAATATCTAGATATTACTAACCTTGGCACTTAGTAGGAATGTTCTAACCTTAATTTTAATCTCATGACTAATCTAGGTTAGGTTAACTTATAGGCTAAGGCACCACTAAAAGACTAGCACAATATTTAATTAACATAAATTTACAATTTCACAAAAGTGTCAAAATGACCAAAATACCCCTAGGCTTAAAAGTAGAAATTTGAAATCCTAAACACATGATTAGGTCTCCTTGGTCATGATTAGTCTTCTAGGTCATGTATGACTAAGGTTACACCAGTAAAATACCAATTTCACATTTCACTCAATTAAATAGTTTTAAAATAACTAAAAATCACCAAAAATCATATCATGACTAAAATATCATTATTAAATGATTTCAAATACAAAAGTTCAAAATTACTCTTATTTGAAAAAATTGGGTGTTGCACTACAGTAATATCCTGTACAGTAATTCCTGGCTGGACTTCCCATAGATTTCTTATTCTCTTATCTGGTGAATAAGTCCCACAAGTGAAATACCCTGTCTAATCCACTAGATATTGAATCACCTGCTACAAGATCCCATGTTTACCCAGTAGAGACATAGGTAATTCTCAAATAGTTATCAGCCAATCTTGATGAAACAGTTCCTGGTGTAGATAGTTTCGGACCAGGTCAGTAGGCCATGCTGCTGTACTCGTTCCTGGGGATTATAGGGGTGGACCTATTACAGTTGAGCAGTGCATTACCAATCCAGCACGTACCCAGGTACCCCCTTCCTCTATGCTAAAATCCTGTATGATACCAAGTACCTAAAGTATCCTTCTAAGTGATTTCTGGTCTGGCCTTGCTTCCATAGGTCCCTAAACAGTTGAATCAGCCTATCCCTAGGTTTATTTGGTCATAGGCTAAATCAAATCTATCCTAATCTGATTTGGGGTTTTCTGATACACTTTATGTATCAATCAGCCCTTTGGAGATGCGCCCAGCTAGTCTACATAGTAGTGTGGTATTTCCAGGCCTAGTGTACCCCTTCCTAGTACTGCAGCAATAACATACTCAATGTCAGACTTATACTTTATGCAGGGAATCTACTTCCTGCCCCATAGTCCATAGCCCCTGCCCTGTGTTGGGTTTATGAAGGCATCCCCTGGTGGTATGCCTAATGCTCGAGACTTGACCCTCTTATCAGGGTACAATTGATGTTGCCTATGCTTTTATAACAACATCAAGGATACACTTCCCTGTATGCCTAGGGTCACATACCCTTTTGTGGAGATCCATATAGGTAGTAGTTAGTGTTGGTCATGGTGTAGTTTGGAGTTGTGTTCAACTGATCCTGGATATTCCAATGTAGTCACAGGTTCCATGTTTTGGTGAGATTTCAGTTGGGGATAGTGTAGGGTTTCTCATGGATGAATCACCATGGTGTTACAATGTACTGCCTAGGTCTCTATGTGTATGGACTTCCTGTCAAACATAGATGGCAAGCCTGACATGATGTCTTATGTGTGGAGGCTCAGGTTCCTGTAGACAATCCTTGTTATCCGACTATCTAGCCTACCCCCGGTTCAATACTAATGAAATCCTCTTAGACATTGCTTCGAATACCACGTATGATCAGATGGACAAGTAAAAGATGAGGAATACCTGTGTTACAACTCGCAGGGATGGGGTGGATCCATAGGCCTTCTCTGTTGTTGCTCTTGAGAGGTGATTTGAGAGGTCTCTTAGGGTTTGTAAGAGGAAACGTAGGAGAATCATGCATATATATATATATATATATATATATATATATATATATATATATATATATATATGTGTGTGTGTGTGTGTGTGTGTGTGTGTGTGTGTGTGTGTGTGTGTGTGTGTGTGTATGTATAGGTCTTAGGGATGGGATCAAGGGGGAATTTGGGGGATTCAGACTATTTGAATTTGATCTGAACTTATCTATTGAGGCTTAAGATTTATCCGAACTTGATTTGTATTAGGAATATAGACTCTCTCGAGTGTTTGTAAAGTTTGAATTCAAAACTTTACAATATGGTCCCTGAAATACAATTGCTTGCAATAAACCCTTCTTTCACATTGATATATATATATATATATATATATATATATATATATATATATATATATATATATATATATATATATATATATATATTTATATTTATATTTATATATATATATATATATATATATATATATATATAATATATATATATATATATATATATATTTATATTTATATTTATATATATATATATATATATATATATATAATATAATATATATATTTTATATATATATGTGTGTGTGTGTGTGTGTGTGTGTGTGAAAAGTATATATATATATAAATATATATATATATATATATATATATATATATATATATATATATATATAAATATATATATATATATATATATATGTGTGTGTGTGTGTGTGTGTGTGTGTGTGTGTGTGTGTGTGTGTGTGTGTGTGTGTTTAAAATAGCTAGGTGCCTAAGTTAAAATAGGAATTAAACAAATAATAATTAATAAAAAAAATATAAAAATAGATTAAGGCTTACAAGAGGAGCTGACACGTGGCCGTTGCTGAGATTTGGTTGTTCCTGAGATCTTGGGTGGTTAGCACCCATTCTTTGAATAGAATTGAGTCAAAGGACGCGTTGCATATGCCGGTGGCTCAAAGATCTTGGTTTTGGAGGAGAATGGTCTGTCGGGGTACACCTAGGATCAGGCGCATGGAGGCGACTTAGTCCTATAAATTTTAGGCATCATAGACAAGTCTGGGCACATGGCTTTTGAGGCGCATACAGAGCTTCGCATTAGGGTCCACCTAGAATCAGGCACAGGAGAGGCGACTTGGTCTCATGACTTTCAGTAGTCATGAGCAAGTCCAGGCGCATGGCTTTTGATGCGCATGCAGAGCTTAGTCTTCTGTTGCTTGAGATCAGAAGTGAACTGAAGGGGCGTATGACCACTGGGGCGCACGTAGTCTTCTGGGCGCATGGCCACGAGGCGCATACAAATGATCGATCGGCCATACGGCAATTGTTGCCGATCCAAGGTGTAATGATGGTGCTGACATCAACGACTATTCATTTTCTATAAAGGGCTGCTGATTGGACGGCTCTTAGAATACGTCGCCATATTTGTTATTCAGCATTTAATGTTTGATGGTAATCAGTTTGGAGAGGGTGCATCGGTGAGTGTCCCTTTGGGCGCATGGGTCCTTGGCCCATTTGGGTGCATCCCTGAAGTGCGCATGACGTTGATGGCGCATCAACCCGGTGTCACATCCTTTTTGGCCCGTCAATTGAGTTCTTCGAGGCGTTAATGGCTGTTTTGACTTGGTTGAATTCGAATGGGCAGATTCATCACCATAAATACAAGTTCATTACACTGACTTCGAAGAAGTTTCTACTGGCACATGGGTTTGATTTGTCCTGGCCTATAAGTAGCAGCGTGAAGAGAAGTTTTATTTCTCGTTTCACTTTTCTTCCCTTTATGGATACAAACTCGATCGATCCCCTGCCTTGGTGAGTTGTCAATGAACTCCTTCCGAAGACGAAGATGTGTCGAGTTTGATTTTTTTACCATCGGCCCTGTGAAAGTGCCTGTTGCATCCAAATATCGGGATTATCGTATCCCGACACAGGCTGAAGGTGCCTATTACATCCAAAAATTGGGGCGGTCGTGCCTCAATTTTTGTTATGCTGGAAGAGCCGCAGGTCGTCGAGTATACGTGTTGCTTCCGAAGATCGGGGCATCGTGTCGCGATCTTTGTCGAGCTAGGAGAGCTCCTCCTTCTGCTACACAAGGGCTGATTGGTTCTGATGCGCCTGCGTCATAATGATGAGACGATGCGCCTGGATGAGACATCAGAGTGATGCGCCTCGCATGGGGCGCATGGCAGTTGCTGCGCCTGGTTGTAGCTTTAGGATCTTTCTTTTTATAGAAGTTCTCATTTGTAAAGCCTTTCTTTAGACATGTAATAGACTTTCATATGAAATAAAAGCCTTCTTTTGATGTCAATACTTTTGATGTCCTTTGCTGTGCTAAGTACTTTGTTTAAACTCCCTGGCGCATGTTTGAGTCTAGCCGCATAGTTTTAAGCACATAGAAATTTGGCCTATAGATGCGCCTGAAATTCCATGCTTCTACAGTGCTAAGCCAGGTTGTGCCAAGCTTGGTTGTGCCAAGACAGGTTGCGCCTATTAGGGTTATATACTGAAAGCATCACTTTGTAGTAACCTTATTTCCTTAAATTTTGAATTAGAATCATATGGGCAAATGTTTGAATATTGTATTTGTTATAAGTGTTAATGCAAATGTCTGATATTCTATATTGTAGATAATATAGTGTGTGGTGTCACACAGAAGATCATATTATCAGTTCCCTATGGAATATATAAATAGTTCACAACCTAGATGGACTTAATCTATTGGAAAGGTTGTAGTGTAATCTGGTATTAGTCTATCCTGACTATGGTTTACACTAGTACACTTTGTGTGTATTGAACAGGACTACTTGAGGTTGTTCTCTTTGTACTGACTACATAAGAGAACAAACACCTCTGTTATTATGGATTCTTGTGCTCTAAATCTGGATATAATAACTGACATGTATATGCAGTGTGCATTACTTTGACTCATGAAAGTGAGATTCATTATGGGTCAATAACCTCTATGAATTGGGTAATAACATCGTATGTATGATGGGTTGTTGACTATAAATGAAATACATGTCTCGATACATCGGGTTGATGTTGTCCCCTTAAAGAACTCATAAGGATTGTCATGTAAACCCTGCAGGTAGATTGTATCCGACATGACAAATAAAGTTGAGCGGTACTACTTAAGGATAAAAGATGTCGAATCAATATAGTTGTCAGTAACTTAATTTGATCGACGGACATTCGATATCGTAACATGGGGAGCCAAACGAGCATATAATAAAATAAGCCCACACACATAATTTTGGATTAGAGAGGTAGTGCAACAATAGCTCATTAGTGGACCGAGCTATTGTTAATGGGCCTGGATTGTGTGTTCGGACTGAACACGGGATATCCAGATCCGTTAGGAGGCCTAACTCTAATTTCTCCTTATAGTCTCTGTCGTAGCCTATATATATCATCTATTCTCTGGCCACCAAATTATTTATCAGAAATCGGAAGCTTTCTCTAAATTCGTGATTCACGTAAGGAGAGAAAGAGAGGGTTGCCAAGGAGAAAAAAAGGTTAGGAGATCGTCGCCCACATAACGTCCAACTCGAGGAAAAAATACGTACAGAAGATCTTGGGGTCGTCCGCTCGAGATTTCTATGAACTACTTGTCTTCTTCCCGTCGCAGGTATAATTCATGAACCGTAGTTTCCGTCTATGAAGGGTTAGAACACATATTAAATCTGTTTAACTTTCTATCGATCAATACACACATCAAAAGTAAGGGTCCTAGGAATCCCCAGTTCCATCAATTGGTATCAGAGCCACTTTGGATCTGTATATTGATTGATACGTCCATGTTGTCCAATAAAACTTGCATTGTGTAATAGTCGGTAGATGTAGATCTGTTCTAACTCAATTTTGCAGGCATCTTAGATCCAATTATTATGGTCCAATGCATGTTTTGTTTTGTGATTGTTTTAAACCACGGACATGTTGTCACGTCCCGATCCGGGAAATCGCTCGTCCTCGCTAGATTTTACCCGAATCATCGTCCTCGCTGGGGCGTGATGCCGTACAAGCCTGGAGTTGCGCTCGTGCAAGGCAAGATAACAGTTCATATAGTGATTATCTCAAATTCGTAACATAAGCAGCGGAAGGAAACAAAGTATAACACAAGAATCTCTTTTATTCATAATGAACTGAAGATTACAAAGGCTCTGAATAACCCAACATATATGCCAATTGGCTACAACGCTCATGATCTCTCTATCTCACAAAGGATTACATTATTCCATATATTATGTCTCTTTATAGCCACCAAGTAGTCTTCGGCCGAACATCTCCATGTCGCAAGTCCGAACGCCTATGCGATAGCTCTTCTTGAACGCCAAGCACTCCATGCCTCAGCACGTCCAAGCCAAGCTCCGTCCCGTGCTGAACATACATGAACCTGTACATAAACTAGTGGAGGATTAGTGCTTTCGTCCTCGCTTCGCACTGATCAAGACCCGCTCGCACCCAAACCAAACACTTAATCATTTAGTGAAACATGCATCTTAATTGGTGTATTTCTATTTAGCCTTAGGATCAGTTTCATGGCAATACTTGAACAAAGCAATTTATCATAAATGTGACCAATACCGTGTCCCTGCGGTAGATACAGTTAGACATAATCTGAACATAAACATAGTGTTTGTGCGCATCTCCATCCCATTTTCTATAGCCTGCACTGGTTAGAACTTACATAAGAAACCGTATAATTCACGCAACATTTCAGTCATAAACTTAGACAATGCATAAGGGTCGCAGGCCCTGCGCCTGCACCCAACTCTCATCTCAGCCCACCGGCCCTATCTATATGAAGGTCACGGTGTTTCGCACCGTAATGGCCTTGGCATCTCTTATGTGTAAGCCTACGATCACTTCGATACGGGTTGCTAGCCCAATATCCGAAGGATCCCAAACTTACGGATATCATAGCTTATCACAGCACTAGACGGTCGCAATCCGTCCGAATGATGTGCACCATAAATACCACACATAATTCCCTCCTAGGCCGAACGGTCCCGGTGCCCCGGCGTAACCGTCCGAGGGAAGCCGCACCCGTGCACGGGCCATCCGAGTCCATTGACCATGCAATACGTACCATAGCATACAATTCATATCGTTCCAACCAATCTTTCGTTCCATAAACATATTCTCGCACATAAACACATTCGCGTCTCATAAACATAATCCACTATCCATATGGGGAGCTCCGTCGGCGTTATGCCCCAACACATCCATATTGATGCACGACTTCCAACGGCTTAGTCATCTTATACTCATATTCAACGCGTACCATTCGTAAGTCCTTCTCAAAGCCTAGTTCCGTAGTTACTTAGTCATTCCTTAGCTTCCGTGCACAGGCACGCTCAGTGCCGTAATCAATATTTTACGCCTAGTGTTCAATATTCTCGGAGCCGTGCACATGATGCATATCTCAATATCGTCTTTCAATGTTCTATCATTATTGCCCTACTGCGACCCGTACACTTGATGCACGTCGCTTCAATTATTTAATGTTTAATGTTCTACCTTAGTGTTCAACGCATATTAAGACACTTAATCGTCGAGCCACGCTCGCTAACTCAATAGCAACTTTACGCATACGATGATATGTTTTATTAGACGTGAAGGAGTAGAGAGAGATAGTCAAGAACCCGTCCACCTTAAGTTGATACGCCTTACTGTTTCACCGAGTTGAAGCGGCTCGCTTCCATAACTTGGTCGCATAGCTAATTCTCAGACTTAGCCATTCCTTGAACTACTCGACTTACCAGCCTACCGCGTCCATGTCACGATCCGTAATCCATCACGAAGGCATAGCCTGCACACCAGATCAACTAACATCAGCACTTGTTCAAACGGGACTTATCCTTTGCATTGATTCGACTCATAGATTTCAATCGACTCAAAGCTTACCTTTGGCCAACGTAACACTTGCATCGATTCGCATCGATACTTAATCGGGTCAACGCAACTCTTCGAGTCAACGACTCATTATAATGCACTGTGCGGAGCGGGGCATTACATAACATACCACTCAAAACAAGGTTCGTCCTCGAACCGAAACCAACACTTAAATTCAAGTGTCTCGCTAGATCGTTTCACGATCTCGTGCTACTATCGTTGGAATCATACAACTTAGTTTGGATCATACACATATTTTAGGCATCCCACCAATATATGCATTTCAGCCAAACTCAGTTGTAGGATATCGGGACAATTAACAAGCTCAACTTAAATCTCAAGCACCAATCAGTCCGTACTCGACTTAGTCATATCTTAACGCCTATTCCCAAATACTTTTCGTATGTATCATCCCATAACATGCGATCCTCTTTCATACATCTCTGTACATAACTTGATTCAAACCCGTAACTTCGATCTCATAAGTTTCTTCGACGGCCATCTAACGCATGCATTGCATTAAGCCGTTGCGCATCCGATCGCAACAGTTCTCCGCAATGGCTACTCGCCCATTCGTTTCCTATCTCTCACATAACTCAATTCTTTCATCCAGTCATTCATAACATTTGGTCTTAACGACATAGACTAAGTCCAACATGTCACAAATTTCTTTGCCTACAATCCGTACTAAGTCTCGCACACAACTATCCCAACACGACCCACATTTTCGAACTGCCTACGCATTGCATCTGGGGCTACCTCCGCTAGTTAACTTACCCAGACATCGTGCTTATCTCTTCCGACATAAGAGGTCAACTTGAGTCTACGATGCTCAAAGGCAACAATCTTTCCGACCCAAGGTCTCTTACGATACGTCCATCTCCTATTCTCGATCGAATATGAATTCCTTTACTCACTTCTCAAATCAATCCTGACTAGTTCATTTCGTAATATCGATGGTGCGCTCAACACACATAGCCTAACCGTTACTCAAATCGATGTACGACACAACTCTTAGGGTCATTCTACTATTCGTCGCTCTTGCGTATTGCAGAATCCTTGCAATCGCCTTACCGCATCGCTATGCTAAGCTCGTTCCTCGACATCTATTCGATCATCGACCAACCAAGTCTACTTACGTACTCGTTCGATCGATCATAACTTTCTAACCATATCGATCTAGTCGACGGCTACTCGCTAATTTCCGAAACACGATACTCACTCGCTTAGACTTATCCTCAACAAAATTTCTTTATGCGACTTCTTTAGGGTCATTTTATGGGACTTCAATATTCACTTAATTTGGCGGTCAAGTCTTCTAGGGTCATCTGCCCCGAAACTACGCTCGATAATTGAAGATCGTCAATGAGGGACAGTTACAACGAACCATGCTATATCCTATCGCGAAGCCAAATCAATTCTCGACATTTCCTATGAGACTTTTATCCTATTCGACGTAACTCATCAATCCATAGTTTATCTATCCCCGTGCAACTGATGTGCCATTAACTATTCGAATCACTTATGCACATTGCATGTCGTTACTACTCGAATCACTCGTATACTACCATCGACTATCCTTGCTAGTCGTATGACATCTATTCGCCTCAAGTCCGAGTTTACCTATCTTGATCATAGTCCGACACATTCCATACTCATCAAAACCACCCTCGAACAACTTTCGCATCAAACCACAAGTCAAATCCGATTTGCCATGCCAGGTAAGTTTGATTATCCCCGCTGTATGAATCACCATACCAGCGCTCACGCGGAACGATCGCCCTAATTTGGCGTAACGTATGTACCGTGCTGGAGTTGCACTCGCATAAGACAAGAATATCAACATAGTGGTTATCCACGAATCAATCCAGACACTTTCGATTTTATCCAAGTAACATCCATCCAATCTTAAATTTTTTGAAGCACTCCTACCATTATTATCGCAATTGTCATAACTTAACTTGCATCTTATTCATCCAACAACAATGCTCAACACAATTTTTGTTCATTCGATCAGAGTATCCCCGAGTTATTGCATATCATCTTTGATACGCCTCAATACCATCGTCGATATGCATAACTTGAACATCTTCCTCTCTCATAAGCTCAAACTCGTTGCAATCACTGTTATCATCCGAACTCGAATACGAATCAAGTCTTGCACACATCAAGATTCATTCTGTTATAACTAACTACCATAATCGCAACACGATTTCTAATTCACATATTTATTCTCATATCCCTAACTCGCACGTCCAAATCGTGCTACCGATTCATCGCACTAACCCAATTTTGTTCGTACGATTTCTTCGTACCTACTCAACACGTTTTCGAACTAGTCTTCGTACTAACTTACGTAAATTCGGCCGGGTCGACCACTACCTCAGCGTAACATTCCTTTGCTATGCTCAGCCTATCGTTTGACTTACACTTAACGAATCTTCGTCCGACGTATTATCTATGCATACGACTCGTGCATAATCGTTCAACTTAATTCATCAAGGCATACTTGCATCGACTTCTTATCGAGTCACTCCTGTTCACATCGGTACTACTTCATCCATTGAGGACAACATATCGTAATAATACGATCATCTTGACGCAATCTATCGCAAGTCACCAACGGCTTAACATAGCTATCGCTAAGTGGTATTCCATACACCACTCAAGAATCGAGCCTATCATTATCGACACGATGCTTCACTGTGCTGATCACACAAGTGGTATTGCATATACCACTCGAAATTAAGTCATTACTCGACATCACATTCCGCATAGGTCCGACATTTATTCCTCAATCAATTATCCCATATGGCGATCCTTCCGATCCCAGCTCTAGCGTTCTTCTTACTTGAGTTGGCACGACAACTAGACCAACATGCCCTATCGTTCGCTCAAGTTCAACTTTTCATTCAAAGCTAACCGTGCCTTAGCGATCATATTGATCACATATGCAACACTCACTTATATTCAAAGCTCAACGCGACATTCGGTCAACATATACGTTCGCCTACTCAACTCGACTTAGCGACCAACTCGACCCGTTACTATCGCATCCGCGATCTTCCAATCTTACTCGTTGCAACTCGTGCAACAACTCATTCTCGATACACAAGGTCTTTACTCAATCCCGTACAATATATCACTATCCATCCGCATAGCCATGCAACACGCATCATACCATATCGACTCGTTGTACTGATGCAACGAACGATTCACGACTTGCTGCAATCCGTGCAACCAACAACACATAACCGTCCGCATAGCAACATAACACGCATCGCCCCATATATCGACCCGTTGCACTTTGTGCAACTAGCAACACATATCTCCTCGTACTTCATGCGACCAATAACACATAACTTCCCGTATTTCGTACGATCAACAATATGTATCTCATTGCACTTCGTGCAACCAACATCACCATATTCGTTGCACTTCGTACAACCAACATTTCATAACTCGTTTCATTTCGTGAAACCAACGTTCTCCGATGGCACCCGGAGATAGCATTATAGTCACGACATACTTGTGGCAGACGTACGCACTTAATATAGACTTATTGTATGGAACATCCAATGTAGCGTCGAGCAGATCCATGAGCCATGCGGTTGCGGAAACAACTTAGAGTCAACTGAATTCGATAGCGAAGCAACTGAAGGTCAAAGAGATTCATGCATGGTCCAAAGGATGGAACCGCTCTGATACCAACTTGTCATGCCCCGATCTGAGAAATCGCTCGTCCTCGCTAGATTTTACCCGAATCATCATCTTCGCTTGAGCGTGATGTCGTACGTGCCTGGAGTTGCGCTCGTGCAAGGCAAGATAACAGTTCACATAGTAATTATCTCATATTCGTAACATAAGCAGCAGAAGAAGAAAACAAAGTATAACACAAGAATCTCTTTTATTCATAATGAACTGAAGATTATAAAGGCTTTGAATAGCCTAACATATATGCCAATTGGCTACAACGCTCATGATATCTCTAGCTCACAAAGGATTATATTATTCCATACATTATGTCTCTTTATAGCCATCAAGTAGTCTTCGGTCGAACATCTCCATGTCGCAAGTCCGAACGCCTATGTGGTAGCTCCTCTTGAACGCCAAGGGCTCCATGCCTCGGCACGTCCAAGCCAAGCTCCGCCACATGCTGAATATGTACATAAACTAGTGGGGGATTAGTACTTTTGTCCTCGCTTCGCACTGATCAAGAACCGCTCGCACCCAAACCAAACACTTAATCATTTAGTGAAACATGCATCTTAATTGGTGATCTTTCTATTTAGCCTTAGGATCAGTTTTATGGCAATACTTGAACATAGCACTTTATCATAAATGTGACCAATACCGTGTCCCTGCGGTAGATACAGTTAGACATAATATAAAAATAAACATAGTGTTTGTGCGCATCTCCATTCCATTTTCCATAGCCTGCACAGGTTAGAACTTACATAAGAAACCGTATAATTCACGCAACATTCCAATCATAAACTTAGACAATACATAAGGGTCGCAGGCCCTGCGCATGCACCCAACTCTCATCTCAGCCCATCGGCCCTATCTATATGAAGGTCACGATATTTCGTACCGTAATGGACTTGGCATCTCTTATGTGTAAGCCTACGATCGCTTCGATACGGGTTGCTAGCCCAATATCCGAAGGATCCCAAACTTATGGATATCATAGCTTATCACAGTACTGGACGGTCGCAATCTGTCCGAATGATGTGCACCATAAATACCATACATAATTCTCTCCTAGGCCGAACGGTCCCGGTGCCCCGGCGTAACCGTCCGAGGGAAGCTGCACCCGTGCACGGGCCATCCGAGTCCATTGACCATACAATACGTACCATAGCATATAATTCATATCGTTCCAACCAATCCTCCGTTCCATAAACATAGTCTCGCACCATAAACACATTCGCGTCTCATAAACATAATTTACCATCCATATGGGGAGCTCCGTCGGCGTTATGCCCCAACACATCCATATTGATACACGACGCCCAACGTCTTAGTCATCTTATACTCATATTCAACGCGTACCATTCGTAAGTCCTTCTCAAAGCCTTGTTTCGTAGTTACTTAATTATTCCTTAGCTTCCGTGTATGAGGTACGCTCAGCGCCGTAATCAATATTCTACGCCTAGTGTTCAATGTTCTCGAAGCCGTACACATGATGCACATCTCAATATCGTCTTTCAATGTTCTACCATCATTGCCCTACCGCGACCCGTACCTTGATGTACGTCGCTTCAATTGTTTAATGTTCAATGTTCTACCTTAGTGTTCAACGCATATTAAGACACTTAATCGTCGAGCCACGCTCACTAACTCAATAGCAACTTTACGCATATGATGATATATTTTATTAGACGTGAAAGAGTATGGAGAGAGAGTCAAGAACCCGCCCACCTTAAGTCGATACGCCTTGCCGTTTTGTCGAGTTGAAGCGGCTCGCTTCCATAACTTGGTCGCATAGCTAATTCTCAGAATTATCCATTCCTTGAACTACTCGACTTACCAGCCTACCGCGTCCATGTCACGATCCGTAATCCAGCATAAAGGCATAGCCTGCACACCAGATCAACTAACATCAGCACTTGTTCAAACGAGACTTATCCTTTGCATTGATTCGACTCATAGATTTCAATCGACTCAAAGCTTACCTTTGGCCAACGTAACACTTGCATCGATTCGCATTGATACTTAATCGGGTCAACGCAACTCTTCGAGTCAACGACTCATCATAATGCACCGTACGGAGCGGGACATTACACATGTCGTGGATGTTGTTGTTGCTGTGGATGTAATTAAAATCACGAGGGTTGATCGTGCTTATAATTTTATTTTTCAATCTAGATTATGTGTGAACTCCTTTGGGAGGCATATGCTTAATGTAATATTAATTATTTTTTATCAATCGTGATGGTGGTAGCTGTTTCTGACGCTGGACAAGATGCTGGTTTTAAGCAGTCCAGAGGAAGACTGATGGTTTTCGATGAAGGAATCAACAGCCAAAACCTTTAAAAAAACCCGAATAGATCTGTGCAGCGCCAGATTTTGGATTCGGATAGTTGAGGACTGTCACGCCCCAGAACCAGAATACTGAAGAACGGGGACGTACACAGCCAGCTACGTATAACGGAACGGCAACCATCCCGCTATACGGTCACGGCTGTCTAGCTATGTGAGGGTACGCTACAAACCATCAGTCTCTTAGGGTCAAATCAAGCTATTGTCTCAATCTCAACAAGTAATGATAGTAACAAGATATCAGACCACCAAATATACAATTGTAAGGCGTCCCAAACATTATATATCCAGATGATCATGAAGCTAGTCGTACAAAATGTAAGGACTAGCAAGAGTTAAGTCATACATGATCAACCTCGAGTTGCCAATCATGATTACAGCCCGTAGGCAGAAAGTAAAGTGCATCGAGCTAACAAGTGCTCGTCGGCTAAACGCCTCAAAAGAATATCAGTTAACAATACAGTGGGAGAAACAAAAAGAGAAAACCCACTCGTTGCCCGGGTTCCGTCTAGTGTTCACCATCGGGCTGGAAAGCAGGTAGATCCTTTGCTGCTGCTCCGGTATCTGGCCATACAAAACCAGCTGGGTCAGACCCCAGAAAGAGCAAGTGCCACAAAGGAGGCCACGAAATAAGAACAAAAGCCAGCAATCAGCACAATAATATAATTACATAACAAGAGACAGTAATTTAAGAAAAAGGCATGATAGTTAGATATAAAAGACAAATCTTGTACAGAATCGATAAAAGACAGAACATATGGAAAGGCATGACAGGATGATATACGATGAGATGACCATGGGACTATTCAGATAGCCAGGTTACAACCCGTAAACCAAACAAGGACCGGGGTTGTAACCCTTCGTCTGAACGGAACTTGGTTTCTCCCACCATTTATCGGCAAGATAAAATACGCGAATTCAAGACTTGCAATTAAACATGATTAAGGTAAAGCACGAGTAATCATGTCATGTCATGACCTTGCACAGGATCAGGACAGGACAAGAGGGACTAGACTCCATCCAATCAATCACGGCCAAGCAAGTACTACGACTTACTACTTTAACTAACTAGGGTTATCACAGACCTGATTACTAACAAGATGCAATGAGAATTCCAAGTCCGGTTACCTGTTTGTTACTACCTGAATGCTCCCAGCAAGAAAAGGAAAAGATAGCATGATATAGCAGACACACTGTAGTAAGATACATGTGTCCTAAGGTACCACGCTCGACGGCGGGCTAGAAGTGCGCTCATCTCGACGGATAGCAACAAATCCCATGTATATATATATAAGGCCGGGACCAAAGGGGCAACAGGTAACTGGGAAATTCTCCATGAACTAATTGATCAATCTAGTCATTAACCTAGCCAGATTCAGTATGAATCCCTGACCGTAGGAACCAGGGAGTCACGTCCTAGACATGATGCAAGACAATACGAGTGGATTGCACAAGCAAACAGGAACACCCACGGTGTCAAGACAAGTCAAGCTAAGTTATCAAGTCATATCAAGTCAGGAGTGCGCCGCCACGGGCCACTATCAAGTTATCAAGATAATTCATGTCAGGGTACTTGTCAGGAGTGCGCCACGACGGGCCACTATCAAGTCAGGTTGGTCATGTCAGGAGTGCACCATTACGGGTCACTGTCATGTTATGCTAGTTCTTTGTCATACCGTGCCATGTACAATAGTCATTCCAACATATTAAGTAAAATCAAGTTCATGACAAAAGGCGTAAGGATATAAAATGGGCGTAAAATATCTAATAAAATATCAATATACAGGGCTATAGAAGAGCCAAGCTCAAGAAATAAACAAATTCATCATAGACAAGTAGGTTGTACAAGAGGGTCAGGGGTTGGAATGCGCAGGGTGCCAAGTGCGCAGGGTGCCAAGTGCGCAGGGTGCCAAGTGCGCAGCAGATAGATTGCGCTGGATCAGGTTGCGCAGGAATAGATGGCGCAGGGTCAGATTGCACATGAGATGGATGGCGCAGGGTCAGATTGCGCGAGGGTGGATGGCGCAGGGTCAGATTGCGCGAGGGTGGATGGTGCAGGGTCAGATTACGCATGGAGCAGATTGCGCATGAGCAGACTGCGTATGGGCAGATTGCGCATGAGCAGACTGCGCATGGGCAGACTGCGTATGAATCCATGCGCAGTCGGGTTGAGCGCAGTTCGCCAAGGGACAAGCTGCACGGTCGGCGCTGCGCTAAAGAGCGCTGGCCGAGGGGGATGCGCAATCCAGCACTGCGCTAAAGAGCGCAGGCTGCAGGCTGCTACTCCAGGCCAAGAAGAACACCAAGAACACCAAAAATTCAAATTTTCATATCTTTGTCAAATCAAAGCCAAATCTAGATTTTCAAGGTTCTAACTTGAGTAAAATTGAATTCTCTTCCACATGGAAGCATCAAAACCCACAAAAATCCAACCAAAATAGATCAAAACTATGTAAATCCAAAAATAGTTAAAACCTAGATCTAGAACAATGGAAACTCCAAATCACAAAATGTCAAGTTCAAATGTTGATCTCCATGGCCTAATCTAGCTAATGGACAAATAAAAAGTGGTTCTCATGTGGTGGCAAGGTGCACTTGCCTAATGGGTTGGAGAGTTGTGTGGAGGAAGAAGAAGAAGAATTAATGGAGGAAAATAATGAGGAGAGAGAGAGTTAGGTGGGGATTTTAATGGGGGAGGATAAGTTGTGTTGAGGGTGGAGGTTAGCTAAGATGGTCCAATGCATAATAAACCAAACCAAACCAATTCCTTCTTCTATCCAAATAAAACCAAGCTCCATTAAATCAAAATTAATCCAGGAATGATAAAGGACAATTAAACTACAATGCTAAGTATGAAATATACCACAGCTTAACTGGTCAAAAATGAAAAATACTGGTCAGAAATACGATCACGTATAAAATACGTATCACGAATTTCGGGGCACTACAAGGACGAAGCAGGAAAGATGACCATAATAGTTGGATATTTTTCTCTTATTTGTTGTCATTTTACTTTTTCTGATTATGCATGTTTATTATTGTGCGGGTGTTTTTTTTTTGAAAAACTAAGCCTACATTAATAATGAACAACATGGACATAATATCAACTAGTAAAAAAAACCCTCATTGTTAAATAACTAAGTGGAAGAGGATATTTATTTAGTATAAATCCTATGGTCTCCATTGCATGTTTGTAGGTGATGTAATTATACTTGCGCGTTGGCTTTAGTGCCTTCTTCCATATCGGATGAGTATAATTATGGATTACCAGTACAAACTTTCTTAGGAATAATTGTAGAAAGTTATCTAGTATGTATTCACTTCTCCATCTGAAGGAACTCATTACAAGATAATGGACTTAGTATTAAGTAATGGTATACACTTAGATACAAATAATGGTATCCTTCCCATCGGAGTCACTGCTATTATTTATATGACCAGAGCAAGACCAACATATTAATTTTATTTGTCATAAAGTTATGTTGACATGATAGTAAAATTAATAGGTAGTACCTACTTGAACAAAGTTAAATTTGTATACGTCCAAGCTATCTGGCATTCTAAATTCATGATGTTCAAGGTGTTGGTAAATTTCTTATTATTGTTTTGAGGGAATCAATATTTAATTAATTCAAAAAGTTTTTGTCCTACATAATTTTTATTTATGTGATTCTCAGGATTTCAAAAATAGGTTCTTTCAGTCCACTTATGGTGATTCTTAAAGAAAACAAACTTACTAGGCCTAATTATATTGACTGAAAACGTAATCTGGACATTGTCTTAACTATTGAGGAGTACAAGTATATACTTGCTGAGGAATGCCCACCTAACCTGATGCTAACTCTGATGAAGAGGTCAAAGAGGCCTATAAGAAGTGGAAAAAGGCAGATGAGATGGCGCAGTGTTACATTCTGGCATCTATGTCAAATGTACTGTAACATCAGCATCAGGCCATGGCCACGGCTTATGATATGATGTATAACCTCAAGGAACTCTTCGGACATCAGAGTAGAGCAGCTATGCAGTTTGCTATGAAGTGTTTGATAAATACAAAAATGGCTGAGGGTACACCAGTAAGGGATCATGTTCTCAAGATGATGGGTCATCTGAATGAGATGGAGATCCTTGGAGCTAAAATTGATGGGGAATACCAGGTCGATATCATTCTCGGGACTCTGCCTAAAAGTTTTTACATTTTTTGTCTTAATTACAATATGAACAAAAGATTGTATAGTTTCGCAGAACTTGCAAAGAGCTACAGGATGCTGAATCTCTCTTTAGGCAGAGTGGTCATATTTTTGTTTCTGAAAAGACTTCTACTTCTAAGCCAAAAGATGGTAAGAAGAAGAATAACACTCAGAAACAGGAAAACTCAGCAAAGAAGGGCATGGGACCTCAAGGCGCTGTGAAAAAGTCAAAATGCAAATGTTTCAAGTGCAAAGGGTCAGGACATTAGAAGACTGACTGTCCACTTCTCAAACAAGGGAACAAAGAAGGTATATCTCATTTCCTAGTAGTTGAAACATGTTTAGCGGTATTATCTACCGGCACCTGGTTTGTAGATACAAGAGCCACTAATTATGTCTACAATATATTGCAGGGGTTCCAGAAAACCAGACGGCTCAGTGATGGAGAGATATGCTTGTTCATGGATGACGCTACAAAAGTAGAGGTCGTTGCATTAGGAGATGTTACTTTATCTTTTGGTAGAAATAAGTCCTTGACATTGAAAGATTGTCTTTATGCACCTTCACTTAGAAAGAATTTAATTTATGTTTCTATGTTAGTTAAGGATGGATATTCAGTTTATTTTAATGACAATATTATTATTAAAAAGAAAAAATATTTTATCTGTTCTGGTGCATTAGTTGATAATCTGTATATCATTAATCATGTTTCGCCCACAATACAATTTAGGAAAATGAATAATATGTCATCTAACTTAAATAAGAGAAAGAAACCTTCTTATATGAACCAAACATATCTTTGGCACTTGCGATTGGGGCATATTAACCTAAGAATGATTCAAAGACTGGTTGAAGATGGACCTTTGAGTTCATTGGAAGTGGAGGCACTACCAGTCTGTGAATCCTGCTTGGAAGGTAAAATGACCAAAATGCCTTTTACGGCAAAGAGGTATAGGGCCAAAGATGGATAGGAATTGGTTCATTCTAATTTGTGTGGACCCATGACTATCCAAGCTAGAGGTGGCTTTGAATATTTTGCCACATTTATTAACGATTATTCAAGGTATGGATACATTTATTTGATGCGTCGTAAGTCTGAGTGCTTTGAGAAATTCAAAGAGTACAAGGCTGAAACGGAGAAACGTCATAAAAAATATATCAAGTCATTACGATCAGATCATGGTGGCAAGTACCTCTTTGGAGAGTTTAGGGATTATTTATCAGAGGTTAGGATTATATCTCAATTGACTACACCTGGAACGCCCTAGCAGAATGGTGTAGCCGAAAGAAGAAATAGAACTCTTATAGAGATGGTTAGATCAATGATGAGTTATTCGAATTTACCAGATTCGTTTTGGGGATATGCCTTAGAGACTGCAGCTTATATTTTGAACTTGGTTCCTTCTAAGTCAGTACCTCTTACTCCCACAGAGTTGTGGATTGGACGTAAGCTAGTATGAAACATGTTCGAATTTGGGGTAGTCCAGCACATGTGTTGAATGGGTAAACAGATAAGTTGGAATCTCGTACAGAAGTACGCTTGTTTGTAGGCTATCCAAGAGGAACGAAAGAAGATTTATTTTATAGTCCTAAGGATCAGAAGGTCATTGTTAGCACCAATGCCCGATTCTTAGAGGAAGACTATGTGATGAACCATAAACCCACAATTAGAGTTGTTCTAGAAGAACTGAGAGATGAGACACCAAGTACTTCAGTACCAAAAGTACAAGAGGATGAACCATAATTACCTATACAACGTGTCACAAATGTTATACCACAACCGTTAGTGCCTCGTCGTAGTGGGAGTGTTGTGATACAACCTGATAGATATATATTCTTAGAAGAATCGTCAGACTTCATCCCTGAGGAACAAGATTTTGATCCCTGTACCTACAATAAAGCACTCCAAGATAAAGATGTAGAGTCTTGGCAAAAAATAATGATATCTGAAATAGAATCTATGGATTCCAATCAGGTCTGGGAGCTTGTAGAACCATCCGTTGGTGTAAAAGCCATTGGATGCAAGTGGGTCTATAAGAGAAAAAGAGAATCAGACGGTAAGGTTGAAACCTTTAAAGCTCGGCTTGTTGCAAAAGATTTTACTCAAAGAGAGGGTATCGATTATGAGGAAACCTTTCCTCCGGTAGCCATGCTTAAGTCTATCCAGATTATTTTATCTATTGTAGCTCATCTCGATTATGAGATTTGGCAAATGGATGTCAAGACAGCTTTTCTTAATGGAAGTCTTGAGGAAGACATCTATATGAAGCAACCAGACAGATTCATTGAAAAGGGCCAAGAACAACTTGTGTGTAAGCTCAAGAAGTCCATTTATGGACTTAAGCAAGCTTCCAGATCTTGAAACATATGTTTTGATCATGTGATAAAATCCTATGGATTTGATCAATCACTACTAAAATATGCTTAAATAGCGACGTATATTAGCGACGGCAGAAATACGCGTCGCTGATAATTGCATATAGCGACGTCTTGTGCTATACGTCGTTGTACGTCGCTGAGTAGCGACGTTCAGCGACGTAGTATAATTTACGTCGCTGGCTTGCGACATTTAGCGACGTATCATGTAGGTGTCGCTGTTTTATTTCATATAGGGTTCCTGGCCCGATCGAAATCCCAAAATTTTCACCCAAAAATTTATTCCCGCTCTCCCCTCTCCCCCTGGCGAACCCTCCCCCTCCGGCGACCACTCCCTCCGGTGAGACCCTCCCCCTTCTCCCCCCGGAGACTCCGCTCGCCCGTTGACCCCTCCCTCCGGCGACCAGCCTCCCTCCTCCGACGAAGGAGCCTTCCTCGTCGCTTCCTCCTCCGACGAAGCCACCCTCCTCGCCGCCTCCATCCTCCGACGAAGCCACCCTCCTCAGGTAAACCCTAACCCTAGCCCTAGCTATCTAGACACAGATACGGACACGAGAACTCTAACCCTAGCTGCTGGGGTGGTCTTTCTGTCGAGGGGGGAGAGAGGGGTGGGGTTGGGTGCAGGGGGTGGGGGGGTCTTACTGTCGAGGGGTGGAGAGAGGGGTGGGGGTACCCGGGGGGTGCAGGGGTAGGGGGAGGGGGGCATGGTTGGGGTGGGTGCAGGGGGAGGGGGGCAGGGGAGCGAAGACAGGGGAGGGTTGGGGTGGGTACAGGGGTATGGGGAGGGGGGCAGGAGAGGGGGGAGGGGGGGGAGGGGGAGGGGGGGCAGGGGAGGGTTGGGGTGGGTGCAGGGGTATGGGGAGGGGGGGCAGGGGTGAAGTGCATATTTTGGTTGGGGTGGGTGCAGGGGTATGGGGAGGGGGGACAGGGGAGGGGGGAGGGGGGAGGGAAGGCAGGGGAGGGTTGGGGTGGGTACAGTCTGCCACTTTTCTTTATCGAGTACGATTTTGTTGCTTCTCTCGCTCTTCCTCTTGGTCTCCATTGAATGCTGGTCTACTGCCATTAATATTGGTCGATAGATTTCTCTGTCACATATTGCAAGTGGTACTAAGAAAAAAGAAAAAAGAAAGAAAGGAGAGAATAGATGTGACTCAAATGGACCGAAGTAGGTGTAGTAGTAGCAGTAAGTGCGGGACATGAACCGGGCTCATGACATTTTGAACTTTGGAAGACAATGCCATGTTAAATACTTCCTTTCCTTGCTTATGTTTGTGATTTATTATGATATATAATGGTGATGTTAATTCTTTCCAAATGTTAGGATCGTTACAAATCTTGTTGGCTCGAAAAGAAATTTTCTTCGTGCATGCCTACTTCACATTATAGGATTTTATTTTTTGTTCAAGGGATTCGCAAAATGTAGGGATATATACCATTTGAAATTCATTTGAAATCCATTTGAAATTCATTTTAAGAATCTGAAATGTTGACGATATATACCCAAGGTTCACAATATTGGTATCGGAATCGGTATCGGACTATTCCTATGAGTATTGGTATCGGCGATACCGGTAGTATCGGCGGTATCATATCGGAGTATCGAACTTTGGTATCGAAAAACAAATAATTATTAATAAATTATTTACATTTAAAAACATATATTTTATACATTTAGGCATAATTTTAAGTATTTCAGCGTTATTTCTTAGTAGTTTTGAAATTATATGAAATAGTAGTCACCCTTACCGATTGGTTTTGCCGAATTGACCGGAACAAAGACCCCCAATGTCGGTATTGGTCAATATTTGGTATCGGTCTGTATCGGATCGGAACATGCCAAACCGTATCGGTATCGGCCTGTTGGATAATATCATTGTTATTAGTAACTGTCCAATGTCGGTATAGTATCGGAACATGCTAATGTCGGTATCGGTCTGTATAGTATCGGTATCGGAACATGCCAATGTCGGTATCGGTCAATATTTGGTATTGGTATCGGTCTGTATAGTATCGAAACATGCCAATGTCGGTATCAGTCAATATTTGGTATCGGTTTGTATCGGATCGGAACATGCCAAATCGTATCGGTATCGGTCAATATCATTGTTATTAGTAACTGTCCGCTACTAATGTGTGTCCCATAATAAGACATTATATACGAATTTGTGCCTGTTGGATAATGTGTGTCCATCTTTGCAGAATTATTTTTAAATGGATATGAATTACTACTTGCGGAATCGTTCATGGATGTACAATCGTCGTCCTGATGATATGTATGGTGTGCGGGATGAATACATAGCGGGAGTAGAGCAGTTCCTGCAGTTTGCTAAGGCGTTCCCTCAGTACCCGTTCGAGCGACATTTGAATCACCTAAAAAGAAAGGTAAAAAATAAGGCACGGGTCGAGGGTTCTATTTGTGAAGCCTATGTTCTCGAGGAGATTACAAACTTTTGTTCGATGTATTTCAAGCCTCATGTTGCAACTAATAGAACGAAAGCTTCCAGAAACGACGAAGGAGATCATGAAAGTAATGATACAATACTGAAGGTATTCAATGCTCCAGGAAAGCCATCGGGTAAGATGAAAAAGAGATATCTGAACGATGATGAGCTAAGGGCTGCTCAGGTGTATGTATTACTCAACTGCGACGAGGAGAAAGTAGAGAAACTGGAGGGGTAAGTAATTAATACGTCTATATTATTTTAATAGTGTTAATTATTATACTATTACATTAATTGAACGATGTTATTTTCAGCATATTTAATGATGATGTGAGGTCGGGTAGGCCACACATAACAGAAGAAGAACTAGAACAAGAAATGAGGCGTTATTTTCCATCATGGTTGAGTGCATATGTAAGACTTAAGAACTCTGTAATTACCTTTTTGTATATGCACTTGATTGAGAATGAGCTTAATTGCTTCTTTCGTGGTATTTAGGTCGATCGTCCATACGCAAGACTTGAGAATGAGTCTATTAGAACGCTAGCCAAGGGACCAATTTATGCTACAAAAATATGGCCAAGCTACTGTGTTAATGGATTTAGGTTCAAGTCAACAACTTGCCCGATCAGAGACAACTTTGTGGATCTCGATTCCACCAAAAACAGCTGTTTGTGTATCAGATCTTCGAACTACAAAGATGTTGATACGGGCAACGATTTCTATGGCGTGTTACGGGAGATTGTGGAGCTAACATATAGTTATGGAATAGAGCCTGCTAAGATTGTGTTATTCAGGTGTGATTGGTTCGATCCGATTGAAGGTCAAGGTTGGAAAGTAGACAAGCACGGTCTTGTTGATATAAACTATCAGCGTCGATATCAAGCCTATGAACCATTTGTCCTATCAAGTCAGGCTCAGCTCGTGTACTTCACAAGTTATCCTAAACGGGGAACAACAAGGTCGGACTGGTGGGCAGTTTGCAAGACCAAAGCTAGAAATACCTTTGAGGTTGACGATATAGCTTATCAACAGGATGAACTACCTCTTGTAACAAATATTATAGAAGTGGACACGACGGAAGTTTCCTATTACACATCTAATTGTGTAGAAGAAGTAGAATTATCTGAAGAGGAAGATGCAGATGAAAGTGAAGATGTAGAGGAGGAAGAAGAAGAAGAAGTAGATGAGCTAAACGAACTAGATGAATTTTCAGAAGAGGATTAAATCTGTACGTTTGTTTTATAATCATATTTGACACTTTAGTGACACTTCTATCATATAAATCTGTGACACTTCAGTGACACATTATTTACACTTTTATTGACACTTCAGTGACACTTTTTGACTATGATATTTTTCAAAAATCTGTGATGTCTATCATATAAATATGTTTTTTTGTTTTATTGTCATATGTTTTATTGTCAGGTATGACTAGACCATCTGGACGACGCGGAGGATTATATATTAGGCAGCCCCGTCAGCCTCGGGCTGGGGATGGAGAGGGCAGTTCCGTACCCTCATCCTTATCTCCGAGTACGCCAGTGTACCGTTCTGTTCCCGGTCCATTACCGGGACAGGGCAGTTCTAGCAGGTTGGCGACTCCTCCCTCGTCGTCCAGCCTTCCTGTTCCCGGTCCATTACCGGGACAGGGCAGTTCTAGCAGGTTGGCGACTCCTCCCTCGTCGTCCAGCCTTCCTGATCCCGCGTCCAGCATCCCTGATCCCCCGTCTAGCATTCCTACTGTCGACGGCTCTATGGAGGGAGCCCACGCCGATCATATGGAGGACGGCGATCAGACTGATCCTGCCCAGGCAGGAGGTGAGAGCGACCCTCCATGCGCTCCCCCGGGCGAGACGCGTATGGAGATTTGGACGGACGGGCCTATGAAGTAAGTTAATTAATTATTATATATTTCTCAAATGATTATATGTACATATATATTCATGAAAAATTATTATTGTATAGATATCGGCCTTCTGCAGTACAGAGACAGCTGGGGACATTTGTGAGGCAGAACTATGGTGGGCCTTGGCTCAACTACTCAGATGCTCCCGCAGATAGGAAGGCCTTTTGGTTCGCCCACTTCAAGGTAAAAAATTTGTTTATTTTTAAATTTTAATAATCATTTGTGTATATTATACAACTTTTGTATTTTACTTCTTATAGAGGACCTATTTCTATCCACCACACCGGGCGGCGAGGATCGAGGGCCAATTTCCTGCCGTCATAGCCAAGCTCATCCGTGATGCGATCGACGACCAGAAGCGTCGTGATCGCGCCGGACGTCCGATCCAGGGTTGGATTACGCCAGAGCAGTGGACTGCGATGAAGGCTAGATTCAGCGAGCGCCATTACCAGGAGCGGTACAGCTCACCCAGGAGCAGTATGACTACATTCTATCCCAGTTGCGCGGCAGGGGTCCGCAGTGATTTTATTGGTTTTTTTATGACTTGTATGTATTGGCCCTATGGGCAAATTGTTTATTCATACACTATTGTTTATACACTTGGTGGGAGACTTTTTATCATCTTTCATTTTTATTTGACTCTATTGGATGTTTGTGAGGATGTGTGTCTGTGATATTTACTTTGCACTGCCTCCTATTTTTATTGTGATATTTACTTTATGATATCTGCGACGGGATGACAAATATACCTACGCTGGGTTATAAGCGATGATCTGATATACAAAGAAGATGCTGCCGAAATTTTAAAAAAAAATATTGTGTATTTTTGTTATGATGTGTGTCTGTGTTTACAGTGAATATGAAATACAGTGTTCGAAACCATCGACAGTTTCGATTACTGTTGTATGTTTTATCTTGGATAGAAATAGCAACAGTTCAGGGTGCACTTCTGAGAGCTTCATTTTCACGTCCTTCACTTTCTCGGACGTCGTAAAGGTTCCCGAGAAGGTGAAGGACGTGAAGAGGAAGCTCTGAGAAGTGCACCCTGAACTGTTGCTCTTTCTATCAAAGATAAAACATACAACAGTAAGCGAAACTGTCGATGGTTCGAACACTGCACTTCACACACACTGTAAAAACAGAAACACAGCATAACAAAAATATTAATTATATTTTTTTAAAATTTTTTTTTATATTAGCGACGTATAGCGACGTTCTGCGACGTACTGCGACGTCACACAGACGTCGCTATACGTCGCTAACTAGCGACGTTACGTCGCTCGACGTCGCTAATATACGTCGCTACGTTGCCCACGTGGCCACGTGGATGCCATGCCTCGTCATCATTTATAAACTTTTGAAGCGTCGCTAGTTGTCGCTTTACGTCGCAATGTTGGCGACGTACTTATACGTCGCTATTTGTCGCTCATTTAGCGACGTCTAGCGACAATTAACTACGCGTCGCAAATAGCGACGTTTGGCGACTAAATTGCCATCTGTGACTTGCCTATAAACGACGTAGGTTTTTCGTCGCTAAATACGTCGCAAATCATTGTTAGCGACGTATTTCCTGTATTTAGCGACGTCTCCTGACGTCGCTAATCTGGGTTATTTTAGTAGTGAATGTCAGGACGAATCATGTGTATACAGAAAGTGTGACAGAAATGTGGTGGTGTTCCTAGTACTTTATGTGGATGATATCTTGCTCATTGAAACAATGTGAAGGTGTTATCTGATGTAAGGGTATGGTTATCCAAAAAGTTTGATATGAAGGACTTGGGAGAAGTAGGTCACATCCTTGGGATCAAAGTTCTACGAGATCGCAAGAAAATGATGTTGGGCTTATCCCAAGCTTCCTATATCGATACTGTACTAACTCATTTTAGTGTACAAAATTCTAAGAAAGGTTTCTTACCTTTTAGACATGGAATTGCTCTATCAAAGGAGCAGTTTTCGAGGACACCTAAAGAGATAGAGAACATAAAAGTTGTCACGTCCCGACCCGGAATCACCCGAATCATCGTCCTCGCAGGGGGCGTGATGTCGCACAAGCCTGGAGTTGCGCTCGTGCAAGGCAAGATGACAAGTTCTCAAATGGTTTTCTTTGATTTGATATTAACAACAAAAGAAAAATAGAGTATACGAAACAATTCTCTTTATTGATATTCGAACTGAGATTACAAAGGCTTTTGATAGCCCAACAATATATGCCTGATTTGGCTACAACACTCAGGTTCTCTCTTGTCTACAAAGGTTTCACCGTTCCATACATCATGCCTTCTATATCTCGGCCGCATCAATCCTGTTGCAAGTCCGAGCGTCAATGCGATCGCATGCCTCAATACGCTTCGGTATTTCAAGCCTCAACACGTTCAAGCGAAGCTCCGCCGCGAGCAATCCATTCTCTGCACCCTGCATGAAAGCTGGTGGTGGATCAGTACGTTCGTCCTCGCATGTACTGATGCAAAGACCTTCTTTCTAAACTGACATTATAGTATTTATGTTGAATCGTGCAACTTAGCTTATGATCTTGCTATATTCTCCTTAGGGCCAATTTTATGGCATATTTGAAAGCATAACGCATGATATCATGGTAAATATGTTATTCGAATTGAATAGGCAAGCAGGCTAGCAATCTCGTGTTTGTTTCATGGCACGCCTTCTTACCAGCATAGACGCACTCGCCCTTGCACCGACACAAGGTGAATACGCCACATTCCTTTCCTGTCATGTTATAAGTGCTCTCTAAGCAGGATCTATGTGCAGGACACATATGTGCCTGCACTTTTAATCCATCGTTCCTTAACTATATGAAGGTCGTTGGCGTATTCGCGCCAAAATGGACTAAATACGTTTCTTTTTTCATTTCTCTCTTTCTTTTCTTTCTTTCTTTTCTTTTCTTTTTTGAATTGGGTAGCCTGGCACCTCTCGTAGTGGGTTGCTATCCCAATTACGGATATCTACTACTGTATACCATCATTTACGGCTTTTCACATCTCGCTAAGCGGTCGCTAATCGTCTTACGGATGTGCGTCTATCAAAGATTATATCCCTCCTAGGCCGAACGGTCCCGGTGCCCCGGCGCAGACCGTTCGGAGGGAACGTTCTGGGCACGAAATATTATCACAATTATCTCAAGTCCATTCGACCATGCAATGCCCTATTATTCAAACAACCAAGCACTATTATTCAAACAACCAAACATAGTCTTGTGTCTGAGACTCAGACTTTATCATCTCATATTTCTTCCATTAACTTTCAATGTTCTTACATTTCATACTTTATTTCAATGTTCAATGGCATCATGCCTCAACTCAATGTTCGTCAACCGAACGACCCGAAGGTCCTGAACACCTTTCGAGGCATCATGTCATATCCGATAGTTTCGCCACATTCATGCCATAACTATATTCTTTTGCAACGAAGCCATCTTCTATGATACCTGTACGTAGGTATGTTTCAACACATTTATCATCTCTTCTCTCACGTCATGCACTTGGTGCACGCATCGAAGCCGTATTTCCATGTTCTATGACTTAGTGTTCAATGTTAGTGGCTTGCACGCTAGGGCGCTCGCCTATTGTATTTCAATGTGCTTGTCTTTCTAACTCGTACGCGGAGACACGGAATAGCTCGTGCACGAAGGCACTCGCCGAATACAGTTATCCCATATTCTTGCGGCTTGTGCACCGAAGCGCTCATCTTTACGATGTCCAATGTTCCATAGCGACTCATGCATATGATGCACGTTTCATTTCAATTGTTCTAACTAGTGTTCGACACACACTATGATTTATCTTCCGATCGGACTACGTCCGTGGTGTCGATAGGTTAACTTGGCATACAATGATATATTCTAACTTTGGTATGAAGGAGTAAAAAGAAGAGTCAATCCTCCCACCTTGAGTCGATACGCCTTGTCGTTTCGTCGAGCCGATACGGCTCGATTTCATAACTTCGTTGTACGGCCAACTCTTCTGACTTAGCCATTCTAGCACTTCGTGCTTCATTGAAGTATACGTTCGATTTGGCTTACCGTGCCAACGCCTCAGTCCGTCGCAAGACGACGATTTGGTTTCGCGGACCCCTTTCTGAATAAGGCAAAATGTCGACCTCTAATATTTCAGCGTAAACGTATAGCCTGCACATAAAACCAACTAAAATCAATACTTACATCAATTCGGACTTGTGCCTTGGTCGATTCGATTTCTTAAAAGTTTTGAGCCATCTCAACACACTTATCCTTCGGGGCAATACGGTGCTTCGTATCGATTCACCTCGATGCATTCTTTGGGACAATACAACTCTTCGTATCAACTTAGTTCGATGCGTTGCTTGGGAAAACATAACTCTCATATTGATTCGTATCAATACATTTCATTCGGTCTGTACGACTCTTTGAGTCAACGCCTCAGCATAATGTGCCGTGCGGAGCGAGGTATTACAAAAGCAGTTCCTTATGCTTCAGCAGTAGGAAGCTTAATGTATGCAATACTATGTACGAGACCAGACATCTGCTTTGTCGTAGGTAGGGTTAGCAGATATCAGTCTAACCCAGGACAAGGGCACTGGACTGTCGTAAAGCATATTTTGAAGTACCTAAAATGGACTAAAGAGTATATGCTAGTTTACCTGGCATATAGTTTAGTTCCCTTGGTGTATACAGACTCAGATTTTCAATCAGATAGGGATTCCAGGAAATCTACCTCAGGTTATGTGTTTACTTTGGGAGGTGGAGCCATTGTGTGGAGGATTATCAAGCAAAATGTATTGCTGATTCCACCATGGAAGCCGAGTATGTGGCAGCCTCTGAGGCAGCCAAAGAAGCAGTTTTGCTCAAAAACTTTATATTGGACTTGGATGTGGTACCTAATTTGCCTAAGTCTATTACACTTTATTGTGATAATAGTGGTGCAGTTGCAAATTCGAAGGAATCATGAGCCCATAAGATAGGTAAACACATTGAGCGCAAGTACCACCTGATACGAAATTTTGTAAAGAAAAAAAAAGTTGCTGTGATCAAGATAGCATCAGCCGACAACCTAGCTAGTCCTTTTACAAAGAGCTTACTAGCTAAGGCTTTTGATAGTTATGTTGAGGGAATGGGAGTCAGATGTGTAGCAGCATGGCTTTAAGTATAAGTGGGAGATTTGAAACAATATACTGAAAAGTAATACTTTGAGTATAAGTGGGAGATTGTTAGGGTTATATACTAAAAGCATCACTTTTGTAGTAACCTTATTTTCTTAAATTTTGAATGTGAATCATATGGGCAAATATTTGCATTTTGTAATTATTGCAAGTGTTAATGCAAATATATGATATTCTATATTGTAGATAATATGGTGTGTGGTGGCACACAGAAGATCATATTATCAGTTTCCTATAGAATATATAAATAGTTCACAACCTAGATGGACTTGGACAATCTATTGAAAATGTTGTAGTGTAATCTGGTATTAGTCTATCTTGACTATAGGTTTACACTAGTATACTTTGTGTGTATTGAACAGGATCACTTGAGGTTGTTCTCTTTGTACTGACTACATAAGAGAACAAACATCTCTGTTTTTATGGATGCTTGTGCTCTTAATCCGAATATAATAACAGACATGTATATGCAGTATACATTACTTTGACTCATGAAAGAGTGAGATTCATTATAGGTCAACAACCTCTATAAATTGGGTAATAACATTGTATGTATGATGGCTGTTGATTATAAATGGAATCCATGTCCCGATACATCGGGTTGATGATGTCCCCTTAAGGAGCTCATAAGGATTGTCATGTAAATTCTGTAGGTGGATTATATACGACATGACAAATAAAGTTGAGCGGTACTACTTAAGGATAAAAGATGTCGAATCAATATAGTTGTCAGTTATTTAATTAGATCGATGGACATTCGATATCTTAACATGGGGAGCCAAACGAGCATATAATAAAAGGAGCCCAAAAATATAATTTGGGATTAGGGAGGTAGTGCAACAATAGCTCATTAGTGGACCGAGCTATTGTTAATGGGCCTAGATTATGTGTTCGGGCTGAACACGGGATATCCAGATCCGTTAGAAGACCTAACCCTAATTTCTCCTCTTGGTCTCTATCATAGCCTATATATTTTCTCTATTCTCTGGCAGCCAAATTACTGATCAGAAATCTGAAGCTTTCTCTAAATTCGTGATTCACGTAAGGAGAGAAAGAGAGCGCTGCCAAGGAGAAGAAAATATTGGGAGATCGTCGCCCACACGACGTCCAACTCGAAGAAGGAATACGTGCAGAAGATCTTGGGGTCGTTCGCTCGAGATTGCCAGGAACTACTTGTCTTCTTCCTGCCGCAGGTATAATTCATGAACCCTAATTTTCGCCTATGAAGGGTTAGAACACGTATTAAATCTGTTTTACTTTCTATCGATCAATACGCACACCAAAGTAAGGGTCCTAAAAATTTCCGGTTCCATCAATTGGTATCAGAGCCACTTTGGATCTGCGTATTGATTGATACGTCCATGTTGTCCAATAAAACTTGCGTTGTGTAATAGTCGGTAGATGTAGATATGTTCTAACTCGATTTTGTAGACATCTTAGATCCAACTATTATGGTCCAATGCATGTTTTGTTTTATGATTGTTTTAAACCACGGACATGTCGTGGATGTTGTTGTTGCTGTAGATGTAATTAAAATCATGAGGGTTGATCGTGCTTATAATTTTATTTTTCAATCTAGATTATGTGTGAACTCTTTTGGGAGGCATAGGACTGATGTAATCTTAATTATTTTTGATCAATCGTGATGGCGGTGGTGGTTGTTTTTAACATCGGACGAGATGCTGGTTTTAAGCAGTCCAGAGGCAGACGGATGGTTTTCGATGAAGGAATTGACAGCCAAGCTAGGTTGCGCCAAGCCAGGTTGCGCCAATCCAGGTTGTGCCAAGCTAGGCTGTGCCAAGCCAGGTTGCGCCAAGCCAGGTTGCGCCAGACCAGGTTGTGCCAAGCCAGGTTGGGCCAAGCAAGGTTGCGCCAAGCCAGGTTGCACCAAGCCAGGTTGTGCCAAGCTAGGTTGTGCCAGGCTAGGTTGTGCCATGTTAGGTTGCGCCAAGCTAGATTGTGTCAAGCCAGATTGTGCCAAGCTAGGTTGTGCAAAGCCAGGTTGCGCCAAGCTAGGTTGTGCCAAACTAGTTTCTGCCAGAATGCGCGCAACCTAGATGGTGCGGCGCTAAAAAGTGCACGTGCACGCTGTTCATCTTCTCCAACCAACGTAAAAATGCTTGGTTGAACCCATGAACTTCAAAAGTCCATAACTCCCTCAAAATAAATCGAAATCTAACTTTTCAAAGGTCAAAATTGGGTAGAAAAAAATTTCTACAACATGAAGCAACTAGTTTTCGAAAATACCAAGTTTCAGTTGATCAAAACCACGAAAAACTGAAAAAGATTAAAACTTAGATTTACAAAAATCCTACCATCAAAACCAAAAACTCCAAGCTCTAAAAAAACTTAGAATCCAGCAAGGAAGGGAATAGAACAATAAAATGGAGGTCTATAATGAAGCAAGTTGCACTTGCCTAGGGCTCTTGGGTGTAGGTAGGAGTAGTAAATGAAGAAGATGACGAAGTAAATAAAAGTTATGGAGAAGAGAGAGAGAAGTTGACTTAAATACCAAACCTCTCAATCTTAAACCAAACCAAGCCAAGCCAAGCCAAGTCATGTTGAACCAAACCAAATAAACCAAGACAAAATTAAACCAAGACTAGGCTAAGCAAGAGAAGTCTAACTATGATCCACCTGACAAATGTCAGAAATTCGTACACGTATAATAAAAATACGTATAAAAGGAAATGGGAGTGACACTCTGGTAGATCCTGCCCTTTGACCAGGGCTGGTTCAACCGGTTGGATTGTTTGAGCCAAATTTATTTTGATTACCTCCCTTGATTCTTGATTCATGTTGTAGACTGGTGCTCGGTATCACATATGACCCCGACCTCTCACAGGTCACTTTGAATTTGGATGGTTACTTTAACTACAGAGCGAATTTGTCGAAGTCCAAAATCATGTCGGACTTACTCCTGGACTGGCTCCGACCGCCCTTACACACACAGTGGCTTGTGCGCACAGCAGCAGCTACAGTGAGCATGTGTGGCTATTGTGCATCAACTAACTAACACTTCCTACTAGTTGAATTCCTCTTCGAAGTGCAGAGAAAGGCATGGAGACATAAGAGTTACTTGAAGATATTTGAAAGAAAATGATAAGAAGACCTTGATGACAGTGGTTAGCACGAAGTTATAAAGAAAGGTAGGAATATATATATATATATATATATATATATATATATATATATATATATATATATCGAACCATGAGAGCAGCGCTAGGGTTAGGGCAGTCGTCTGCTCAAGAAGACGGCCCGAGCTCCGACAAAAGTTAGGATCTCGGGACAGCACAAGCGTATAGGAGGAGAGCTAGCAGTGTTGGGGAGGATGACGTGAGCATCAGGAAGACGGATGGAGGGTGGACGACAGTAAAGCGACAAGGGAGGAGGCCACACAGACAGACGGCCACCAAAATTAGATGGGAGAACAAAGTGACCGATCCTGGGAGGAGTCACGGGGTTCCTGGTCGTGCCAACGAGGGTTAGAGAAGCGGAGATATTCGACGACAGACCTCTAGAAGGCTTGCGAGTGTAGAGACAGGCATGTCGCATCGCAATGGAGGAACGCAGCATCATAGGCGGATCAAGGGACCACCGAAAGGAGCATCTACAAAAACTCCCATCGGACCTGGTCCTCTGTCGCGTACGGCTAATGAACAACCAAGTGGTCCGCCTGACACTGTCACCAACAAAAGATCAGACGAAACCACGGCAGGACGATCCTGGACGGATCTGTGTCGAGGCAGAGGTGATCCGACAAATCACCCGATGAATTATATTGCTCCAAAACAGGTGGAGGGAGGAGAGAGGGCCTTATTTAGTACAAAGAAGATTGCCGAGACTGTGGAATTCTGGCAGCACACCATTGTGTTGTGTGTTATGGGGGACAAACCTTTTTATGTCAAATACGGGCATACGCAGCAAGGGTCTGGCGACCAAAGGAAAGCATGGAGTTCTTTGCTAAGGAAGACATGTTCTTCTACATCAAATTCAACATTAAAGAAGACGTCGACCATATCATACATGGAGGCCCCTGGACCTTTGATGGTCGACTAATCATAATCAAGGAGTGGCATAGCGAATTAAAGTGCAAAAAAGAATTGCTTCACAGGATACCGATCTAGGTTAGACTACCTGGCCTCCCCATAGCATACTAGAGCTTTTCCATGCTCTTGAAGCTCACCAGCCTAATCGATAAACCGATCAAAGGGGATAAGGCAACAATCTCAAGATCGAGGTTACAATATGTACGAGTTTTTGTCGAAATAGAGGCGAAGAAGGAACTACCAAGGATACTATACTATGAACTCCTGTCAGGGGAGATCGGTATGCAACGTGTCGAGTATGAGTGGGTTCCCCTAACATGTCGTACATGTAACTATTTTGGCCACCTTACACAGAATTGTACTCAATACGACATGGTTGACGCAGCCTCGGGCCCAGCAGATAATACTGTACTAGAAGTCCCGACCAACCCAGCCACAGAAGATGACGAGAGTGATAGTAACAACATCAGGATGGACATCTGTGACGAACAAACATAGAATAAGCTGACTAATGATAAGGGTTTTGAGCTCGCGCTGGTTCTCCCAGGAATGGGCGACGAGGAGAGGATGATACAGGTGGATGACTCAACGGGAGCTAAAGGCCAGGATGCAGCAGCTACGTTCATGATGCCTGCAGGCGCTAGGGAGGGAGGGATACTTACCATCCCAGGAAGCATAGGCCTTCACTCGTGGAGTCAGGAAGTCTCGATCTTTAGAATAGGAGAGAGGAGTTCAAGCACGATTATGACAATGTCCAAGAGAAAACCTAGCTCAGGTGCGAAGGGGTTAAAGGAGAAATTTTTTCCAAAGCAAAGCTAAAAGACAACGTACAGCCGCAAATGACACGCAGGAGACACCAGAAAAGACGTCGAGCATCCAAACACCTCGTCACTGATAGGCGGAGAAGCTCTCGTCAGAGACAATCTGGAGTGGCTTGCACTAATTCGAGCAGGGATACCTGGTGGTCCAGAGAGCTGAGAGGAGTCGCAATTCATCCCACCAACCCCCCTCCCCGGCGGCGGCGAGGAGCGAGATATATGCGGGGACCAATTGGTAGAATAAATGTCTCTCATTGTTTGGAACGTTCACGAAGCTTGTTCGATCGATCGATGGAGGGAAATTTTTGACACATTGCATAAGGGTCAGTATTTTATTTCGGTTATTCTGGAGACCAAAATCAAGAACGATACAATGCTTACAAGGAGAACACCTACAAATTGGGCGCAGACACACAACCTCCACTTGTGTGCCATGGCCAGAATCTAGATAAGCTAGGAAAAAAGTAATTAGTCGGGCCAAGTAGATCATACGGCTGAGCAATTCATTGTCGTTCTACTTACCAACGCTGGCGGCTTACGCTTTCTCCTCTGCGTCGTTTACGGTCACAACAATCGATTGCAGAGGAGACAGCTCTAGCATGATATTCACATCCTGAGAAAATTTGCCGAAACCAATGGCAAGCTTCATATGCTGGTTATTGGCGATTTCAATGCCGTGCTATAACCCCATGAGAAAGTTGGGGGAGGAGAGTCCCAGACAAGACAATGGAGGAAATTCGGGGATGCATTCTGCACTCAGGCTTGCACGGGCTTGAGAGAACCGGGCACATGTGGACTTGGAACAACAAATTCGCTACCAATCGAGTTACATGTCAACTTGATAGAGCCTTGGGGAATAACTACTAGTTCAGTCTATTCCCGTAAGTAGTGTCCGAAGGTCTTGCTGCTGGGACAACCGACCACACGCTGTTGTGGATTAGCTTGGTTGAAAGACTTGTCCAGCAAAAACACTCCATTCTGATACAATAATGCATGGGTTTTGATGGCTGGGTATGATGCTACTGTGAAGGCAGCCATGAAGGCGGCATTTCACGGGAATAGCCAATTCCAGTTAGTGAGTCGTCTCAAAGCCATCAAAGTGGCCTTGTGCGAGTAGAGTAGACGCCGGCCAGGCATTGATCTTAGGGCACTAGAGGAGCAGCTGCGAGAGATCCAGAATAAACTCCAATCAGATGTGCTTAACAATGAACTCACCGCACACGAACGCGAGCTCGTCCAGGAGGTGGAGGCACTGCGGACGATAGAAAAGGTCCAGATGGCATAGAGGGCCAAATGTAACTGGTTGAAGGACGGGGACAAGTGCACTAAATTCTTCTATGACATAGTTCGGGCACGCCAGGCAAGGAACAACATTCACAGATTGTTAGGCGCCAATGGTGAGGAAATATCGAACACGCATAACATAGCATCTGAAGCGGTAAGGTTTTATTCATCATTATACAATCAAGATGATTATATATCTATGTTATCTAGCATTATTGTTTGCCATAAAAAAATTAAAGATAGGTATTACAGAATACTGAAATTGATTGCAAACTCGCTTATACAAAGAAGAGCCTAGAAAGAAATACTAGGAAACAATCTAAGTACAATTGTTTAGTTTTGATTCTAGGGGGTGACGGTGGAGGCTCGGGAAAGTACTATCAACTCTGCCTTACTCCATGGACTATCTGACGCAGTTCTTAGCTCTTGAAGAAATTACTTTTTTGAAGGTTGCCAGCCTTTTGCAGGGGTGTGGCACCCTGCTATATATAGTGGTATGTGAGTTGAGCCGCATAGATGGCATGTGGCCACATGGCTAATTAGGACATAAAGACCCGCTCTTTGGCCGCCATCTGTTAATTTGTTGGGATTTTTTTTGCAGCAAATCTGGGCAGTTAGGACTTGGTCAGCCTGCCACGTGTCCTGTCGCAGGAATCATTTTGAGCCGCATGGATCTCTCAATTTTCGACCATGTAGGGCCGCATGAGACTCATGCGGCTTAAGTCGCAGACTTTCTTAGCCCAGACATAGCTTAAGGATTTAAGCCGCATAGATTCTGTATTTTGGTCGCATAAAGCTCATGCGGCTTGGATCACATTTACTCTTGGCCGCATGAAGTTTGAAGACTTTAGGGCCGCATATGTTTGAGCCGTATAAGGTTCATGTGGCTTAGGTGACACTCCTTTTGGCCGTATGAAGGTGTACGAACCCTGGTTTTGGGCGACGTCTTACGTCTTATCTTTTTATCAAAGTGTCAGAGCTGTCATCTTTGTCAATTTTGATAGAATTTGTCAGCTTTATCGGACGAACTACTCCTCTTGGCCGCATATCTTTCTTCTGCAGCTGGTTGTCGACGGGCCGCATAAGGCATTGAATCAGTCATACGGCTTTCCTTTATGCGGACCTGTTTGGCCTAAAGTACCTATGCGATAATTTGTAATCTGCATGAACCTCATATTTTCCATGCTTCTACAAGACCCCCTTTAAAGTTTTTAAATTTGTAAATTTGGAATAATTTGAATAAGAAGCATGAAAATATGTCAAACCGCAGGGAGTCTTCCAGTCGCAGAAAAAAATTATCGAGCCACAGAAAGATCTCGAGCCACATGGAAATATTGAGTCGCAGGGAAATATTGAGCCGCAGGGAGACCCCATCAGTCTGCCACCCTGTCACTGCTGTATTTAATTTTCTTGATTCGGTTGTGGATCTCTTTTCGAGATAATACCGACGATTACTGGGGATAAAGTCCCCAAATGTCGACATTATCTTTAATGATCTCGAAAATCGAAGAGACGCTCGACGGTTATTAGGGATAAAGTCCCCAAACGTCGTCCTTATCCTTAATGATCTCGAGAATCGAAGAGTCTCTTTTCAGCAACTCTATAAATAGGAGTCATTTAGAAAGAGAGATTTTTCTCTTTCACCTTCTCCTTCTACGACTTCATCATACTTTCTGCTATGGCTCCAAAAGTTTCCAGGTCGACTGGTGCGACAGCCAAAGGGAAGAGACTTACTTCTCGGTCGAGAGCGGCAGACGTTCCTTCCATTCATCCTGACGTGCAACCCCCTCTCAAGAGTAAGAATGGTGAGCAAACGATGACTAAAATTTTGAATGGCCATAGTGCATATTTTCATGTGCGAGCCTGTCATATACTGCCTCTGTACTTTTAGCCTGGTCGATGCACGTCCTATATCATTTGGACCGCATGTGTTCTGATAGGGCCGTAGGGGCTGGGTTGCATAGTCGCTGCTCATTTGAACTTGAACCGCATAAGTGCTTTAAGATTGATCCGCATGAACATTTTATGTCTGAGCCGCATAAGTGCCTCATGATCGAGCCACATAAGCACTTTTATGATCGGACCGGATGAACACTGTATGACTGGGCCACATCGTGGCCTTATGTTGGAGCCGATGGGCACTTTTATGAGCGGGCCGTATGAAAACTGTATCATTGGGCCGCATGATTGCCTCGTAACTGATCCGTACAGTATCGGGCCGTATGAGTTTTTTATGACTGAGCCGCATAAGTACCGGATAATTGAGCCGCATGAATACTTTATGACTGAGCCGCATAAATGCTTCTCGAATTGAGCTGCATGAGTACTTCATGAAATCGGCCTCATGATTTTAGGCTGCATGAGTTCTGTTTTGGCTGGGCTGCATAACTGGCTAGGCCGCATAACAGAGTTTTTTGTTTTCTTTTTGGTGCTAAGTCCTCTTTTTTTCATGTTTTGTAGGGATCTGGCTAGCAAACTTCTCCAGGACCGGTGTCGGCGATGGAGTAAAAATATAACATTCTGACACCTACATCAGACAACTCAAAACTCCTCATGCTTCAGAAGAGTTTTTCTCATGCCTTTTTGGCATACACATCAAACAACTCAGGACTCTTCATGCTTCGGAAGAGTTTTCCCTAGGTGGTAGGAAGGGCCTATATACCTCAAAGAGTTGGACGGTAGTTAGACGTCGTTATAAACGTTCTGCCTTCATGGCTCTCCAAGTAGGCAAAACCACCATCAGGGATGATGTTTTGAAGGTATGGTCCTTCGGGGGAGCGGGGCCAAGGCATTCGTAATACGGAGGGGAGGATAGCATGCTATATTTGCCCTCCTTCAGGCAGCTCCTTGGGGATTTAACAACTTTTTTGCTTCTCAGCAGTAAAATATGACTTCCTTCGAGGACCACGAAACTGCTTGAAGACGGAGTGCTGTCAAACCCAACTATGTATTGCCAGATTTTTCTTTCTTTATTTTCTGCTGTCGATATAGTCCTATGAATGTAACTGATCTTGAATAAGTAGAGTATATTCACTCCATTCTTTATTTGTGGCATTTTGTGGTGCTTGTACTAGAGGGCCTAATACAACATTTGTGTTTGATAAAGATCATCCCACTGGAGGATTTTTGTGGACCTATTGCCCATTTGTGCATCTGGAAATATGAGTAAATAGATTTAAATAATATTTTATGGACCTACTACTCTTTGATACATTGATGGTGCGAGTAATAGATTAGGATAATTTTTATGGACTTATTACCCTTTTTTGTGTACTGGCGATGCGAGTACTGATAATAAGTGGAGAGGAAACCAACATATTTACTCAGAGGTAATGAGGACGTGGTTAATATGGGTCAAAACAGAGCGTTCCTACTCAGAGGTAACGAGGACATGGTAGGAGTAGGCATAATGGGGGTACATAGAACAACTCAGAGGTGCTATCAACGTGGAAGTTCTATGCATTGGATGATTTGTTTGTGATGGATGGAAAAACAACTCAGAGGTAATATGGATGTGATTGTTTTTCCATTGGAGAATTTTGTGGATCTATTACCTTTTTTGTGCACTGATGGTGCGAGTAATAGATTAGGACAAGTTTTATGGACCTACTACCCTTCTGCGTACTGGTGGTACGGGTAATAGATTTTGTGGCAAACTCTGGAGGAGAAAAGCATTTAATATGGAGGTTCCTAGTTATGACTAGGAGATAAGATGGAGCAGTCAGAAAGTAAGTTCAGTGGTACCTGAGGGTACACAACTCAACAATCTAGGAGATTTGAGGTCAGAGTGCGAGTTCAGCGATACCAAAGGGTATATAACTCAACAATCTGGAACATAGCTAGAAGATATCATTTTAGACATAGTATTTCTTGAGGAACTTGCCGTTGATGGGCATCATGAGCAAGTCTCCATTTTGTTTTGCGAGACGGTACGTGCCATTGGAGAATACGGTCTCGATGATGAACAAACCCTCCCATTTATGCTAGAATTTGTCGGGGGTCTTGTGAGTCATGACCATTGATCTGCGAATGGCCAAGACGAGATCGCCTACTTATAATATTCTTTGTTTGATTTTCTTGTTGAAAGCCCGAGAGATGCACGCTTGGTAGAGCACCATGCTTTGTTGAGCTTGTAAACGCTTCTCATCTAATGCTTCCAACTCTTGTAGCCGTCGGCGGTAGTTGTCGTCCGACGTTAATTAGTAAGTAAGGGCCACTCGAAGTGAGGGAATCTGACTCTCTAATGGGAGGACTTCCTCACTCCCGTAAACCACGGAGAACGGTGTATTTCCTGTAGCCGTCCGAATTGTCGTACAATACGCCCATAAGAACTCTCCAAGATTTTCATTCCAGTCATGTTTGTTTGCAGACACGAACTTTTTGAGAAGCTGGATTATGGTTTTGTTGAAAGCTTCAGCCAGACCGTTGGCCGATGGGTTATATGCTGTCGAGACTATGTTCTGAATCCAATTCTTGTCACAAAATCGATAGAAAGCGTAGCTCGCGAACTGCGGACCATTGTCGTGAATAATCCTCCGGGGCAGTCTAAAACGGTAGATGACATGATGTTTATGAAGATAATCACGTTCGATATCTTAACCTCTGCCAACAGAACAGCTTTCGCCCATTTAGAGAAGTAATCGCTGATTGCAAGTATGAACCGATGCCCTCTAAATGACGGTGGGGTGATTGGCCCAATGATGTCCATTTTCCATGCTTCAAATAGCCAAGAGGCCACTCTCGGATGTAAGAATTCAAATGGCAGATTTATGAAATCTGCATGAATCTGGCAAGCCTTGCACTTCTTTGCATAATCAACTGCATCTTCTACTATTGTGGGCCAGTAATAACCCATCCGGCGGAGAAGATCTTGCAATTTCGGGCCAGGTTTGTGAGCCCCACAAGTGCCATCATGAGCTTCACGTAAGGCTTCTTTGGCTTCTGTATTTGACAGGCATCTTAATAGTAGCCCATCGTAGGATCGCCGATATAATATTTTCGTCTCCGTATCGTAGAAGATTCCGAGGGAGCGTCTTCTGATTGAAGTTGCTTCCTTCACATTCTCTGGCAGAATTCCATAAACTGCAAAGTCGATGAGCGGGCGTCTCCAGTCTTGTATGTCGTTGGTTATCTGTGCGGAGTAACTCATACCCAGTTGAGGATTGTTCCTGGGACAGATCAGTTCATGGCCTATTATGTCGACTAGATGGTGAGCATTATTTGGAAGTGCCAAGGAAGCGGCGAGACCTGCTAGGGCATTGGCTTCGTTATTTTGGAGCCTAAGAACGTGCTTTATAAAGAAACCCTCTAAAGTTGTAATGATGGCAATTGCTGTCTGATAATAGGGAATCAGGTCCTCGTTGCGAACCTCGTATGAACCTCAGATCTGGTTAACAACCAACTGCGAGTCACCATATGCTTCCAAATACCTGATCCCCACTTCTTTTGTGATTTGGAGCCCGATGACTAGAGCGTTATATTCGGCTACGTTGTTTGAACAGGGTTCTGTAAGAGAATATGCCCGATTGACTACTAGTCCAAAGGAAGAAATTAATACCACCCCGGTTCCAGCGACGATATCATCTTGTGGCCCCATTCTTGCAGCACCGTCGAAGAACATTCGCCAAATAGCGTCGTGCGATGTCATGTTCGAGGCGACGACTTTATCGAAAAAAAATTTCATAAATTTTGGCTATTTCTGAGCCTGGATGGGTTACTAAGAAGTCATCCAGGGCTTGACCTTTGATAGCCTTATGCGAAACAAAAACTATGTCGTATGGGAATAATATTATCGCACAGGTGGCTAGACGAGAACTGAGTATGCCTGGCTTGGTCATGAGAACCCTAAGAGGATTAACTCGCGAAACAACATGGATGGTCTGTCCTGCCACATTGTGTCATATTTTCTGAATGGCGAACACTAGGACAAGGCACTCCTTCTCCACGACGGTGTACCTATGTTTCGGTCCTACCATCATTCGACTGAGATAGTAAATGGCTTGTTCATGTCCCGCATCATTATTTTGTGCTAGCAGAGCACCGAAGGAGTGTTCTATCGCCCGTACATAGAGCATGAAGGGCTTTTCGACGACCGTGGCTACCAAAACTGGCAAATTTATTAGGTACTCCTTAATATCATCGAAGGTACGCTGATATTCCTCGTTCCATACGAAAGATACACCTTTCCTCATAAGTTAAGTGAAGGGTTGACATCGTCCTGAGAGGTTAGATATAAACCTCCTGATATAGACTAGTCTTCCCTGAAGGCCGCGGAGTTCGCGGAGATTCCTTGGTGGATTCATCTCCAGGATTGCTTTTGTTTTGTCGGTATCTATGTGAATGCCCCGGGAAGTAATGACAAAGCCTAAGAACTTTCTGCTGGACACCTCCAGGAAAGACTTGGTGGGATTCATCTTCAGGTTGTGTGCTCACATGAGGTCAAACAATGTTCTCAAATAATGTAAGTGATCATTTTTTGAGCGGGTCTTGACGGCGATGTCATCAACGTAACACTCTACCGTCTTACGTAAATGATCTCTGAAGATGACACTCATAACCCGTTGATATGTAGAACCGGCGTTCTTCAGGCCAAAGGGCATGACCGTATAACAATATATGCCGATCGACGTTCGAAATGATGTATGATTCTTGTCATCAGGAGCCATTTTTATTTGATTGTATCCGAAAAAGCCATCCATAAAGGACATGCGCTCGAAACCACACGTATTATCGATCATTATGTCAGTGATTGGAAGCAAGAATTCATTCTTGGGGCATGTCGCATTCAGATTGCGGAAATCGATACAAATTTGGATCTTTCTATTCTTCTTGATGACCGATACTAAGTTGGCTACCCAGTCTGGATGTTGCTCTTCACAGATGAAACCGCTAGCTATAAGCTTGTTCACTTTCGCTTCAATGGAATTCATGATGTCTGGACGAAATTGCTATTGCTATTGCTTGACTGGTTTTGTTTTCGGATAAATGTTGAGCTTATGAAGTGCGATTTCGGGGTTTAGCCCTAGCATGTCTTCATAGCTCCAGGCAAAGACGTCGATGTATTCTCTGACGAGTTGTAACAACGACTCCCGCTCGTCGTCTGTCAGGCTTTTACTGACGAAGATTAGCTTTGGAGAGGTTTCATCATCGAGGTTAACTTGTATAACCTCATCCTCAGTGGGAGGATCACGAAGTTCAAAGCCTTTGTCCCATTGTGCATCTAGTTGCTGGACCCACGGCTCCAACTCAAGTGGTTCAAGTAGGTCTTCGTCTTCCTCTTCGATATCAGCGAATGTCATGTTGAAAGATAATGTCTATCTGAATATATCCCCAATACTGTTATCGGAGTCGTAAATAGGTGAATCGGACGAATGAGAGTGCCATCCGCATTCTTCATCAGAACTTTCGGGCATTGTTGGTGGAGTAACGTACCCGAGGTCGCGTCTGGATTTGTGATAATGATCCCGAGGTTTTCCTGCCGGTGCCGACGACTGTAGAGGCAATCGTCGACCACTGCCATGATTTATACCTGGGGTAGCCTCCATGTCGTACCCCTGCTTTTGTATGAAGTACTTGGCTTGAGGACTATACAAGTAGAGCGGCAGTCTTCCAGCGTCGGGTCCGAGATCGGACTCTTGTGGTGTGAAAGCTTGAGGACCATCTTTTCTGTCACGACCCGCGCCCAGTGTGAGGGCACGAGAAGTAACGAACGCCCAGCCTACGTCGCAGTGTCGGCGGTAGAATGCTGTCCTGAGTCACCATATCTAACACAATCTAACCAAGCTATGAATAGAGAGTAAAACAATACGTAACTTAATCACAATACTAAGATGGAATAGAAGAAGAATCTCAATAAAGTCACAATAAAAGTATAGGTGTAAAACCACCAAAAATATCTCAAGTACAACTCATAAAAGTCTCAAACAGAAAATGCAAAATAAAGTGCTAAGTCTCAGCTAGACTATGGGCAAGTCCTCAGCGACTGTAGGATCCTCCTGTGGGTCCACGTCGCCAGTGTCATCTAAGCCAACGCCATAATAAGTATGACAGTACTCCTCATCATCACCTGTAAAATTTTCAACATGCCCAGTCAGGACGGAACGAGCACATATCTCTCACAACAGTTCATATCAGGAATGGACATATAAAGCAAGCTATAGAAAACTATACATGAATCGCTGTAAGAGAAATCAACAAGAGAGAAGATATAACTGAGATGTAAATATGATAAATAAATAATATAACCTTCTACGTGAAACAGAGTATGAATTGGTTATGTAAACAGCTTGGGTTGCACATAGATACAGCTATGGAATGCACATGGATAACTACTGGGGATAATGATCACATAACCAACTACACTCTCCCTGCCCCCAACCAATACACAAGGATCGAAGCATGTTATGTTATTGCACATGGATAACAACTACTGCATACATGGAGCTCATATGGTCATGAGTGTACATGAATAACATATGAGTGCACATGGATAAAAGTGAATACATGGTGTACATGATGACCATGATAAAGTACATGAAACATGACATACTCGATGTATCCGAGGGGATAACATCGCATGAAAAGATCCAGAGGGTACCGATCCGTGTGAACGTCGTGTCAGCATCAAGTATACTAGTCTATAACAAGATTACATATCCATAGAAGCATGAAAAGATCAGAGAATGTACTCGCCTGGCAATCCGAACCGCTGATGATGAAAAGTGACTGGACTGGAGTAATAAGATCCTATTTAAAACAACCACATGTCATAATACAGTCTAAAATATCATAAGGAATACCCTTAATGCAACTTCTACATGATTTGGGACAATCTAAGTCAAAGTCAACCTTGGGTCAACTTTGGTCAACCAAACTAGTCAAAGTTGGTCAACTAGTCTACAAGTCCACTTTTAGGTCAATACTAGTCTTACATATCAATTACCAATGCATCCTAATACCAAAATCCTACCAACTATTAATACACTCAAAATTAGATTCTATCCTACCCTTCAACAAACTCCTAAACTAATCAATTAGCTAAACTTGACATTACCAAACCTAACTAACTCTCAACTAACCATTACTTAACTTGGCATACCAATTCTAACTAATAGCCAACTACTTGGCCTTTACCCATCCTAGCTAACAGTGAACTGAACTTAAAAATGAAATCAAAAACCATCAAAATCACCTACCTATCCCATATCAGTTATAGGAGAAAACTTATATCTTGATATCCTATATTGCTACTCATCTAACACCCAATGTCTAATACCAAACTCGAACTCAACTCTAGATGATGCAAACTAACAAGATACCCTTAGGTAGGGTCATCTGGGATCTATATGTTGAGTCTATGCAGGATTTAAATATCAAGGATTGATGAAATCGGAACCAAAAGAACTGAACAGAAAAGGAGAACTGGAACAGGGAAAGGGAAAACTGAAAACTGGAAATCTACCCAAACTCAATACCCCATGCCAACCCAAATCGATCCCAGCCCTCTCCTATTAAGCAAACTAACATGGTATCTCTTATATAGGTCATACAGGGTTTGTATGTTCTGGTTTTGTACAGGAATTATGTTGAAAACCTGATGGGAATCAAAGGTTCAAACCATAATAGTAAAAACTGGGATACCATGAAGAACCCGATACCTATGCTAACCCAAATTCATTCACAGCCATCTCCTTGATGCCAAGCTACATGTAAACTCTTAGATAGGTTTTATAGGACCTGTGGGTTGGGTTTATACAGGATTTAATATCAAATTAAAACTGAACAAAACAGAAAACAAACTAAAAAAAATAGAAAATTCTGAATCCTAGCTTGATACTCAAAACTAAACCCAAACTCAAACTCTCAAAGCTACAAACTAATAGGTAATACCTAGATATGGTGTAATAGGATTTGTATGTTGATTAATACAGAATATATATATTCGAAAATCAGTCAAAAGAAAAAAGGAAGAACTGAAACAGAGAACAGTGTTGAAACTGAACTCGATACTCAAAACAAACCTAAACATGACTAAACACAATCGAAAACTTACATAATAATCAAAACCTAAGGTTGGTAATGCTTCCTGCATGTGTGTAGGTACTACCCAGGTCATGTCGTGTCCAGATAACAAGACACGACGTGTCCAAATAACAAATCCTAGGCTGGTCGAACCCCAAAGACCCAAACATCGTGCACGCGTGTCACGCGATCTAGGGCTCGACACAGAGCAAGGTAGGACACGTGGTTTCTCGTACACGTAGTCCAACTATAGGGCTACATGTCCACGTGCCTGCACTGGACTCTCGCCACATGTCCAAGTCGCACGAAGTGCGTATCGGACGCCGCGTTCTCACGTGCGCGCGACAGGCCGCGATCAATGCCGTGTCGATTTCTCCCTCGATACTCCATGAAATCCTACAAAATTTTATGAGCACCTTGTCATTCATGGTGCCTCCCTACTCACCAAAATTCTCGAGTCGAAACACTGTGTCCATCGAGGACGGACACGGCAGCAGCAGGACACGCGTGCGGTCCTCGTGCTGCGCGTGCGTGTCCTATTTTGGACACGAAATCGTGTCGATTCAATCAAGAACCTAGGATTTGGGAATCCCTATATCTAGGGCTATCGATTCATGAAGTTAGTTTGCAAAAATAACAGAATCAAATTCTAAGAGAAAATTCATCGAACACTTTTATCCCTAATCCGATACGTGTCCGATACACCTATCAAACGGACACAAAACTTAACAAAACTTCATGGGTGGGTCTAGGGTACCTAGATGCATGCTACTATGAAGAAAAAATTAGGAGAAACTATGATGTTTAGGTGTTTACCTATTGCGAGTTGAAAAATTAAGAAACTGACTCCTCGATCGATGAGACGACCAATTTCTACGAGCAAATGCCTCCAACTCCTTGCTAACAATGCTCCAGCAAATTCTTCTCCTTCCCACGATCACAACGCACTTTGTTTGAGGTGAAACGGAGGTCGGATGAAAAAGTTAGGGTTTTGGAGAGCTGGAAACTAGGGTTTTGTAAAGGGGGTGTCCATACCAATGCAATGCTTATATAGGAGATGGGGGTTTCCTGTTTTGGCCAGCCATAGAAGTCCTATTAGGTTTAGGGTTGGTTCATGGGTCCTACTCCTCTATTTAAGTTGAGTTTAATCTCATTTAACAAAAGGCTAAAAAGGCCAATTAATTAAATATCCTAAAAATAGCCAAATGGCTTTCTAAATTAAACCAAAGCCAAAATAAAATCTAATTAGCTAGATAATCATCATATGACATGGTTAGTCTCTAATGTGGATTTTCTATGGTTAAACCAAATGCTAAAACAACCACAAGTCAATAATATCTAGAAAATCACAAAATGACTAAAATGACTTAAATGACTAAAATACCCTTATTTCAAAAAGTGGGTGTTACATTTTCGGCCAAAGATGATCGTGTGATACCATCCTCTTCTGTCTGGGACCAGAAAGTAAGCGCCTTTTATAGAAGCAGGTCAATTTGGGGTATGGACGGTTGTTACCCGTGTGTGCAGGCTAACGTCTAGACAGTCCCGTGCAGCATACGTTAGATTAGGCTTATCATACTCAGGATAGTCTAACGGCAGCCTCTTATTGATGAAATAAAAAAATTTGTCCACAGGGATTACATCATCAGGAGAGGGGCTATCCACCTGTGTAACCAAGTTTTTGGCGAGTTCTTCGTCCTCCTTGGCTACCCCTGCGAGCTTAGAGGTCGGCACTACAACAAATAAGACCCACAATAGCAGTTTTTCTATAGCGTTCAAGTGTTCCCGCTATAAAATGTTATTAACAATAGCGTTATTTCTACAATGCTATAAAAATATCTATCTATAGCGTTTCTTGAATGCTGTAAAATCTATAATATTCATATGTTCGTATGTCAAAGCAAATCTCATATTCAAATCCTAGGAGAAACAATGTAGATTTTTATTTTACATGATAAAAGAATACGTATCCAATATTTACAAAACCCATAGCCTAAACCCCATAATATTCCTTCTTTCCGCTCTCTTATTTTTGGTTCCCTCAAAATTTTCAGCCCCACTATTTTGTTTCCCTCTCTCTCTCATTCCCCTCATCTCCACAAACCCTATTTTTTTTCCTCTCTCTCTCCCCTTCCCCTCATCTCCACATACCCTATTTTATTTCCCGTAGACCCCCAAATTCCTTCTCTTTCTTCAACCACTCCTCCTCCTTCCTAAACCCTAACACCCAAACACTAAACTTAGAAATCCTCCACCTTCATTTTGTTTTGTTGCCCAAAAAATTAAAAGCACCACTATTTGTTTTGTTTCCCTCTCTCAGCCATTTGTTTTGTTTTATTTCTCTCTCTCTCCCTTCATCCTGCCCCCTTCGCCCCCTTTCTCCTCGCAGTCGACGACTCGATCCACTCCCTTCTCGTCGACCAAGGGCTCCCGGCGACTCGATCCACTCCCTCCTCGTCGACCAAGGGCTCCCGGCCAGTCTACTCCCGCGCTTCATCAGCAACTTCCCCTTCGACCCCACCACGGGCCTGTTTTACTTAACAAAAATGCCAAACAAAAGTTGGATTTTGAAAATAAAACGAGAAAACGTACAAGAAGTACAAATTTGATTCTGGAAAAGTATTGCTATGGAAGTCTGATCTGTAAATGATCACTTTGTTCCTTGGACCATATGATGATGATGAAGATCACTGCTTGAAGTAGAACAACTTGGAAGAACTAAGTCACCAGAAAGGTATCGACGCACTTGGGCACTGATGGCGAGGCCGAATGCTTTCCTGCTTTGCTTCACTCTGTTCTGAAAGAAAAGTTGAAGAAGAATGCTCCAGAGAATCAAAATCTCGAAGTTCTGATCTCTCTATTCTCTCATGTCCCTCTCTGTCTATCTTATGAGAAAAATAAGTCTATTTATAGACTTGGGCTCTGGGGCGTAAAAACTCAGCAAAAGTTCCGCTTTTACGCTAACAACCGCCACCCACGATCAAAGTCATCCTCTATATATGTTGACACGTGTCCCATCAATTCAATAAGAATAGGATGCACGTACACACGTTCTTCGGGATGTGTGGCATAAAAGCCATGTAGGCAAACCACGTTCCAAATTGATCAGAAAGAACAAGACGTAAAAATAGCCTCAATGTACTCTGAGCGTAAAGCAATAGATTGAGCATAAAGTAGCTTTGACGTAGACTTCCCGCGTAAAGTGGTTGTTAAATAACCTTGAGCGTAGAAATAGCTCAAATAGACTTTACGCACACATCAACTGTTGAGCGTAAAAGCTCGTATAGTTCTCGTGCGTAAAAGAAGCCATAGTGTGAGCGTAAAGTAACTCAATTCACAGACTAAACGACAACATTGGTCTCTGTATAAAACAAATCCCTTTGAATTCTGTGATATATGCCATCATTAATATCTTCATGTCAGAGTTTGCATTAAATGCAAGACTTGACAGCTTTGTCCAGCGTAAAAGTGGCTGCTCTGTCCTTGGCGTAAAATCATGGGTGTAGACCCGAGCATAAAATGATCAGCCTGCTTTAGGCACAAAGTGATTAGCCTCTCCTTGGCATAAAGGGGGTCAATTTGAGTAGACTGATCTGTCACTTTGACCCTTCTTGTGAAGCACTTTTTACGCTCCTACAGGACCCCCTTCAAAGTTTTCAAATATCTTCAAAATTTGAAACACTTTGAACAGAAGCGTAAAAATTGAGATTTGACCAGTCGTCGTAAAATTTGGGATACGCAACAGCCATCCGCATAAAAGCGGGGATATCCAACAGTCGGCGTATTCTTCAAAAGAAAATTAATGTCGGTCAATACTTAACTGTCACAATAAATTTCTTTCTCGAAACTTTTGAATGCCTCTTCATCTTCCCGAGTAAGCAGTTTCCAACGAGGAATGTGAATAGTTGCTTTGGTTTGTATAAATAAGGACAAATTCATTATTCTTGACATTCATCTTTGTTTTGTCATGGCGCCGAAGAACGAGATTACCAACAAAGAGGCTTCAAGCTCCAGGCTTGATTTCGAGCGAGCGTGCAACCTTTTAGAGTGTTTTGGAGTAACTCCTGTCGTCTTTAATCGCATTGATGGTGGTCCCCCAACTGCATACGAAGGGCCAGGAGATGTCGAAGCATTTTTTAATCTGATGCGTCGCTCGGGGATTCGCGATATGCACGAACTAGGTGTCTCCTTTCGTCAGCCCAACGAAGAAGAGAAATAATGATGTTTTTATGTATCGCGAATCTTTAATTTGTAGGGGTCCACTTCTCCCTTTATAAATAAAATTTCGCTGCTAACCTCATCTATTGATGCGCACTTGTTTATGCACTTCTTTTGAATGTTTCTATAGTTGTTAATTCCCAAGAAACAAACCAACACGTGGCATCTGTCTTGTGGTTACGAGAGCCTTTAAATAGGATCTTCCTCCGAAATAGACTCATCGTAACAGTTTCTTCAGCCTTTATAAATGGCCGAGAATGTTTCATATATTCTTGTACCCATTCCTCTGAAGATAACTTTCTGTGATGTTGTTCTCCAACAAATGACAATGGCGGAGCTTTTCCACGGCGTTCTTTTGTACGCCCAGTCGTCAAACGTGGATTCAACCACTATTAGAGGCAAACCATTCAACTTAAGTGGTAAGTCCGATCGTAAGCAAATATCTGTCTTTGAAAAAAAATTTGTTGAAAACATCTATTCATGAGCATAAATTCTTGACGAGCGTAAAAAAACTTGCTGAAGCACTGGCGTAAAAGCCTTGTTGAAGTATTGGCGTAAAAACCTTGCTTAATCACTGGCGTAAAAGCCTTGCTTAATCACTGACATAAAAGCCTTGCTGAATCACTGGCGTAAAAGCCTTGCTTAATCACTGGCGTAAAAGCCTTGCTGAAGCACTGGCGTAAAAAGCCTTGTTGAATCACTGGCATAAAAGCCTTGCTGAAGCACTGGCGTAAAAAGCCTTGTGATCTATTTTTAGTTAGCGTTTAATACGCATCTGATAATACTTCTGTTTTAAAATACTTCTTCTTTGTTGTTTTCTGCAGAAGTTTGGCTGAGCAGCTTTTCCAGAACCGGTATTGGTGATTTTGACGCTGTGAGGAGCGTTCTTCTGACATCAACATCAGGGAGCTCATGCGCTTTTGACGCGCAAATCAGACAACTCAGAACTCTTCGTGAGATAGAAGGGTCTTCCTCTGTTGGTAGGAAGAGCCTTTATACACGGAGAGTTGGATGGTGGAGTCAACTCTACCCCAAGAAATCGGGTAGTAGAGTTCCTTTCACGGCAGAACTAGGAATTGTATCCCAATGCTGGATACATTCCTATCTCCTTTGGAAGGCCGCCCTTAATCTACCAGTTGTATTGGCAGCAACACGCCTTCGGGCTACCGTACTCTGGGGTTCTCCTCTCGTCTGAGAGAGAAGACCAGAGTTTGATTCCTGCTATTCTGGTTGCCACTGGAGCTCAGACAGTCAGGAATTGCCACCAACAACGAACCCGTCAAAGAAGATCAAAGAAGAAATAGATCTCTATTAGGTTATCGTTGGTGTATAAAATGAAAATCCAAGAATGTAAGAGATTTCCATTATAACTTGTAAGAAAGTCTAAGAAATGTAATAGACTTTTTTGATGATATGGGAATGGAAATGATGATTCTTCTATGATCAATGATTTGTATCTATCTGGATGTAATATGGACATGATAGATAAATAAAATCTTATTTTCTGTTTTAGAGTATATGATACTATCAGAGGTAATATGGACATAATAGCATATATGAACTCAAAAGAAAATTAGATTAATATCTATGCAGAGGTCAAATAGAAGTAATAGATAGGAAAAGAAAGCAGATTTAATATTTATTCAGAGGTAATAAAAACATGATAAATAGCGAATCCCACTTTCTAATCAATTGATAAAATAGAAGATATAAAATCCCTTTCCTAGGAAACAAGAAGTCAGCTTAACCAAACCTTGGTAGCTGGGGAATAAGAAGACAGATATTGTGAGCATATACGTCAAAACGGTGGACGAATCAACGTATTTCTTGGGAACAGAAAGGACGATTCAATTTCATAATTAAATGGATGAACCTGGTAACATGAACGGACGAGTCTTTTCATAAATGAAAAGTCGTTTTCAATTTCAGAGACTAGTTCATTAGTAATCCTCCTCTATAAATAGGTGAGAATTGCTTGTAACCCTTCATTCTTATTTCTCCTCCTCTATTGAAAATGTCTTCCGAGGATGTCCTGTGAAAGAATGAAGTCCCCCAGAAAATCGAGGGCATCATTGAGACGTTTCCCGTTGAGCCCCCTGTATCAGGCTCATCAGGCTCAACCAAAATAGGTGGAAGCTCTTCTGCGCCCAAGCACCCCGAAGACATCCTTGCTTTTTTAGTAGATCCAGGGAAAACTCCTGAAGAAGAAGTGTCGAGGATGACTGTCTGCAAATTTTTCATGAGTTCAGAAAACGACGCCTTCTATGCATTGGCCGACTATGTATTCAATAACGAAGGGAGTGGCCCTCGTCCTTAGTCTTTTGTTTCAAACAAAAATAATAAAAGGAACTTTATTTTCATCTTTTTTTTCATACATAGTATTTCTTAAGAAACTTGCCATTGATTGGCATCATGAGCAGATCTCCATTGGGCTTTGATAATCGATAGGCGCCATTGGAAAACACTGACTCAATTACATAAGGGCCTTCCCATTTTGCTTGGAATTTCCCTTTACTTTTATGAGTCATTACCATCGGTCTCCGAACAGCTAATACAAGTTCGCCAACTTTGAATACCCTCTCTTTAACTTTACGATTGAAAGTTCGAGATATGCGGGCATGATATAGTTCAATGTGCTGTTGTGCTTGAAGACGCTTCTCATCCAATCCTTCAGGTTCCTGGAGTCGTAAGCAATCATTATTCTCTGTAGTTAGCTCATTAGCAATGGCTATTCGTAGAGAAGGGATCTGGATTTCCAATGGGAGAACAGCTTCGCATCCATAAACCAATGAGAATGGTGTAAAACCAGTAGGAGTCCAGACTGTTGTTCGGTAAGCCCATAAACATTCTCCAAGTTTCTCATTCCAATCACGTTTATAAGCCGTAGAAGACAAATTCTGAATTCGATTCTTGTCACTGAATCGATAAAATGCTTGACTGGCAAATTGTGGACCATTGTCATAAGTTATCCGTCGAGGAATTTCGAAGCGATAAATGACATGGTGCTTGATGAAACTGATCACATTAGATGTTTTCACTTCCGCAAGGGGAACTGCTTCTGCCCACTTAGAAAAGTAATCTGTTATAGCTAATATGAACCGATGTCCTTTAATAGAAGGAGGATTAATAGAACCAATGACATCCATACCCTAAGCTTCAAAGGGCCAGAAGGCTGCTGTAGGATGTAGAAATTCAGACGACTGATGAATAAAATCAGCATGAATCTGACATGCTTTACATCTTCTGGCATAGTCTACAGCATCTGCTATCATAGAGGGCCAATAATACCCCATTCTTCGAATGCGATCTTGCAACTTTGGACCCGGTTAATGAGCACCACAGACACCATCATGAGCCTCACACAGTGTTTGTTTGGCTTCACTTTCTGAGAGACAGCGCAGCAAGAGTCCGTTATATGAACGACGATATAGCATATGTAAAGACGAATCATAATAGAATCAAAACGATCGTCTCTTATTTGATGCTGCTTCTTTAGGATCTTCAGGCAAAATCCCATGAACTGCATAATCAATAAATGGAGTTCTCCAATCTTTCTGCTGGGAACTTGCCTCTGTAACATAACTTTGTTCAATATACAGATTACTCTTCACACAGAACAAGTCTCGGTCCAACAAAGTAATTGTATTTTGCCTTCGGATTGGGACAGCCAAGTCTGCAGCTAAGCTGGCAAGAGCATCAGCCTCCAGATTCTGAGAACGTGGTACAAATTCAATGAAGAATCCTTTGAATGATAGGACCAACTCGACTACCACCTGATGATAGGGGATGAGATCAGGATTTCTGACTTCATAAGTCCCTCTAACTTGATTAACGATCAATTGAGAATCTACATAAGCCTCTAAGAATTCAATATCCAATTGTTTTGCTACTTGGAGACCAATCAATAGAGCATCATATTTTGTTACATTGTTAGAGTATGGCTCATTAAGAGAATAGGCACGGTATATGACCATTTTGTCAGGAGAAACTAAGACAATTCCTACCCCAGAGACAATATTGCCTTTAGGTCCCACTCGTGATGCTCCATCAAAATATAATTGCCATATATCATTCTTCAAAGTCATGTTACAATCCACTACTTCGTCTGGAATGTCTTCATATAACTTTAAAGTTTCAGGTATAAGATGAGCAGCTAAGAAATCAGCTAACGCTTGGCCCTTCACTGATTTTTGAGGCACATAAATCATGTCATAAGGAGTGAGCAATATCGCCCAGGTAGCTAAACTGGAATTAAGAATGCTCGGTTTTCTCATCAATACCCGAATGGGATTTATTCTGGAGATGACATGAATAGTCTGTCCAGTGACATAATGCCTTGTCTTTTGGACGGCAAAAACCAAAGCTAGACATTCCTTTTCCACAGGAGTATATCTGTGTTCGGCTCCGACCATCATTCTGCTCAGATAATATATTACTTGTTCATGACCCATATCACTTTTTTGTGCCAGAAAAGCGCCAAGTGAATGATCCAAGGTCCGAACATATAGCAAAAATGGTCTTCCTATCACCGGAGGTACCAGAACATGCAGGTTTGTAAGATATTGCTTAATGTCATTGAAGGCTTTTTGACACGCTTCATCCCAGACGAAAGATACCCCTTTCTTTAACAGACGGGAGAAAGGTTGACATCTTCCAGAAAGATTAGATATAAATCTTCTGATATAAGCAATACGGCCCTGAAAGCCACGGAGTTCTTTCAGATTACAAGGAGGACGCATTTCAAGAATTGCTTTAACCTTATCAGGATCAACATGGATACCTTGAGAGGTAATGACAAATCCTAGAAACTTGCCACTAGAAACCCCTAAGAAAGACTTAGTAGGGTTCATTTTCAATTGATGTTGGCGCATCAATTCAAATACTGTCTTCAAGTCCTGAATGTGATCATTCTTTAACCGACTTTTAACAACAATGTCATCTACGTAGCATTCAACTATTTTCCGTAGATATTCTTGAAAGATATTGCTCATAGCCCGTTGATATGTGGCACCGACATTTTTAAGACCAAACGGCATAACCGTATAGCAGTAAACCCCAAGGGGTGTTCGAAAAGATGTATGCTTCTTATCTTCTGGATGCATCTTGATCTGATTGTATCCTGAGAATCCGTCCATGAAATACATACGTTCAAAATTGCATGTATTGTCTATCATGACATCAGTAATGGGAAGTAGAAATTTGTCCTTTGGACAAGCCGTATTAAGATCTCGGTAATCTATACAAACTCGGACTTTTTCGTTCTTCTTCATAACAGGAACAATATTGGCCACCCAATCTGGGTGTTGTTCTTCACGAACAAAGCCACATGTAATCAGCTTTTTGACTTCTGCTTCAATTGCATCCATCATATCTGGTCTAAAGCGCCGTTGATGTTGTTTTACAAGCTTGACATTAGGCAAAATGTTGAGTTTATAAGTAGCAACTTTAGGATCTAGCCCTGGCATATCCTCATAACTCCATACAAAGATGTCAATGTAATCTTTGATAAGTTTTATCAGCTCTTCCTTTTCATCTTCAGAAAGATTCTTACTGATAAATATTGGTTTGGACGTAATTCCATCTCCAACATCAATCTGGATAACCTCATCTTCTGTAGGTGGCTGTCGCTGTTCAAAACGAAGTTCCTATTGAGTATCCATCTGTTGAGCCCAAGGATCATTCTCAAATGGCTCTGATTCATCATCGGCTTGAACCATATTGACTGAGAATATTTGCCCAGATTCACAATATGAGGAACGAGACATATCGGATTCGATGAATAGAATTTCTTCCGAATCTGATGATTGTGAAGAGCTAGAAGATAATTCTTTTTGTATATCGTCATTAAACATGTGGGACGGATTATATCCCAACCCATGACGAGTCTTTTGGTAAAACGGATCACCACATAATGGTAGTCGTCTGCCTTTGCCCTGATTGAGACCTTGCATAGTCTTCAAATCATACCCCATGTTCTGGATGATCTTGATAGATTGTTGACTGTATTTGTCAATTCGGATTCTTCCTTTATCTTTATCCTTCAGATTATCTGTCTGAGTAACAGGGATATTTCTAGCCAGGCCAAACATAATTTGACGCTTGTTTTTCTTATCAGACGAAACCACGAAATAGGATTCTTCGTGACGTCTGAAAGTTACGCAAGCTCGTGATGAAGCGGCTATAGGAAGCAGATAGGGAGAAGATGATGCTCTTGTTTATAAAGCCTTGAATCAGAGAAGTAGGCTTCGACACCCTTGAACGAATTAATATCAGCAAACTCAGTTTTTACAACTCCTTGGGAGTCCACATATTTGAAACATTGGTGAAGAGTTGAAGGCACAATATTGTGCTCATGAATCCACGGTCTTCCAAGAAGAATATTGTAGGATACGTCCGAGTTGATAACATAGAAAGTTACCATCAGACGAATCTTCCCCAGTGGTTTGCTCTTGCCAGAGTTAAAACCGACTATCGTAGTACTAGTGTAAGTCAGCTCACTAGTAGGAATCCTCATGGGTCTTAACATACTCTGAAGAATTATACTAATTGAAGACCCAGGATCAATGTAAATCCTGTCAATTTCAATGGATCCGATATATCCAGTGTAGCATAGAGGCCTATCATGCTTGTTGTGTTTCAATAGCATATCCTCTTGTGTAAAGGTGATGTTGAGAATTACTTCCATCATACTATGACATTGCGGGCATGACACTGGTATATTATCAGGAGTCTTGAGTTGAGCCAAGCATGAATCTGCTTGAAGTAAAGCTTCGCTCAAAGTCTCTCTGCTTTCTCTGGAAAGGCGAAGCAGTTCAAATATAGATAGTCTAACCGGAGTATTGGCTAACTGAGCTAGAATGTCAAACTTGTAAAGCTTCATCACCACCCCCTGATTGGAAGCAGACTTCAATGGGATATCAAAGCGTACTGCCTTCTGTTTCCCCTTTTCAACCACAGACGGTTTAACAGGAACAGGAGAAGGTTGAACTGGTAAAGTTTCCACTACATCTTCTGCTTCTTTGGAGGATCTCTCATAGTCTTTGTGGTACTCTTTTATAGATCTTGTACCAGCAAAAGTTTCTTCTTCAGACTCAGGAGAAGAAAGTACCATATTACAGGATTTAGTCTTTCTTCCCTTAGCCTTCTTCTTGTGAGGGTTGTTACGAGGAACTTCAGAACCCAATCCAGCAGTGGAATTTTGATTTTGAATTTGTAAAGGAAGACGTATTCCTTTATCATAATTCAAACCTTCTGTCTTTTGAAAGTCGTAACCCATCTTCCTCATGAGAATGACAGATAGCTGACTATACAAGTGGATAGGCAGTGAACTTTGGACAGGTGTTCCAGCACAGAAAGAGGAAGGAACCTCTGCAACTACAGGAGAATGAAGCATAGACGTCTCTGTAGTTAAGGGAGGAGAAGGGTTCGGAATACGAGGAGAAATCCCTGTTGGAGCTTTTTCATAAGCAGCAAAGACTTGTTGTGCCCGGTATAAAGGAACACTATTCATGGCTAGCCACTGCTGATGAGTAAGCTTGAGCTTGGTAGGAGGAGCTAGACTTGGAGGATAGATATTTAGTCCTTTCAATCTATCTTCTAGAGGAAGGCCATCCCATAGATGATCCAAGTCATCAGGATTTGGAATAACATGAGAAATCATGTTACAGGTTTTAACTTTCTTACCTTTCTTGGATTTTAAAGTTTTACCTTCATTTTCCAACTCAGGTACTAAGTCAGGATGTACCCACATAATTTTACCATTCTTCAATGTGAGTGACAGCAATCCTGTATTTTCTTCCCTGGCAGGCGGGATATTCACGATCTTCATCGTCGCCTTCAGAATTGGGATAATTCCATCTGGGACTTGCTGTGGAGGAAAATCCCCGAACTGAAGAGAAACCATATTGGTCGTAACCGTATGGTCATCATTGGTTAAAGCGATAGCGCCACCATTTATCAGCTCTTGGATCTTTTTTTTCAAAACATAGCAAGCACTGGTAGGATAATTAATGTATCTATGATAGATACAATATTTGGGATTGTCAGTCAGATTCACCTCATTAGGCCTTTTTGGCTCTGGAATCTGAAGTTTACCACTTTTCACCAGACATTGAAATATCTCTGGGATATCACTTTCGTCAAAAGAGTATTCTTCCTTTGGCATGGAAGATTCTTGATTATTTGGCGTCGTTTTATTCTTGGAAAGATTGACCATAAGAGTATCTTTTCCTTTCACATTACGATTGCCAGGATTATTACCAGGATTACTTTTCTTCCCTTTATCTTCTGAAGCAAAAATCATCCCGTGTTCACGAGCCAACCTACCATTGGTCTCGACAGAAACTGCGGCTATGATAAACGAAGCCCAATCTGTGAATTGGGAACCTGTGAAGACAGCAATGGATGGTCGCAGATTCATCTTGCATGTATCAATCAACGCTGAATCTGGCATACCAGGAGGCATCTTTAGAGTAGCCTGTCGGAAACGTTCAATAAACGTCCGAGTATCTTCTTTCTCCTTTTGTTTGATTTCTATCAAGGAGGATATGTTCATGTCCATACCTCCTTCATAGAAGCGGAAGAGAAATATTGCTTTGAATTCGTCAAAAGACGAAATAGAGTTATCGGGTAAGCTATGATACCAGTCGTAAGCTGAACCCGCCAGGCACCCGATGAACACTCGAGTGAGAAGAGCATCATTTTTCTGCAAGTGTACAGTCATAATATCAAAGTAATTGATATATTGACTGGGAGATGCTTTTCCATCGAATAAAACCATGGATTGTGGCTTAAACTTCGGTGGAAAGGGTACATCATTCCAATGAGGAGGATAAGGTTGCTTAATCCCTAACCTCTGGAGCTGATCTTTGTGCCTCAAAACTTTAAACTGTGTTTTGAGTTCACACACTGCTTGAATGGCTTCACTGGTTTGAGGAAGCACATTTGATTGAATAGTCGTTGGATGTACCGTAACCCCCACTGGAGGTTGTACATCTTCTGGAATGATGGGATCTGGAGATGCAGAATTTTGATTAACAGCAGGCTCTTGAATATTCAAAGGTATATCAGCCCCTTGACTATCTTGAGTTTGTGCTGCTACTGGTACCGGAGTGATTACTGTAGGTTGAGCAGTTTGCTGATTCAAAATTATCTGATGCATGCTTTGCACCATGTTAAGCATGTCTTTCAATGATTGCTCCACGGCAGTGAGTCGTTGTTCTGTATTAGCAGATGACGTCTCTGGTTCATCTCCAACAGCGTAGGATTCAACCTCTCTTGAAGATATAGAGGGATTAGTATAGAAGTATGAATCCACACTATCGGTATCAGACTCAAAAGATTGAGTACCCCCAGCTTCTGAATCAGAAGTCTGTAATTGTCTTTGTCTTCTTGATCGAGTATTCTGATATACTCCTTCAAAGGAATCAAGAAGCCTGTTGAACTGTTGTTGACCTGGGGTTTGGGACATATTCCGTCTTGGATGTCGTCCTCTGTTAGTATGAGATGCCATATTGACTGACACATATGACAGCTTATGTTCTTGGTCTTCAGCTTGATGTTAAGGCGAGTTAAAACTTAAACGATCAAAAACTGACCATTTTGAAGCCGAACAACAACAGTTGATCACAACCTGTTGATATTCACAATGATGTTTTTCTTGGGGGAATATTACCGGAGATTGTCTGTTCTTACGTTTTTGCATTAGCAATTCACGTAAATCAGAATGAACAGATGGAGTATTCTTCTTTATTACATTTGGGGTAGAAAAACGTTTAGTCCCTTGTGTATAAAGAAGATTACTGGCTGCATTCGCAGAACCAAACTGTACATTTTTACGCGTTTGGAGTTGTGTGCGTAAATCTTGAGATTTAGCACGAAGGACTCCATTTTCATGGCGTGTAATTTGTAAGTTTCGTACTTTGCGTAAAGCAGTATAAGAAGGTTGTTGGTGTAGGACAGAAGCTTTACCAACGACATTTTTACGCTGTACACGTTTAGGTACATTCATATTAGATGTGCAAACATCGTTATGAATTTTATCTACACTGTCAAAGACAGGAGACTTACCTTTACGCGTGGAGCGTAAAAATTGATTATCTACCACATCACAGACGGGAGATTTTGCTTTACGCGAGAAGTGTAATTTATTTGGGCCTACCACGTCACCGACGGAAGACTGATTCTTATACTCAGAAGCATAAACTTTAGAGTCTGCCCCATTACGAATGGGAGATTCATTCTTATGTACTGAGCGTAAAATTTGGTTCTTATCCACTGAGCATAAAACTAGATTCTTACGCAGTGGGCGTGAAACCTGATTATCTTTACCGTTACAAACGGGAGATAAATCGTCACACATTGAGTGTAACTCTGAAGTAAGGACTGCCTCGTAACGAACGGGAGCCCCTACGACAGGAGTGGGAAGAATTCCCTTATCATCAGAAGCAACAGAGAGATCAGAAACCACTTTGGATTTAGGAATCCAAACTTTTCGTGCTTTGCGAGACTTTTGAACATTGGAGTGACGAGAACCACCCCCAGTTCAGAGCATTTCTTCATAGGAAGTCTGGTCGAAGTGCACAACCAGAGTCTTCTTGGTCGAACCGACCGAAACATCATCATATTGAGCAATCGCCTCCTCGTTAGAGGAGAAGGTATTCCCCAGCAGAGTCGCCATTTTGTTTCACTTAACAAAAAAGCCAAATAAAAGTTGGATTTTGAAAATAAAATGAGAAAAAGTACAAAAAGTACAAATTTGATTCTGGGAAAGTATTGCTATGGAAGTCTGATCTGTAAATGATCACTTTGTTCCTTGGACCATATGATGATGATGAAGATCACTGCTTGAAGTAGAACAACTTGAAAGAACTAAGTCACCAGAAAGGTATCGACGCACTTGGGCACTGATGGCGAGGCCGAATGCTTTCCTGATTTGCTTCACTCTGTTCTGAAAGAAAAGTTGAAGAAGAATGCTCCGGAGAATCAAAATCTCGAAGTTATGATCTCTGTATTCTCTCCTGTCTCTCTATCTGTCTTATGAGAAAAATAAGTCTATTTATAGACTTAGGCTCTGGTGCGTAAAAACTCAGCAAAAGTTCCGCTTTTACGCTAACAACTGCCACCCACGATCAAAGTCATCCTCTATATACGTTGACACGTGTCCCATCAATTCAGTAAGAATAGGATGCACGTACACACGTTCTTCGGGATGTGTGGCATAAAAGCCATGTAGGCAAACCACGTTCCAAATTGATCAGAAAGAACAGGGTGATCTATGATAAACACAATATTTAGGGTGATCAGTTTTACCCACTTCTTCTAACTATTTTGCCTCTGGCAGTTGAAGCTTATTGCTTTTGATCAGGCAATCGAAGATGCTTAAAGTATCATATTCGTCAAAAGAATACTCTTCTTTTGGACGAGATGTCTTCTGTGGTGGTGCCGATGGAGTGGGTGTTGTCTGAGCAACATTGACAGCCAATGAATCCTTGCCCTTGAGATTGATGGCCAGTGTTTCTTTACCCTTGTGGTTATTCTGACGATTATTACCTCTGGGTGTAGAATGTTCATCTTGGTTAGGATGAGTCATTTGAACTCCTAACTGTTTGAAATTTTTGGCACTGACCTCTGCCGCCTTGGCATTCACAATGAAAGAAGGCCAATCCTGGAATTGTGTATATCATGTCCACATACTGATAATAGGCAACAAGTTTGATTTACAGTTGTCTATTGTTACAGCAGATGGAGTTCCTAAAGGCATTTTAAGTGCCTCACGGAGGAATCTTTCAATAAAACTCTCCGTTGATTCATTGTGCCTTTATTTGATCTTAATGAGGGCAAACATCATCAAGTCGTTGACTCCCTTATAAAACCGTTCCAAGAACATTTGCTTGAAACCAGCAAAAGAAGTTATACAGCCATCTGACAAACTACGATACCAATTGTATGTTGCGCCGGCTAAACAACCGACGAACACTCTGGTAATGAGAGCATCATTTGGCTGTAATTGGTCAATCATCACTTCAAAGTGATTAATGTACTAACTTGGAGAAGTGCTGCCATCAAAGAACATAATGGTTGGAAGCTTGTATTTATGAGGGAATGGAACCTCCTTCCACTCTGTAGGATAAGATTGTTTTATGCCCAATCTTTGTAGGCCATCCTTCTGCTTGAAGGCCTCAAACTGAGTGCGTAAGAGTTTCACAGCCTCATTAGCATCTCCTGATGTTTGGAAATTGGTGGGCTAGTTAGAAGTGTTGGAAGGAGGAACAGCATGGTAATTACCACCCCCGACACCAGACTGACTGGGATCAGCTTGAATTGGTATAGAAGCAACCTGAGGAGGTGGTACCCCCAGACTAACATTAACAGGTACAGAAGATGCTATAAGCTCAGGATTTGTGGCAGGGTTTATAATCGGTGGCACTGTATGTTGAGCTACGATTATAGTGTGCATACTTGCGACCATCTCAGCCATGGTCTTCAATTTGTCCTCTAGTGTAACAATTCGTTGCTCCTGACTGGCTGAAGTAGAGGCATCTTGATCTTTTGTAATGGTATATGTCGTCACCTCTCTTGCTGCTATTGGCGAAATAGTTTGTTCAGAACTTTCACTATCTGTATTAAACTTCAAAAAAGAGTCCTCTCCTAGATGAGTGATGGGGAGATCTTCTTGATAAAAGATACATTAGTTCAAATTTTGATTTCTTGATCTAGTGTATTGAAAGACCCCTTCACTGGATGCATGAATCCGATCCAAGTATTGCAGACTGGGATTGCGGAATAAATTACGTCTTGAACGTTTCCCACCCCTAGTGCCTTGAGAAGTCATGTTAATAGAAGCATATAACAGCTCGTCTTCATCTTATATTATAGGTTCAGGAGTTGAAGCATAGTTCAGACGATCGAAGACAGATCGTCTAGCTGATTGGCAACAACACTTGATGACGACTTCATGAAGGCAGTGGCGATCTGAAAGTGATTTAGAGGTGAAGGAGACATCCATGCGATCTTTCGTCTTTATGTAAAACGTTCCTGGAGATCAGTTACCACTACAGGACGAGAAGAAGTCGAAGGAACATATTTCTTAATGATGTTAGGAACATGTCTTCTATTCTTCAGATGTTTAATACCCTGAGTATACAAAGAGGTACTCAACTCATTAGCATAAGTGGTTGGATCTTTCTTTTCAAAATTTGGCTTCTGGTACAGATTGGCCTTTGGCATAGGATTTTTACGTTTCACCAAAGTTGATACTGGTTGACGCCTATTTAGATAAGCGCGTAGATCAGAAAATTCTGCTCCAGGTGTCTCTGTTTTTGACACCATCAATTTTTCTTGCTTAGATCTTGAAATTTGCAAGGTTGAAAGATCTTGACCAGACCCCATAGGGGTAGGCAAGATGCCTCTTTGATCAGTATTCTTTTCGATATCAGAGATCCAAAGACCTCTGTTTAAAGGAATAGAATCTGATATATCTTCCTCTGAGTCGTAGACCAGGTAAGTTTGAGAAAAGACCAAAGCGTGCTTTTCTTTATTTTATAAAGGGTTATCTAAGAAGCGTTTCCTTCTATTTTGTTGTTGAAACGTCTTAGGCGTAGCTTGCGAGAGTTGAGGAAGTGTCAAAGGACCCTTCCCTTTGTTCTGTCTAGTGCTAGCACTAGAACATTGCTTCTCCAAGTTCAGAACTGGAGAAGAAAAGGGAATAGCCAAAAGACTAGTTCTCTTGGGTTGTGCCAGAGCAGCATGGTGTGTAAACTGCGCCTGGGCAGCAGGATACATAGGTTGCGCCATAGCAGAATGGGCTACTGGTTGCGCCTTGGCAGTAAGATGAGTAGGTTGCGCTCGGGCAACAGGGTGGATAGACTGCACCTTGGTAGTAAGATGAGTGGGTTGCGCTCTGGCAGCAGAAGAAATGAACTGCACCTTGGTAGTAGAATAAATAGGTTGTGCAGGAGCAACAGTAGTAGGCTGCGCCTGGGCCACTGAGACGGATTGTTTCTTGGCCACTGAGCGCTCAGGTTGCGCCTGGGCAACAACAACTGTGAAAGACTTAGGAGCCCACACAGTCATGTTCTTAGTGATAGCCACAGTGTGCTTGTTGTTCTTGGTGTTAATCATATCGTCGTAGGTTGTTTGGTTGACTTGAACAACCAGAGTCTTCTGTGTCTTGCCAATCGACGCAGTATCACATTGAGTTGTCACCTTCTCGTCGGAGGAGAAAGTCGTCCCTAGCAGAGTCGCCATTTTGTTTGCAAAAACAAAAGGTTGTTCTATTACAAACTTTTAAAAAGAGTACAAGAGTACAATTTGAATTCTGGAAAAGTAAAACTGTAGGAATCTGATCAGAAGACGATCACTTTATCCCTTGGACTATGTGAACTTTAAGACTAGAGCCTCTAAAGAATGCAGTAGCAATTGTTTGGAAACTCTATTTATAGAGTTCTGGAAATAACTATTTTAGTAGTTATTCTGATGTGCGCGAGGCTGGATTGTGCCATATTGGGTTGCGCAAACTTTCATTCAATTAACAATCGTGTACTAACTATATTTAGACACATGGCATCATGTGATTGAGATGCGCGTGGTCATGTACAGAATAGTAGACATGTCTTGAGAGATTAGTGGCATGTGTGCCACGTCATCCTGCTTTAGAATGTAAGTTGTCTCAACTTCATCAGGTTGCACGAACTTCAGTCAACGAGTCAAACTGCGCCTGATGGGGTTGCGCCTAGGCGCAACTTAATGCATTGGCACGTGGCAGCTTTTGAGAAAAGTTGTTCAGATTGCGCCTAGGCGCAACTAAGAAATTTGCTTAGATTTTGCCTAGGCACAACTCATAAGACGTACATGACAGCTGTCAATCCAATCTCCTCGAGCGGCACAATTCGAGGGATTCGAAGAGATTTTTTTTGTTTTCTGTGTTGTCAGTTGTCAGTACTGTTAGGTAATGATGGCCATTAAATGTCAGACGCCACATAGACTTTGGCGCAATGTAATTGGGCGCTGTCTGATATATATGGCGCAACCTAATCAGTGGCACAGTTTGATCTCTGAGATTCATATCAATGGCGCAGCTTAATTTTTAAGGCGCAACTTGATTGCTGAGTAGTACATGGCACAACTTGATTTTTAGGCCCTATAAGCCTGCCACGTGTCCTATTGCAGGAATCATTTTGAGCCGCATGGATCTCTCAGTTTTCGACCATATAGGGCCCCATGAGACTCATGCGGCTTAAGTCGCAGACTTCCTTAGCCCAAAAATAGCTTAAGGATTTAAGCCGCATAGATTCTGTATTTTGGCCGCATAAAGCTCATGCGGCTTGGACCACAGTTACTCTTGGTCGCATGAAGTTTGAAGACTTTGGGGCCGCATATGTTTGAGCCGCATAAGGTTCATGCGGCTTAGGTGACACTCCTTCTGGCCGCATGAAGGCGTACGAACCCTGCTTTTGGGCGACGTCTCACGTCTTATCTTTTTGTCAAAGTATCAGAGCTGTCATCTTTGTCAGTTTTGACAGAATTTGTCAGCTTTATCGGACGAACTGCTCCTCTTGGCCGCATATCTTGTAACCCCGCTTTTTCGAATTTTTAAAATTTTATATTCTCTGGGATTTTCTAATTTAGCTATATTTTATTTTATGGTTTCTTTATGAGAATATTTAAATTGATTTACCTGTTATAATACAATTTTCTAAATGGGTATTAATTTAGAGCAATTTGAATTTGGGTTTAAAATTTTGGTTTTCCTCCATTTGTAACAACCCATAACAACTTGTAACAATTTTCTAACTGAATTTATTTGTATTTTTGCAATTTGAGGAAAGGGGAGAGGCTTCTATGTTAAATTTCTTAAGTTGAAGGGCTTATAGGAGATATTCCAGAACTAATGGGTTTTTCTGCAAAATTTCCTTAAATTTCTATTTAATCAAACTTTCTCTCTCTCCTCTCATTATTCTTCCTTCTGAGAAAAATCGAGCGCAGAGCTCTTCCTTCATCCCAAATTGAGTCCTAACCCTAACCCTATTTTCTTCAGTCCGGCCGGCCATGGCGAAGCCAGCGGCTGACTCCACCTCGTCGGCGACTAGCCTTCTCTTCCAATAAGCGGTGCACAGTCGCTCCGGACGGATCTCGACGACCAGGCGGTGGCGCGATCTCTCCCTAGCGACGACTGAGCCCTAGCTCACTGACGACTGCTGATCACCACAACAACCGACGGTGAGGCGTTCCTCCACACGAGAGGTGGCATACGATCGTTGGCGACGGCTCTGACAGAGCGCGACTTCTTTCCGACGAGCGGTGGCCATCGACCCTCTCTCGATCAACGGCGACGAGCACCACCTCGACGACGATGGCGGAATCTTCTTCTCCGGTGAGTCTCGTTTGATCGTCCCGTAATTGTTCTCCTCTAAATTAATCTTGATCCGATCAATGTGATCCAAACTTCCAGATCGAGACGAGTTGTTTTCACTGCTCGACTGAAGTATTGCTAATCAACTCTTCGAATGATCGATCAGTGAGTGTCTCGTTTGCTTGAAACTAGAAATTCGATCTTAATTTATTATTTCTGTTTAAATCAAATTTCGTGAATCTTTTGTTTGGCGGGATGATGGATGATTTCTTTTTATGTTCGAATTTCTTTTGTCGATGATCAGATTGGGCTGGAATCCTCTATTTTGTGAATTTAGGTCGTTTGGTGAGTTCCTGATCGACTCTTTCCAATTTTGAACCATTTACAATTCAATTTGGCTCATAAACAATTTTTTTCGATTCATGCATATATTCTGTTCGACCAAATGCTTGTTCGGGTTTGTCACTCCGCCATGGACTCAGAAACATCAGTATCGGACCCTTTAGCCCAGTGGTCGACTCGAAGAAGCTTGGATTCATTCCAGTACATCACTCAGGTATTGATCCGACACTCTCGTATTGGAAACACATTTATTCTTATGATTTGTATTGATTTAATTTTTGGTCAGAATTAAGGTTGGGTTGTTTGTGTCGGAAGTCGGGTTCGTGTCCAGGTTGTGGGCGGTGTTGTAGGCGCGTGTCAAATTGTTGTTAGTAGCTAGCAGTGGGTTCATGTTGGGAGAAATTGAGTAACAGCAAGTCAAGAGACGAGGGACCAGAGTTTGGGGTCTATAGATTATTGTTTGTGAATGTTATAATTGGACATTTGAATTTCAAATGCTATTGAACATTCAGCTGCAGTTGGCATGGTTAATTCTCAGTTAATGGGTTGTGTATATTTCTGTTTTCTATATTTATAAAGTAGGGTTCAGAACCGAGTAGGAAGGTTAATTTGATGCTCTCTAAAACCTTCGTTGAGCTTTGTGGATGCTGCATTTTGGTTTTGTGATGCTTAATTGGAGTTTGGCCAAAATTTTAGCTTTGTTCCTTATTGAATATTCAGATAGGGTGTTCTGCAGTTATGTTTTGATTCAAGGTTACTAAAGTAACCATTGGGTTTAAATTTAGGTTCCTGTTTGGATGGTTGGGCTGTTGTGATTAGGTAGCTTGGAGATGAGAGTTTTTGTTGCAATATAATGATTGGTCAATTCACTGGGGGCAAACATAGGTAAGTAGTCAAGTCCAGGAGGCTGGGCTTGAAGCGAACACTTGACCAGGACTTTTTCTTTAGGCTAAATATCATATTGACTTGGGCTGATGTGGTGGGTAGTTTTTGTTGACTCCAATAGTTGTTGGTTTAACTGAGTGTTGTTGGCATTCTCTTTTGTATCATATTAAATTGTAGTAACTATTGCTAGGATAGCTTGGCTTTTGATATCAGATATTTAAGTAACTACGTTTTAAACTAGCTAAATAAACTATTATATCAATGTTTTGTATATACTACCAAATTATATAGTTTTCCATCCTCTGATAAGATTATATTTATCACCTTATTGTTTTCTAAAAATAAAAGAGTACAATATTATTATTTTAATATTGGTAGAATTTTCAAATATCTATATATGTATAATCAAGTGGATTAATTTCTAAATATAGTTTCCTAATGGTTTTATAACAAAGTTTCTACTTAGACGTATGCAGGGGGTTATCTTCAAAATATATTTTTTTTCTAATAAAACTAGATTTAATGTATGAATATTTTATATTGATAATATTTTGGTAGAAAACATTCTGGTATGGTTTCAAACAATAATAGCCTTATCTAAATAATATTTTGCTAAGTTCTCCTAGCTAGTCAGAAAGATATAGTTAGCTTCTTATCAATAAATGGTGCCTTGTTAAGCAATTAGATTATTTAGTAAAAACTGAAATAGCTAGTGTAGTATTAGAACTTAACCAACTTGTACCTATTACCAGGAGGACAGTCAGATCTTCCGATTATTCTCGATCTCACAACAAGGCAAGTACACTGATTCGATCTCTTTACTCTGTATTTCTGTCTTGCTTCTTGTTCTCATATTGACACGTTGTACACACGACTGTTCATTGTTCACCGTTTACCGTTCATTGTTCATAGTTCATTGTTCCTTACTTGTACATTGGGGTGGAAAAATACTACAGATATGTGACCAATTCTATTTTAGCTAGGCATTGACTAATAGCTTAGGTCTCACATCGTGCATGTAGGACTCTAAGCCGTACCATTTTTTATTGTTTACTGTTCATTGTTTACCCAACCGGTCACATACTCTGATAGTTATTTCAAATGTATGTTACAATGATAGAATAGTTTATTATTTCTGGATCTGGTACTATAGTTTTATTGTTTCTGGATCTGGTACTATAGTTTTGTTGTTTCTGGATCTGGTACTATAGTTTTATCGTTATTCATATACCACCGTTTCATATTCCTGTCTTGTATCATAGTTCATATCGTGATTCTTTTTTATGCACTTCAGTTTACATTGTTTAGAGCTTCTTGTCGGGGTTGTACTTTGCTCTTTTCCTGACAGGATACGTTGCAGGTTTACTTGATGGTATTGTATCTCCTTCATGGGCCAGAGCCCGAAGCCAGGATAGAGTTATACCTCAGGATGGACTTAGAATTTCAGAGTTATAATTAGGTCTTTTTTTAGATTTATTTTAGAGGATTTTATCATGTATTGTACTGTATTGAGGATTTCAGGATTGTATAATTTGTATTCATGTTATCGGATTTGCCTCTGGATGATATTGTATAATAAATTATGGATTGTGGTGATTGTGGGAACGTGTATAGTAGCTGTGATATTTTACATTTCTTGTATCTTGGAGTTTTCCTTAGAATTGTACAGCTTACTTCATCGTGTCCATCGACGAAGGCTGGACGTGTCCGACTCGTGTCCGATTATTCGGAAGCGGGTCGTGACATGTTTTTAGTGGTGGCCCATGCAGGTCTGTCCTAATGGTACTTAGGCTATATAGTGCTATTGGGGAACCTGTTAGACTAAGAAAAACTCATCACAGTATAGTATTCGTGGAAAATGGTTATAGTTATTGAATATAGAGATTAATTATACTTAATATATTTTAGGAGGTTGACTATTTTTTTAGGGCTTAGCAATCAGCGAGTTTTTTTTCTATTTCAGGATGGTTGCCACCAGGAAGACCGCAGATCAGCCCGGAGCTACAGGAGCTTCGGATCAGTCTGCAGTTGATGTATCAGTTGAGCAGCTTCCACTACCACCTCCTCAGTTTCCTCTGCTGCCTCCGACGGTGATGTTTGATGGCTTCCAGGTGATGGCCATGTTCTAGCAGTTCCTGGAGGCACAGAACCATCAGGGTTCGTCAGATATTCTTTGATGCTGTCGAATGCACACTGGCATTCTTCATCCCATACGAAGGAGACGCCTTTCTTCATGAGGTGGGTGAATGGCTGACATCGCCCGGAGAGGTTAGAGATGAACGTCCTGATGTAGGCCAGCCTCCCTTGAAGGCCTCGGAGTTCACGGAGATTTCTCGGGGGACCCATCTCCATGATTTCCTTCGTTTTCTTTGGTCTATATGGATACCCTGGGAAGTAATGATGAAACCCAAGAACTTTCCGCTGGATACGCCCAAGAAGGATTTTGTGGAATTCATCTTCAAGTTGTGTGCTCGCATCAAGTCGAATACTATCCTCAGATCATGCAGATGATCTTTCTTAGAGCGGCTTTTGACGGCGATGTCGTCGACGTAGCATTCCACTGTCTTGCACAGGTGGTCTCTAAAGATGATGCTCATAGCTCTTTGATAGGTGGCGCCAGCGTTCTTTAAACCGAAAGGCATGACTGTGTAGCAGTATGTGCCAATTGTTGTTCGGAATGATGTATGCTTTTCGTCATCAGGGAACATCTTGATTTGGTTGTACCCAGAGAAACCATCCATGAATGACATACGTTCGAAGCCGCAGGTGTTGTCAATTATGATGTCTGTGATAGGAAGGGGGAACTCATCCTTAGGACACGTCTCATTCAGGTTCCGAAAGTCAATGCAGATTCGGATCTTTCCATTCTTCTTGAGGACTGGTACTATATTGGCTACCCAGTCTGGATGTTGTTCCTCGCGGATGAAGCCGCTAGCGATCAGTTTGTTGACCTCAGCTTCAATGACATTCATGATGTCGGGGCAGAACCGTCGTTGCTGTTGCTTGACCGGTTTTACGTCCGGATGAATATTGAGTTTGTGAAGTACAACCTCTGGGTTCAGTCCTGGCATGTCTTCGTAGCTCCAAGCGAACACGTCGATGTATTCTCTGACGAGTTGCAGTAGCGATTTCCACTCTTCGTTTGTCAAATTCTTGCTGACGAAGATGGGCTTTGGAGAGGACTCATCACCGAGATCAACTTGCACAACCTTATTTTTGGTGGGAGGCTCTCTTTGTTCAAACCGCTTCTCCCATTGCACATCTAGCTATTGTGCCCACGAACAATTATATAGGAACAATTATGTAGAAGTATGGAAAATAATAAGAAAAGGCTCATGCGGCTCAGACAGAAGGAGCCTTATGCGGCTCAGAAAACCATTAGAAAATGCATGCGGCTCAAAGTCCTTTAGAGCCTCATGCGGCTCAGATAGCTCCATGCGGCTCAGAAAAGAGCCACATGGCCCTAAGTAGTTCTCCTCTACAGCTGGCCATAAAGTAATTGCTGCATTAAATGCCCTGACGGCAGCTCTGACAATAACAGCCCTGACAAGTGACAGCGCTGACATAAAGTCAAAATAATGACTCTGACATGATGGCGTGTTCCTAGGAAAACAAAAAAATCTTTGTTACAGCTGGCACGATCCACCGACCCCGAAGCTCCCTATAAGGCTGCCACGTTCATGCGGCTGCCATGCTCATGCGGCTGCCATCATCATGCGGCTGCCACTCCTATGCGACTGTCACTCCTATGCGGCTGCTACCTTCATGCGACTGCCATCTTCATGCGGCCGCCTCCCTCATGCGGCAGCCATCTTCATGCGGTTGCCCACCCTCATGCGGCCACCACCTTCATGTGGCTGCTACCTTCATACTGCTAGAATTGTGAAAGGGCCACATGTATGCGGCTCACTTAGAGGCCGCACTCATGCGGCTCTGTCAGACGAGACATGTGGCGATCATCATGACAGTTGAGACACGTGGCTGTCTTATCTCCTCGGAATTATGGCTGTACGTAAATCATAACAACCAGATTTAGTACAATCACCATAATTACACAGATTAAATCAGATTTGTTTTAATTAAGCAAATTGAACACGTGGCGGAAGATCCGAGCTTGTCATGACAAATTATGAAGATTCATTGCAATCAGCATTAATTGCCCATACGGATTTGGTGCAATCAAGAATTAACTGTCCAGATGTAATGCAATCAAGATTAATGGTCCAGATGATTGGTCGTCGACTTTTCAAGAGGAAAATTATTGCAAACCCTAATGATCATACCCCCACTTTTATAAATAGCAAGGTGCCATTCCCTTGCAAACCCTGGAGAATTGGGGAGAAAAAGAGAAGGAGAGTCCCAGAGAGAAGGAGACTATCTCCACCCAGCTGACACACAGAGAGAAAAAGGCATGCACAGAGGAATCTTTCCACGCATCCCGAGAGCATTTTTTCACCAGAGCCAAGGCTACGTCCGATCGTCCAAGGAGTAAGGCAGAGCTGCCGTCGCTTTCCCGAGCCTCTACCGTCACCCCCAGAATCAAAAATAAACAATCGTACTTAGATTGTTGTACCTAGGTTTTCGTCCCTAGGCTTTCTTTGTACGAGCGAGTTTGTATTGTGAGTCTAAGTTCAGTCCTCCTATATAATTATTCTGTACTTTTACAATCAATGGCAAACAATTTTTACTATATTTTACTGTTGGCCATTGGTTATGTGGTTTTTGTCATTTTTTATATTCTGCCATAATTTTTGAGTAGGAAATGAGAAGTGCCAAGGATGTGTGATCCGACCGTAGACATTATTTATTTTCTGCAAGTAGACCTCGTAGACATTGTTTATTTTCTGCAAGTAGACCTCGTAGACATTGTTTATTTTCTGCAAGTAGATCTCGTAGACATTGTTTAATTCATGCAAGTAGACCTCGCGGTGTAGTATCCCAGACCGATCATATATCAAAGGTACTTCTAACAATTGAGAAGGTATTTTTAGTTTATTTATTTATTGTTGATTTTTCGTCTTTTCTCATGTCTTTTTTTGTTTATTTTCAAAACGTATAATTGATGTCTAATCTCTGTTTTATAGTCATTTTCATATATTGAAACTGCATTCAGTGAATTGTACTCGTTCCATCCTGACTAGGTAACCCAAAATTTTAGGTAATTATGACGAGGATTTATGCCCTGAGCAGTATGGCCCTTATTTGGGAGATGTCGCTGAGGCGGATTATACCTTTCAGGAGGAGTTTGCAGCAGCTGACCCCGTTCCCCTCGCTTAGATATTTTTGATATTTGAGATATTGTAGTGGAGATTGATGTTTGATTATGAAGACTTGTAGTTGGGAGTTATATTTGTCTGTGGACTTCATACATTCATTTTAAGATTAGTTATATATATATATATATATATATATTTTTTTTCATTTTAAGATTAGTTTTATATATATATATATATATATATATATATATATATATATATATATATCTTCTCTATTTCCATCCAGTGAGTTGTGATCTTGTGGTCGTTGTCACCCAATTGGAGTACATACTACTATTGCGTGGTTGTTCATCATATTGTTACAGAGTTCTACCGCTGACACTACGGCATAGGCTGGGCGTGCACTCGATTTCTTCTCGATTATTGGGCGCGGGTCGTGACATATAGGAAAAGGTAATTCATTAAAATTCAAAATTCATACACTCAATTGGTGCCCCTTGGCAACCTCATACAAAAAATAACGTACTCGATGTTGTATACTATCCCTCTAATCGAAGTATATTCACAATCAAAGAGACACGAGCATTTACCTCTCTCCAGATGTTCCAGACAGCCGCTGCTAGCCTTATTCTGGCCTCTGTGTGTCATGTTCCGATCCCGCAGAGTCTTTCGTCCTCGCTTCGGACTCTGTGAGACCGTTTGTACTCTCTTGGGCGTGATGACGTGCAAGCCTAAGTTGCGCTTGTACAAGGCCAAGACCTGTAACAAGACAAGATAGACAATATGCAGCGGAACATAAAATAGATATTTAAAGCAGCAGCGGATATTTTACAGATATATGAATTGAACACAATGGTAACAAGAAACAATTCTCTTTATCGATTTTATTTGAACATATTACAAGCTCTCAATTCTCTGATACAATGGTTACATTCTTTCAGAAACATTACATATTACAATTATCACGTTCTCATACATTACATCCCTTTATATACAAAACCAACTCTTGCAACGGATGGCCTTCTTTTGGCATCTTTTCTGATTTATGGCTCCTGAGGATGAGACTCGGTCTATCGCTTCGAACTATCCTTCTCAATGCATATTGCACATGCATGCAGACTGATGGTGAGTCAGTATATCAGCATACTGGTGATTATGAACAAAGATCTACATTTGTCTAAAACGACCACTGTTCATTTAGTGAGAAAATATTTCTTGTAATGTGATCTTGCTACTTTTACCTATATTCATTTCATGCATACAGAGTCAGTTTACATCTCTTTTGAAAACATCTTTGAAAAGTCACAGCTTATTTCTATTCAAGGGACTGTTCAATTCAAGTACGATGACTATTCATTTCATGTGCAGTGCATAGCGTGTTTCATGAACCATATCATTTCATTAGGGACAACAACATTAGCATTCTTTCCTCTTATTCAAGACATTCTCAGGCAGATTACAAGCATGATTATCATAACTTGTTTGGATGAAACATAGCAATTCTTGGCAACAATTTGTTTCTTTAAGCAACTCATGTTCATGAAACTTAGCAACGAATGTATCACTTTTTCAGTGATTCTTACTATCGTCGAGACAAGGATTAGCATAAACATAACATAACCAACATTCTTATTTCTTGTTCGTCTCTGCATCGTTAGCTCTTAGCAAAATATTTTTGATACATGCAGACTCGATTGGCAGTTGTGACTCTCCAGTTCAGCTCTGCACCAATCACACTTATCTATATGATGGTCCATGGAAAATCCCATGATTAGCCGCTACGACTCTTTGGTTCAGCTCGTTGCTAAGGACTCAGATATCGACTTCCATTTTTATATGGATGCCCTAATCTCTCCTAGGTCGAGTGGTTCCAGGCGCCCCCAGATACCATCCGAGAGACAATTTTTTACTTGTATATAAGTTGTCCGAGACCAATGCATATGCTCTAGCAGTTCTATCAGATGAAATAGATTTTGATCAGATCTTTAAGATATATGACACGTTCATTTCGTGTCTTGGCAGATATACGACATGTTCATTTCGTGTATTTCTTCTTTTCGGATCACATAGCCAATAACTTCTCTCTTTTTATCAAGCATTACAATGAGTCATATTCAGAACAAAGATCTATATTAGCATGGCAATATCTCATTTGATTTAACATAGCAACTGTCATTTCTTTTTATCAGGCAACAATCTTTCTTTAGCATACAAGCATCAGTTCGTTTCTTATGAGCAAGCAACAGTTCTACTTCTTAGCATGCAGATTATCTCTTTTCTCGTATTAGCACAGCAACATGTGGATTCTCTTAAAGCATACTCAATGATTTCAATCTTGTTATTAGCAATAGCATTCAATCAAAAACTCAGATTCTTATTAGGCGTAAGCGAAACGGCAAATGAGACTTCGTCCACTCACCCAGATTAATCATCTTCTGTTGTAGAGCCAACAATTCGATTTCTCTATTTATCTAATGTCTTTGCAGAGCGGGACACTACACTGTGTACCACTCCAGTCCCTTGTTCTTTTCGTTCATGAGGTAGCCAATAACTTCATCATATCCCACGCTTCTTGGAAATTGTACTTGTCATGCCCCAGAACCAAAATACTAGAGAGCGGGAGACAGACACTGTCACGCCCCAGAACCAGAATACTGGAGAGCGGGGGCGTACATAGCCAGCTACGTATATTGAAGTGCAACCCACCTCGCTATACGGTCACGGCTGTCTAGATACATGAGGGTTTAACTACAAGCCAACAGTCTTCTATGGTCATGAACAAGCCTATTGTCTCAATCACAAGCAAGTAATAGTAGTTACAAGATGTCAGAGCACCAAATATATAATAGCAAGGCATCCCATACATTACATATTGGATGATCATGAAGCTAGTCGTACAAAATGTCAGGACTAGCAAGAGTTCAGTCATACATGATCAACCCTAGGATCTGTCAATCATGTTACAGCCCGTAGGCAGACAGTAATAAAGGTACAATACGAGCTAACACGTGCTCGCCGGCTAAACGCCTCAAAAGAATAATTTTACAAATAGAGTGGGAGGACAAAAGAAACCCACTCGTTGCCCTGGTTACGCCTGGTGGTCACCATCGGGCTGGAAGACAGGTGGATCCTCTGTTGCTGCTCCGATATCTGGCCACACAAAACCAGCTGGGTCAGACCCCAGAAAGAGCAAGTGCCACAAAGGAGGCTTCACTTAGGAACTAAAATCAGCATATCACAAATAAATAGTAAAGGTAATTAAAAGATAGTGATAATAGCTGAGATAACAAATATATATTGAACACGGAGAAACCATTCAAGTAGCCAGACTGCAACCCTTAAACCAAACAAGGACCGGGGTTGCAATCCTTCGCCTGAATAGAAACCCGCCTCAATTACTATTGATAAGGTAACAAGACAATAAATGAAGAGAGGACACAGAACTGCTCCGGGAGCCAGGTTACAACCCTTAAACCAAACAAGGACCGGGGTTGTAACCCTTCGCCTGAACAGAACTGGACCCCCGATCTTTATTGTTAAGGCCAGAATAAATAATCATGGTATTGAAGTAAGGTAAAACATGACGAGCATGACAGGGGGTTGCAATAAGACAATAAACGAAGAGAGGACACAGAACTGCTCCGGGAGCCAGGTTACAACCCTTAAACCAAACAAGGACCGGGGTTGTAACCCTTCGCCTGAACAGAACTGGACCCCTGATCTTTATTGTTAAGGCGGGCACAATAAGCATGACGATATATGATAAGATAACTATAGAACTATTCAGATAGCCAAGTTACAACCCTTAAACCAAACAAGGACCGGGGTTGTAACCCTTCATCTGAACAGAACTTGGTATCCCATCATTTATCGATACAAGAATTCATGTCCTGATACAATCTTGTACAGGATCAGGATAAGACTAAGCGGGAATAAACTTCATCCAATCAATCACGGCCAATCAAGAGTACGGCTTGATACTTTTAACTAACTAGGGTTATCACAGGCCTAGTTACTAGCAAGATGCAATGAGATTATCCCGACAGCCACAAGCCCTGCAGACCATCCGGTTATCCGGGTCGAATGTCCGTTTATGAAGGGTGCACCACATGACTGTGTGCTGAAAATGTGCCCTACTCGTCGGTAGGCTACAAGTCCACTTAATGCGCCCAGATAACGGGATTGCCTGTAGCTGGGAATCTCTTCATGACTACTGAATCATTCTAGTTAATTAGCCTTAGTCAATTTCAGTAGGTAACCCTGACCGTGGTACTCAGGGATCCCCATCCTAGACATGATGCAAGACAGTACCAGTTTATTTGTACAAACGCAATCGCCCACGGTGTCCAGGTCATTCATACTTGTCATGTCAGGCTAGCTGTCATAACAGCATGTCGAGACATATCATGCCAGTTTACTTGTCAAGAGTGCGCCACAGTGGACCACTATCGTGTTCTATTCTCACATTATCATAAATGGGAGAAACTTGCATAAAACAACTAGTGACATATTCTTGAAGCCAAGGGAAAGATATACAACTATGACGTTAGGAGTTGGGAGAATTTCTGACCACAAATCATGCAAATAAGACATAGAATAGCCAAAATAGGCACTATGCGGCCTATTCTGCGACATGCGGCTCATGCGGCTCAACAGCGACATCATATGCGCCAACTGCGACATGCGCCAACAGCGACATCATATGTGCCAACTGCGACATGCGCCTACAGCGACATCATATGTGCCAACTGCGACATGCGCCAACAGCGACATCATATGCGCCAACTGCGACATGCGCCAACAGCGACATCATATTCGTCAACTGCGACATGCGTCAACAGAGACATCATATGCGCCAACTGCGACATGTGCCAACAGCGACTTCATATTCGTCAACTGCGACATGCGTCAACAGAGACATCATATGCGCCAACTGCGACATGCGCCAACAGCGACATCATATTCGTCAACTGCGACATGTGTCAACAGAGACATCATATGCGCCAACTGCGACATGCGCCAACAGCGACATCATATTCGTCAACTGCGACATGCGTCAACAGAGACATCATATGCGCCAACTGCGACATGATATGCGGCTACCGCGACATGCGCTTCATTGCAACATGCGCCTTCTGCGACATGCGCCTTCTGCGACATGCTGTTCATGCTGCAGATGAACATAGAAATGACCAGAAATTGTTTTGGCCATAACTTTCTCATCCGAAGTCGAAATCTAGCGAAACAAAAGCCAAAACTGCATAAAATTGAATTATCTACAACATGGAACAATCAAAATATGAAAATAATGAAGTTTGGTAGATCAAAACCCAAGAAATCCGAAAATAATATAAACTTAGATCTACAAGAAAATATCCATCAAAATGGAAAATGCTAAGTTCTAAAGAGGCTTGGAATCAAGTAAGGAAGAGAATGGAACAATAAAACTTGAGATCCATCATGAAGCAAGTTTGCACTTGCCTAAGCTCTCTCTCTCTTTCTCCAGGTGGTTGAAGAAGTTATGATAGGGAAGAAGAAGAATAATGAAGAGAGAGAAAAGGGAATGGGTTAATAAAGGGTAGTGGTGGTGGTAGGTAGGGGTTTTCTTTTGGTTCATGATGAACCCAAAAGCAAACCAAACCAAGCTAAGCCGAACCAAGTTAAAACAAACCGAGCCAAGCCAAGAGATATACAATACAAAATAAAATACGTACACGTATTCCAAGATACGTAATACGAACTACAGGCATTACAACTCTATCCACCTTAAAAAAATTCCGTCCTCGGAATTTAATCAAGAGGCTAGAATTGCAAGGACAAGCTATAATAATCGTAAGCTATAACAAGCAGTCTATCATGCAGTCATTTATTCAAGCAAGGAATTGAAAGCATAAGGCATAAGGAAGACATTATACCTTACGAGTCAAACAGGTCGGGATATCGTGATCGGATATCATCCTCACGCTCCCACGTCGACTCACCCAAAGAGTGATGACCCCAAGCAACTCGGACTAACTTGATAGTCTTGTTCTTGAGGGTCTTCTCTCTTCGGTCCAATATAGACACGGGCCTCTCCTCATACGAAAGGTTGGTACCAACAACCAATTCCGAATGATCCAGGATGTGGCTCGGGTCCGGGATATACCGTCGCAGTTGGGATACATGGAATATGTCATGCACCTCATGTAGCGACGGTGGAAGAGCGAGACGATAGGATACATCTCCTACTCGCTCCAGAATGTCGAATGGCCCTATATACCTAGGACTAAGCTTTCCTCGTACGCCGAAACGAATGACGCCGCGGTTAGGCGAAATCCTCAGGAATACATGGTCGCCGACAGAAAACTCAAGAGGGCGCCGATGAGAATCGGCCCAATGACGCTGGCGATCTTGGGCAACTCGAAGATGATCTTTGACTTTTCTGACCACTTCAACAGTCTGAGCAATCATTTCCGGACCAAGCATCTACCTCTCTTCGACATCGTCCCAGGCTAGCGGGGATCGACACTTCCTACCATACAGTGCCTCGAACGGTGCCATCTGGATACTGGCCTGGAAACAATTATTGTACGAGAACTCCACCAGGTGCACGTGATCTTCCCACGAACCACCGAAGTCGAGTGTACAAGATCGCAACATATCTTCAAGAGTCTGGATCGTACGCTCCGACTGGCCATCTGTCTGCGGGTGATAAGCTGAACTGAACTGGAGGTGAGTTCCCAAACTTTTTTGCAAGCTACGCCAAAAGTGCGACGTAAATCTTGAATCTCTGTCTGAAGTGATACTGACTGGTACACCGTGCAACCTGACAATCTGCCGGAGATACATCTCCGCTAGCTGAGCCGTCGACTGACCAACTCTGAACGGGAGAAAGTGAGCCACCTTCGTGAGCCTGTCTATGACAACCCAAATAGCGTCTCTGCCCGCCGGGGATCTAGGCAATCCAGTCACAAAATCCATGGTTATATGCTCCCATTTCCACTCAGGAATCGGCAATGGTTGAAGTAGTCCAGCTGGTCTCTGATGTTCAGCCTTAACTTGTTGGCAGACTAAACAACGAGAGACAAACCGGGCTATCTCCCTCTTCATGCCATTCCACCAAAAGTGCTGGCAGATATCACGGTACATCTTCGTGCCACCGGGATGAATGGAATACTGCGAACTATGGGACTCTGCCATGATCTCCTGTCTGATATCTCCACTGGGTACACAAAGACGCTTACCATGTCGAAGTGTACCGTCTTCATGAATGCATAACTCTGGTCTTCGTCCTGCCTCACACTCTGCTCTGAGTCGCTGAAGCTTGGAATCTGCTGACTGTGCCATCCGGATCCTCTCGACTATAGTGGACTGGACTTGCATGCTGGCCATCAATGCCACACTGGAAGGGAGGACAATTTCTATACCCATCTTCTGAAGGTCGGCCAATAGCTCTGGTTGCGCTGTCAGGAAATAAACTCCGGCTCTCCTGCTCAATGCATCTGCAACAACGTTGGCCTTTCCTGGGTGATACTGCAAGTTGACATCATAATCCACAAGCAGCTCTAGCCATCTCCTCTGACGCATGTTAAGATCCTTCTGGGTAAAAATATACTTCAGGCTCTTGTGGTCGGTGAAGATCTCCACCCTATCTCCGTACAAGTAGTGCCTCCACAACTTAAGTGCAAACACTACAACTGCCAGCTCTAAGTCATGGGTTGGGTAATTCTTCTCATGATCATGAAGTTGTCGTGATGCATAAGCTATTACCTTCCCATGCTGCATCAGAACACATCCAAACCTCTGCCCGAAGCATCACAATATACTGAGAATCCTCCAGTTCCATCTGGAAGAGTGAGAATAGGAGCCGTCATCAAGCCTCGCTTCAATCTCTCAAAAGAATCCTGGCATTCTGCTGTCCAAGCAAACTGCACATCCTTGCGGGTCAACTGGGTCAATGGTGCTGAAATTCGAGCAAAGTCTGAAACAAATCGCCGGTAGTAACCGGCCAATCCAAGAAAACTACGGACTTCTGCCACTGTGCTAGGTACCGGCCATGTTTCAATGGCCACGATCTTCTGGGGATCCACTTCTACTCCCCCTCGGGTGATGATATGACCCAAGTATGAAATGCGATCGAGCCAGAACTCGCATTTACTGAACTTGGCATACAACTGGTGCTCTCTGAGAATCTGAAGAACAACTCTGAGGTGATGCTCATGCTCCGCTTCACTCTTGCTGTAGACCAGGATGTCATCTAGGAATACAATCACGAACTGATCCAAATAAGGCATAAAGATGCGATTCATGAGGTCCATGAATACAGCCGGCGCATTGGTTGCTCCAAATGGCATCACAAGGAACTCCCAATGCCCATATCTAGATCTGAAAGCTGTCTTCGGGATGTCCTGCTCTCTGACTCTGATCTGATGGTATCCTGAGCGCAAGTCGATCTTAGAAAATACTGACGCCCCTCTGAGTTGATCAAATAAGTCATCTATCCTTGGGAGAGGATATCTGTTCTTGATTGTCACTGAGTTCAAGGTACGATAATCAACACACAATCTGGATGTACCATCCTTCTTTTTCACAAGAAGCATCGGGCCTCCCCAAGGCGATCCACTAGCACGAATGAATCCCTTGGTTCTGAGTTCTTCAATCATCTTGTACAATATCTCTAGCTCTGACGGCGCCATCCTGTAGACTCTCTCTGACACTGGGGCCGTTCCGGGAATCAAGTCGATGGTAAACTCGATCTCTCGCTCTGGCGGCATCCTTGGAAGCTCTTCGGGGAAAACATCCGGAAACTCTTCGACTATCCGAGGTAACTGCACTGCTGCCAGTGCCATCCGCAACACTGAAGGAGAAGGTTCAACTTCGCCTCGGGAGAAGGAAAACTCCGGCTCGCCTGGAATGCTAAAAATAACCCTGCCAATGTGGCAGTCTATCCTAGCATACTGGTCCCTCAACCAATCCATCCCTAAGACCACATCATAATCGGCCATCGGGAACTCTATTAATCTAGCGGGGAATTCTCTACCGCTAACTATGACCCGACACGAGGAAAACACTCTATCTACTCCCACAAGTCCGTTACCAGTAAGTATATTGAGCCTTACTGATAATGACTCGGGCTCCAATCCTACCCGTGTCGCGAATCGTGCAGACATAAATGAATGCGAGGCACCAGAATCAAATAATACTGAAGCTGGAAAGGTGTTGACGAGAATAGTACCTGCCACTACCTCACTTGGAGCAATTCCTTCTTCTCCCATGGTCAAAGCCAGCACTTGACCATGTCCTCTGGGTGCGGGTCCCCTCTGCTGAAAATTCCTCTGCCTGCTCTGGATCAGGGCTTGGGCTTGGGCATACTGCTGCGGCCTCTGCTGCTGGAATGCCTGGGCCTGCGTCGGCAATGGCCTCGGGAACGGGTACTGCAGCTGCTGCTGCTGCTGGATTGGTGCTGGTCCTCTAACTGAAGGACTATAGAAGGCGGATGAACTCCCTCTGTTCGAGCAATTCCCAACCCTGTGGTCCGGGGCACCACAAACCAAGCACAAACCCTGTGCTCTGCGACACTCTGACACCACATGCCCTGGCTTCCCGCAGTGTGAACATCCCACTGTGGAAGACTGCTTCTGCTTCTGCTGCTGAGGGTGCGTCGGGGTGGAATACTGAACCGACGTCACTGAGGCCGCCCGCCTCGGAGCTCCAATGGTCAAGGCCCTGGCTGTCGGGGCTGGTGCTGATGACTGGTTCATCTGGCCGTGAGATCGCTTCCGACCTCCGGTCCTATCCACGATCCTCTGGGATGTATACTCATGCCTCCGGGCTGCTCTCAACACTGCATCAAAAGTCTGATGCTCAAACTGCTCCACCGCCAATAAAATCTCCAGATGAAGCCCCTGCTGGAACCGCTGGGCTCTATCGAACTCGGCCGCCACCAAGGTGGGAGCAAACCGACTAAGCCTGGAGAACTCGGCCGCATATCCATCGACCGTCCTGCCCATCTGCTTCAGATTGGTGAACCTCGTCTGTAGATCATACCGAGCTACAGCATCAAAATACTTGGTCTGGAATCTCTCCCTGAATATTGCCCATGAAATAGGGGCCACTAATCCATCGGCCTGCGCTGCCCACCAGCTGCGGGCAAGATCTAGTAACTGTAGGCGCACTACGGCCACCTTCTCGTTCTATGGAGTCTTGGCTGCTTCTAGAATCACCTCTGTGTCCTGAAGCCATGCATCTGCAGCGATCGCATCTTCACTGCCATCGAAGAAGGGAGGGTTCAAGCGCTTGAAGCTGTTGGCCGCGCTATTACCCTGATGACCTCCTCTGGTCAAAGCATCTGCTACCGCCTGGTGTAAGGCATCTCCGCGACGATCCTGAGAAGCTAATAGGGACCTGATGAGACCCGCCAAAGTGCCATCCTCAGGTTCTGCAGGCTGGACGGGCTGAACTGGTGGTTCTCCTTCGGTAGGCATAACTCTGGAGGCTACTCCTGAATGCTGGACTTGATCTCCAGGTTGCTGCTGGTCCGCTGGAGGTGCTCCGCCTTGCTGATCGGCAGGTCCAGGAACAATGCCGCTGAAGAAGACGACATAGGGAACAATAAGGAAGGACCAGGACAGATCAACGATACAAGCATGTGATCAGGTCAAGATTACAGGGATTCAGAAGATACGAGCAGAGATCAAGGGTGAATACTGATTGAGACATCTATTCGGTAAACCCTCACATATCTTGATTTACAAGACCTGCATGGGCCACCACTAAAACCATGTCACGCCCCAGAACCAGAATACTGGAGAGCGGGGGCGTACATAGCCAGCTACGTATATTGAAGTGCAACCCACCTCGCTATACGGTCACGGCTGTCTAGATACATGAGGGTTTAACTACAAGCCAACAGTCTTCTATGGTCATGAACAAGCCTATTGTCTCAATCACAAGCAAGTAATAGTAGTTACAAGATGTCAGAGCACCAAATATATAATAGCAAGGCGTCCCATATATTACATATTGGATGATCATGAAGCTAGTCGTACAAAATATTAGGACTAGCAAGAGTTCAGTCATACATGATCAACCCTAGGATCTGTCAATCATGTTACAGCCCGTAGGCAGACAGTAAATAAAGGTGCAATACGAGCTAACACGTGCTCGCCGGCTAAACGCCTCAAAAGAATAATTTTACAAATAGAGTGGGAGGACAAAAGAAACCCACTCGTTGCCCTGGTTACGTCTGGTGGTCACCATCGGGCTGGAAGACAGGTGGATCCTCTGTTGCTGCTCCGATATCTGGCCACACAAAACCAGCTGGGTCAGACCCCAGAAAGAGCAAGTGCCACAAAGGAGGCTTCACTTAGGAACTAAAACCAGCATATCACAAATAAATAGTAAAGGTAATTAAAGATAGTGATAATAACTGAGATAACAAATATATATTGAACACGGAGAAACCATTCAAGTAGCCAGACTGCAACCCTTAAACCAAACAAGGACCGGGGTTGCAATCCTTCGCCTGAATAGAAACCCGCCTCAATTACTATTGATAAGGTAACAAGACAATAAATGAAGAGAGGACACAGAACTGCTCCGGGAGCCAGGTTACAACCCTTAAACCAAACAAGGACCGGGGTTGTAACCCTTCGCCTGAACAGAACTGGACCCCCGATCTTTATTGTTAAGGCCAGAATAAATAATCATGGTATTGAAGTAAGGTAAAACATGACGAGCATGACAGGGGGTTGCAATAAGACAATAAACGAAGAGAGGACACAGAACTGCTCCGGGAGCCAGGTTACAACCCTTAAACCAAACAAGGACCGGGGTTGTAACCCTTCGCCTGAACAGAACTGGACCCCTGATCTTTATTGTTAAGGCGGGCACAATAAGCATGACGATATATGATAAGATAACCATGGAACTATTCAGATAGCCAAGTTACAACCCTTAAACCAAACAAGGACCGGGGTTGTAACCCTTCATCTGAACAGAACTTGGTATCCCATCATTTATCGATACAAGAATTCATGTCCTGATACAATCTTGTACAGGATCAGGATAAGACTAAGCGGGAATAAACTTCATCCAATCAATCACGGCCAATCAAGAGTACGGCTTGATACTTTTAACTAACTAGGGTTATCACAGGCCTAGTTACTAGCAAGATGCAATGAGATTATCCCGACAGCCACAAGCCCTGCAGACCATCCGGTTATCCGGGTCGAATGTCCGTTTATGAAGGGTGCACCACATGACTGTGTGCTGAAAATGTGCCCTACTCGTCGGTAGGCTACAAGTCCACTTAATGCGCCCAGATAACGGGATTACCTGTAGCTGGGAATCTCTTCATGACTACTGAATCATTCTAGTTAATTAGCCTTAGTCAATTTCAGTAGGTAACCCTGACCGTGGTACTCAGGGATCCCCATCCTAGACATGATGCAAGACAGTACCAGTTTATTTGTACAAACGCAATCGCCCACGGTGTCCAGGTCATTCATACTTGTCATGTCAGGCTAGCTGTCATAACAGCATGTCGAGACATATCATGCCAGTTTACTTGTCAAGAGTGCGCCACAGTGGACCACTATCGTGTTCTATTCTCACATTATCATAAATGGGAGAAACTTGCATAAAACAACTAGTGACATATTCTTGAAGCCAAGGAAAAGATATACAACTATGACGTTGGGAGTTGGGAGAATTTCTGACCACAAATCATGCAAATAAGACATAGAATAGCCAAAATAGGCACTATGCGGCCTATTCTGCGACATGCGGCTCATGCGGCTCAACAGCGACATCATATGCGCCAACTGCGACATGCGCCAACAGCGACATCATATGTGCCAACTGCGACATGCGCCTACAGCGACATCATATGTGCCAACTGCGACATGCGCCAACAGCGACATCATATGCGCCAACTGCGACATGCGCCAACAGCGACATCATATTCGTCAACTGCGACATGCGTCAACAGAGACATCATATGCGCCAACTGCGACATGCGCCAACAGCGACATCATATTCGTCAACTACGACATGCGTCAACAGAGACATCATATGCGCCAACTGCGACATGCGCCAACAGCGACATCATATTCGTCAACTGCGACATGCGTCAACAGAGATATCATATGCGCCAACTGCGACATGCGCCAACAGCGACATCATATTCGTCAACTGCGACATGCGTCAACAGAGACATCATATGCGCCAATTGCGACATGATATGCGGCTACCGCGACATGCGCTTCATTGCCACATGCGCCTTCTGCGACATGCGCCTTCTGCGACATGCTGTTCATGCTGCAGATGAACATAGAAATGACCAGAAATTGTTTTGGCCATAACTTTCTCATCCGAAGTCGAAATCTAGCGAAACAAAAGCCAAAACTGCATAAAATTGAATTATCTACAACATGGAACAATCAAAATATGAAAATAATGAAGTTTGGTAGATCAAAACCCAAGAAATCCGAAAATAATATAAACTTAGATCTACAAGAAAATATCCATCAAAATGGAAAATACCAAGTTCTAAAGAGGCTTGGAATCAAGTAAGGAAGAGAATGGAACAATAAAACTTGAGATCCATCATGAAGCAAGTTTGCACTTGCCTAAGCTCTCTCTCTCTTTCTCCAGGTGGTTGAAGAAGTTATGATAGGGAAGAAGAAGAATAATGAAGAGAGAGAAAGGGGAATGGGTTAATAAAGGGTAGTGGTGGTAGTAGGTAGGGGTTTTCTTTTGGTTCATGATGAACCCAAAAGCAAACCAAACCAAGCTAAGCCGAACCAAGTTAAAACAAACCGAGCCAAGCCAAGAGATATACAATATAAAATAAAATACGTACACGTATTCCAAGATACGTAATACGAACTACAGGTATTACAGACACAGCCAGCTACATACATTAAAATGTAATCCACCTCACAATACAGTCACAGTTGTCTAGATGCATGGGGGTTTATCTACAAGCCATCAGTCTCTTATGGTCAATAACAAATCTAGTGTCTCAATCTCAAGCAAGAAAGTAAATGTTACAAGATGTTAGATCATCAGACATACAAAGTAAGGCATTCCAAACATTACGTATTAAGATGATCATGAAGCTAGTCATACAAAATGTGAAGACTAGCAAGAGTTAAGTCATACACAATCAACCCTTGGATTTGTCAATCATGTTACAGCCCTTAGGCAAACAGAATTTAAGTTTTAACATGAGCTAACACTTGTTCGACGGCTAAATACCTCAAAAAATAATTTACAATAGAGTGGAAGAGCAAAATAAGAAACCCACTCATTGCCATAATTACGTCTGGTGTTCACCATCTGGCTGATAAGCAGGAAGATCCTCGGGTATTAATCTAAAATCTGGCGATACAAAACCAGCTGGATCAGACCCCAAAAAGAGCGAGTACTACAAGAAAGACTTCATTAAGGAACTAAAACCAGTAGATAATAAAATAGAAGAATAAATAAATGAACAATCTTAAATGATAAGAAGACAGGGTTAGAATAAAATAATAGCTTGCATTAGGAAAAATAAGAGACGGAAGATAATTTCTATGCTAATCACGAGCAAACATTCAGGCACGGCCAATCAAGTCCTCCGGCTTGCTATCATTAGCTAACTAGGGTTATCATAGGCCTAGTTACTAGCAAGATACAATAAGATGTTTCTGCAGTCACAAGCCCTGCAGCTATCAAGATTACCCAAACGAGCTGCAGTCTGAGTCGTCATCGTGTTTGTCATTGATTGTAAAAGTACAGAACAATTATATAGGAGGACTGAACTTAGACTCACAATACAAACTCGCTCGTACAAAGAAAGCCTAGGAACGAAAACCTAGGTACAGCAATCTAAGTACGATTGTTTATTTTTGATTCTAGGGGGTGACGGTAGAGGCTCGAAAAAGCGACGGCAACTCTGTCTTACTCCTTGGACGATCGGACGTAGCCTTAGCTCTGGTGAAGAAATGCTCTCGGGATGCGTGGGAAGATTCCTCTATGCGTGCCTTCTTCTCTCTGTGTGTCCAGCTGGGTGGAGAGAGCCTCCTTCTCTCTGGGATTCTCCTTCTCTTTTTCTTCCCAATTCTCCAGGGTTTGTAAGGGAATGGCACCTTCCTATTTATAGAAGTGGGGGTGTGGTCATTAGGGTTTGCAATAATTCCCCCTTGAAAAGTCGACGGCCAATCATCTGGACCATTAATCTTGATTGCATTACATCTGGGCAGTTAATTCTTGATTGCGCCAAATCCGAATGGGCAATAAATGCTGATTGCAATGAATCTTCATAATTTGTCATGACAAGCTCGGATCTCCTACCACGTGTTCAATTTGCTTAATTACAATAAATCTGATTTGATCCGTATAATTATGGTGATTGCACTAAATCTGGTTGTTATGATTTGCGAGCAGCCATAATTCCGAGGGGATAAGACAGCCACGTGTCTCAACTGTCATGAGGATCGCCACGTGTCTCGTCTGACAGAGCTGCATGAGTGCAGCCTCTAAGTGAGCCGCATACAGGTGGCCCCTTCATAATCCTAGCCGTATAAAGGTAGCAGCTGCATGAAGGTGGTGGCCGTATGAGGGTAGGCAACCGCATGAAGATGGCAGCCGCATGAGGGAGACGGCCGCATGAAGATGGCAGCCGCATGAAGGTGGCAGCCGCATAGGAGTGGCAGCCGCATGAAGATGGCAGCCGCATAAGCATGGCAGCCAAATGAACGTGACAGCCGCATGAACGTGGCAGTCGTATAGGGAGCTTCGGGTCGGTGGATCGTGCCAGCTGTAACAAAGATTTTCTTCGTTTCTCTAGGAACATGCCATCATGTCAGAGTCATTATTTCGACTTTATGTCAGAGCTGTCACTTGTCAGGGCTGTTATTGTCAGAGGTGCCGTCAGGGCATTTAATGCGGCAATTTCTTTGTGGCCAGCTGTAGAGGAGAACTACTTAGGGCCACGTGGCTCTTTTCTGAGGCGCATGGAGCTATCCGAGCCGCATGAGGCTCTAAAGGACTTTGAGTCGCATGCGTTTTCTAATAGATTTCTGAGCCGCATAAGGCTCCTTCTGTCTGAGCCGCATGAGCCTTTTCTTGTCATTTTCCATGCTTCTACAAAAATCAATATCGAAAACAGACAATAAACTGTACTCGCCTGGTGTCCTGAGCTGCTGGTACTGGTCCGGTGCCAAATTCGAGTCCAAGTGACCTATTTTAGAATTTACAATGTCAAAGAGTGAACCAAAACAAGACTATTCTATCTACTTTGGCTTTGGGTCTTCAAGCCTATTCTAACTAAATTATTTGCTTAACTAGGATTGGTTGTCTTTAATTTACTATTTACATGTCAACTACATACCACTGCTAAGTATTTTTACTAATCCGACACTGGTATCTTATACTCGACTCTACCTCTCTTGGTACTCACCTTGACATATATTCCCAGGTATTGCATAACTTGAGTTGCCTAATTACCCCTTTTACCTACAACTCTACTCAGACTTGTCACGCCCCAGAACCAGAATACTGGAGAGCTGGGGAATGACTCAGCCAGCTACGTATTACGGGTAGATGAATACCGTATAATACGATCAATGCTGTCTAACCATACGAGGGGGTGCATACTACATAAAAGTCTTACTATGGTCATTACACATCTATTGTCTCAATCATTCAAATAAGAAACAGAAATAGAGAACATGTAAGATAAAGCAGTAAGGCGTCCCAAACGCTCAGTCAAAATGTTCTTGAGATCTGGCTTTACAAAACATAGCCAGATGATATAGCAAGTATACATAATTGTTATCAGCTGCAGTCTGACTTAATTACAATTATGCAAAAGTAAGTACAAGACAATCCGACTAACATGTCGGTGCCAAACGGCAAGGTATAAAGTAGATAACAAAACGAGTGGTGAAGTTAAGGAACCCACTCGAGTCCTCCTGCGATCATTCCTCTAGTATTGACCATCCTGGAGGTGGAAGTACGCTGAGTCCTCTAGAACTGGCTCTAAATCTGGCCATGCAAAACCAGAGAGGTTAGACCTCTAATAGCAAGTACCACAAGGGAGCACGACATGAGAACTAAAACCAGTAAGTAAGAGAATATAATAATAGATCTCTGCTTGCTACTAGAACTCACATCACATCAAGACACTTCGAACCAACCTCCCAACCAAACAAGGACAGAAGTTGTCCCGTCATGTCCTGACATTCTGATCATCCCAGTTAGGTAACAGAGTACAGTGCACAAACAAATCATTTTGAACGGCCAATCAAATCCTACGGCTTGCTATTTTGAGTCCCAAGTTATCCTAGAATAATGTAATTAGGGATTCCTCAGTTCTTACTATGTACAAGCAAGGCTAGTCTATCCAGTCAATCAATTGGCCCATGCATGAATTAGACGAGTCCTAGCAGGACGCCCGTCAATATACAATATACAATAATAATAAAAGCAGATACTGTTCCCTGCCCGTGTGGCAGATTTACAGTATCTGTGGGAACCAGCCGGCCCGTCGGGTTGCACGGGTCCAACAAGGCTAACCCGAAAGTAAAACTAAAGCAGGAATTAAAATACAGGTAATAAAATTACAGGAAGAAATGCAGAAATAAAATTACAGGAATTAATTAGCATGAAAATTAAAGAGCAGCTAATTAATTAACATGAAAATTTAAAGAGCAGATAATAGAATTGCAGAAAAATAAAGTGCAGAAAATAAAATGCAGATAATTAATTAACATGAAGTTATAGAAATTTAAGTACAGGATACTACATGATAAATACTAAATAAATACATTCAGGCAATATACGTATTAGAATACGCATTTCGGGAACGGGGAGTGACATCTCTACCCTCCTTGAAAAAATTCCGTCCTCGGAATTTCAAATTCAAGCAAGATAGAAATATCGGGGCTAAACTAATCTAAGTACAAGCAATTCAATAAAGCAATCATTTTACAATGTCCATAGCAAGTAACATGCATCAATAAAGCAATCATTTTACAATGTCGTAGTGGGAGTGTATCTTTTGATATTCCAGGCATGGAGAGGTTCACCTTAGTCAGGTCAGAGGCAACTCAGCAAGAGCAGGGAGTAGTAACAGCAATGGAAGAAGTTCAGATTCCGAAGGTAGTTGAAAAATTTCTAGACGTATTTCCCGAAGAACTTCCAGGTCTACCACCAGTTAGAGATATTGAGTTCAGCATAGAATTGGCACCTGGGACTAAACCGATATCAAATCGGGTTTACAGAATGGCGGATTCGGAGCAGGCCAAGGTGTATCAGCACATAGAGGAATTGAAGGAGAAGAAGTTCATCCAAGCTAGCATATCACCATGGGCAGCACCAGTGGTACTTGTAGGGAAGAAGGATGGGTCATCCAGATTATGCATCGATTACAGGAAGCTTAACGCGGCGATAGTAAAGAACAAGTACCTACTACCAAGGATCGACGACTTATTTGATCAGTTGAGCAGGGCCAGAGTCTTCTCCAAGATAGATCTTCGTTCAGGGTACCATCAGGTGAGGGTTCGGAAGGAAGACATTCCGAAGACAGCATTCAGGTCGAAGTATGGGCATTATGAATTCTTAGTAATGCCGTTTGGTTTGACCAATGCTCCAGCTATATTCATAGATTTGATGAACCGCATCTTTATGCCATACTTAGATCAGTTTGTCGTTGTCTTTCTTGACGACATACTCGTATATTCTGCTAGTGAAGAGGAGCATGAAGACCACCTCAGGAAAGTGTTGCAGGTTTTAAGAGAGAACCAGTTGTATGCCAAGCTCAGCAAGTGTGAGTTCTGGACGGATCATATTTCATTTCTGGGTCACATCATATCAGGAGCTGGAGTAGCAGTGGATCCCAAGAAGGTAGAAGCAGTGGAGAGTTGGCCAGTACCCAAGACCGTAGCTGATGTACGGAGTTTTCGAGACCTGCATGGGCCACCACTAAAACCTTGTCACGCCCCAGAACCAGAATACTGGAGAGCGGAGGAATGACTCAGCCAGCTACGTATTACGGGTAGATGAATACCGTATAATACGATCAATGCTGTCTAACCAGACGAGGGGGTGCATACTACATAAAAGTCTTACTATGGTCATTACACATCTATTGTCTCAATCATTCAAATAAGAAACAGAAATAGAGAACATGTAAGATAAAGCAGTAAGGCGTCCCAAACGCTCAGTCAAAATGTTCTTGAGATCTGGCTTTACAAAACATAGCCAGATGATATAGCAAGTATACACAATTGTTATCAGCTGCAGTCTGACTTAATTACAATTATGCAAAAGTAAGTACAAGACAATCCGACTAACATGTCGGTGCCAAACGGCAAGGTATAAAGTAGATAACAAAACGAGTGGTGAAGTTAAGGAACCCACTCGAGTCCTCCTGCGATCATTCCTCTAGTATTGACCATCCTGGAGGTGGAAGTACGCTGAGTCCTCTGGAACTGGCTCTAAATCTGGCCATGTAAAACCAGAGAGGTTAGACCTCTAATAGCAAGTACCACAAGGGAGCACGACATGAGAACTAAAACCAGTCAGTAAGAGAATATAATAATAGATCTCTGCTTGCTACTAGAACTCACATCACATCAAGACACTTCGAACCAACCTCCCAACCAAACAAGGACAGAAGTTGGCCCGTCATGTCCTGACATTCTGATCATCCCAGTTAGGTAACAGAGTACAGTGCACAAACAAATCATCTTGAACGGCCAATCAAATCCTACGGCTTGCTATTTTGAGTCCCAAGTTATCCTGGAATAATGCAATTAGGGATTCCTCAGTTCTTACTATGTGCAAGCAAGGCTAGTCTATCCAGTCAATCAATTGGCCCATGCATGAATTAGACGAGTCCTAGCAGGACGCCCGTCAATATACAATATACAATAATAATAAAAGCAGATACTGTTCCCTGTCCGTATGGCAGATTTACAGTATCTGTGGGAACCAGCCGGCCCGTCGGGTTGCACGGGTCCAACAAGGCTAACCCGAAAGTAAAACTAAAGCAGGAATTAAAATGCAGGTAATAAAATTACAGGAAGAAATACAGAAATAAAATTGCAGGAATTAATTAGCATGAAAATTAAAGAGCAGCTAATTAATTAACATGAAAATTTAAAGAGCAGATAATAGAATTACAGAAAAATAAAGTACAGAAAATAAAATGCAGATAATTAATTAACATGAAGTTATAGGAATTTAACTACAGGATACTACATGATAAATACTAAATAAATACATTCAGGCAATATACGTATTAGAATACGCATTCCGGAAACGGGGAGTGACAAGACTCCTACTTTAGCCCCCATCCACACTAACCCATATTCCACATGTCATGGTTACTCCCTCACATTACTCCTTACCTCTTATCCCTGCTACAACAGTTTGGGTGCTGTAGGGTCAAAGCCCCTTTATTCCTTATACAGATTTGGCAGCCATGCATATGCATATTATCAGCCTGTAACATCCTTGCACCCTACAGTTTACTTGTCCCTATGAATGTACTGATGTCTTGTCCTCTACTAGTAGGAAAGGGTCTAAATGAGTATGTAGTTATGATATGCTTTATAGTCCAAATCACATACACCATTCGGGTACAAACCCAGTAAAAGAAACGACATTTATGTCAGAATCATAGAAACAGGAAAATATATGTGCTATGTTTACTCCAAAATCATCTAATGAAGGCATTAAACAGGTTGTAAATTGAAAGGGGCAGATTTGTGTAGGTATGAAATAACCTTTTCTTCTCTTGATCTGCATAGGCTAATCCAGCAGAATAGGCTAGCAACCAAATGACATAATAAATTATGCTTCACTCTGGTTTCAATATATTTGTGGTTCATTCCTAATACCATACCTTGCTGCATAAAAGAGCATGGGTAATGAATCTAAACCATGATCTGTTCAAGTAATGGTGCAACCATAATTCAGATCTCAATAAACCAGTAACAAAATCCTCCTGTTGTTCTTTATTTAATGGTTGTGATACATGAGCCTGTAACCTATGTTAATTGATACTCGAGTGCCCTTTGAACCTGACATTAGGAAATCTCCCTACCTATGTCTATGACCCTATATCCTTGTTTACTCACTGTGCTTGTAGGTAACATCTATATACCTTGAGTCTGTGTACAGGGTATTGGTCTCCTTCCCACATGTATCAGAATTGATACATGTAGTTGATGTTTAGTCTATTAAGACCTTGCATATGCTAGGGTCAGTCGTGTACCCTCTGAACTGCACAAACATCCTTATAAAACGTGTTGCTACTGTCCTATAGTGTATATCAGTAATCTACCCCTTGGATGAATATGTGGTAACCCTTCACAAGGAGGTGCCTCACTGAACATTACAGAGAACTCCTATGTTTGGGTATTATGGAAAATCCCCATGTTTCTATCTACCTAGGAATCATCAAGCATCTACTACTCTCTAATGTTCTGATGAAAGGGGACAACAATGGGTAAATCGAAGGGTTGTGGACTTACCTTGTGATCGACTGAACTTGACTTCTTCCTGGCGTCTACTCGATGTCCCCCTTTTCCTGCAGAGAGAGTAAATAGCTAGGGTTTGTGGAGGGGAAATGCTGACGACCATCCTCTATATATGTAGTGTGGGATTGAATCCAAGAAGGAATAGATAAGGGGAAATTGAGATTCAAAACCAGATTTCAACTTATCTCATGAAGTTGGTGAGAAATCCGACCTCAACTAATGTTTGGAGCACAGACTCTTTGATCCGAGTATGCGGCTGTTTACAGGATTTGAATTTTGAATGTTTAGCATAAATGCCCCTGAAAATTTAGCTTCTGTAAAGGAACTTTATTTTCTTCCTTTGATTTTTGGTAAAATGTCACACACACAACTCCATAATTAATTAAAAAAGAAGTATATATATATATATATATATATATATATATATATATATATATATATATATATATATATATATATATATATATATATATATATTAGCATGAGTCATGATAATATTGTATATATTTAGAATTTACCATATAAAAATATTATTTAAGAATAATATATTATTAATTAATTGTACTGATACGTCAAGCATGAGTCACTCTTAGGTCTGATCTCTCATAGGGACCCACCTACTGTTCAGTCATCTTGTTTTGCCAATCACTGTGTAGGGTCCTCTTCCATAGTTCAAATAAATGAGTGCTTTTTATGGACTTTAGCTGATTACCTATTTGAATTTCTTTTATTCTACATTACCCAAGGGTGTTTCTTTGCTAAGAGTGTGCTTAGGATGGCTGTTACATGCGTTCTATGGTAAATAACATGATTTTTGTCTCCATGGGTAATCACCTTATCAGAATTATCCTTCCATTGGATAATCTTTACTCTGACTCCCACATGATCCGGCATGTTTTGACACCATATTTGGTAGATTTTGATAGGAAAACTATGCCGCTTAGTTTTTACTTTGTTGTCTTCCTCACTTTATCCTTATAATTTTGGCCATTGTGCATTCTCTCTTAACATTGAACAATAAGGATTTGTATCAACATTGAACAATACATTATGGGAATGTTTTGACAAGAATTTATTTTAAATTACTAAAAGTAAATTATTAGCAAGAGAAAATGATATTAAGGTGAGTATAATTATTTTCACAATTTATTTATTAAGAGCAAATAGTTCAAGATATATCATATTATTGTGTTGTAAAATCATGAGTTTTGAAGTGAATGAAGCTTCAAGGGATTGTTTGGATATAAGGGAGTGAAAGGGAGGTGAGAAAATGCGCATCCATGTTGGTAATATATTCATGGACTTTATTCACTTTTTTGTTTTCCTCTTTCTCCAAAATGTGTTTGTATTGAAAGAGGAGGAAGAAAAAAATGTGAAAAAGTTCATTATAAAACTAATAAAATATCCATTTAAATTGATAATTAAGTATTGTTATTAATAATCTTATCAAAAATTAATAATTAGAATTAACAAAATAGTTTAATTAATTAATTATAATAGTTATTAAATAATATTAATAATTATGCATTATTAATTAATTTTTTCTAATAATTAATTATCTTAACTTCTTAAAAATAGCTTGCATTACAAGCTATTTGACATTAATTAAATATCATAACTATTATTTAAGCATAATATATTAGTTACTATGAATTAATTTTACTAATTACATAATGTTAGTTTATTTTTTCTTAATTATTAATATTAATTAGTGTTAGTTTAATTAATTATAGTATTTATTTTTATTTACAATTATTAATTTAATTATCTTGGTTTCCTAATAATAGATAAGTTGTTCTTCATTACTTGTATTAATTAAAAATCTTAATTATTAAGTTGTTGATATTACTAATTAGTTATAAATGAGTTTATTCAATTATATTAATAAAAAAATTTAATTAGTAAGTTGTTAATATAGTATTAATTAGTTATTAAGAAATATTATTACATAGTTAAGTAATTATTCTGAAAAATAAAAAATAAAAACAAGTTTCATCCCTTGTACTCTCAAAAAAAGAGGATATGGAATGGTAGGATTTGGAGGGAACAAGAACTCTCATCATCATGACCCTCCCACCTCCTTACTGTCTCAACCAAATCTTGGAATTAGAAAAAATTCTTACCACGTCCCTTTCACATGTTGCCCTCCAAACAACACCCAAAGGAAATGGAAAATCATTATTGAGGTTTTGGAAATGTTTGGATGAGAGGCTCAATTTGACTTGCTAATTTTTCAACCAAATCCTTGGGACTAGAAGTGAAGTAGAGTATTATAGTACCCATATATTAAATAAGGGAGATATATTATAGTACCCATATATTAAATAAGGAAGATACATGAAGTTGTCCAGTTGTACTAAAATTAGAATATTAAGCTTATGAGAACTACTATGAACTATGCGTGCGAGAGATATTTCTATACAATTTTATGTTCGGAACATCTAATATGGTAGTCATGTACTTGTTAAGAAGATTAATAATAAGAAAATTAATAGAAAAAGTTAGACAAAGAGGTATTAATATATGGTTTTTAATAACTTGTAGCAAAACTTATGATAAATCTCCTAGAGAGATAATATGGTGGGCTCCAAGAAGAAACAAGTCTCTTAGTAGTTACATTTAGACTATAATTTTGCTACGATCATCATTGTAAGAGGAGAGAATAAACCATTACCTATTATCCTTGAACTACGTCAATCATTACCTTTTTATGCTATTTACGTCAATGATCAACTTTAGGTCCTTTTTTTGTTCTACTTCATGAACGATATTGATGGGTATCTATATCGAGGAGGATGAAGCATAGTATATGATGTTAGCTGACAATGTTGTGCTAGTCGATAAGAGTAGAGCTGAGTTGGACACTAAAATAGGATTATTGAGATACTTTGGAGTCTATGGGTTTTGAAACTAATAAGTAGATAAGTATATTATATATAACTTCAACCATAAATTAAAGAAAAATGATGAAGGAGTACATATAGATCATGAACAATGGATACCATGTGACATAAATTAAGGATGAGATGCTAATAAGAAGGATATCATCAAAACTACTACATCATAATTGAGATGCTAAGATGGATATCATCAAAGGTCACAATAAAGAATATGTGTAGAGAGTTGGAGCTAGGCAATATTAATTGAAGACAAGGTAAGAGAAAGTTGTCATAGGTGGTTTGGAAATATGCAACAAGGGTATTTATAGAAAGTGGGGGATGACATCAATTGATGACAAAATGAGAAAATCTTTGTAGATTGTTTGGACATGTGTAGTGCTGATCTATTTATGGTGATGTGCTATAAGATAGTAGTTCAAGGAGTCGTGAGGAGTATAACTGGGCCTAAACAAACGTGTATTAGGTTCAAAGAAGGATATGATTTTTTTTAGACCAAAGGATATGGTTTTTATTAGTGTTATAGAGGACATAGCCATTAACAAACTTGAGTGGAAGTAAAATATTTTAATAACCGATTCCAACACAAGATTCAAATAAGCATGTCTATAATGTTTGAGATGAAGGCTAATTAGTTGATGTTACAACTCCGTGGTCAAATAAGCTAATTTTCATTTAAATACTGTGAACATTTTTCTATTATCATTTAACTACTATGATGAACTTTTTGTTTGATACCATGAACTTTGTAAGTGTTACACTTTGGTATCCTCCTTTATCACTTAACTACCAGAAAATTCTTTTGTTTAGATACCATAAAAATGTAAGTGTTACACTTTGATATTGTCCTTTAGTTGATGGTTAGACTCAACGCTTATGTGGGAAAAACGTGACTCAATTATGATTATCTTGTCTCTAAAGTTCAAAAAGATTTATATCCCACAAATTCTAATTGTATCAATCCACTCCCCAAGTTGCTTCCACCTCTCTGCCCGCATCATGACCTTTGCTTCCCTCTTCTCTTGTGGTGCCCCACTGTGAGAGGCAAGAATAATGGAGGTTGCAATAGGTCGTCGGGGCAGCTAGGATTTGAGGTTGGGTGATGAGGGAAAAAAATCAAGGAGGGTGTAAATGTCTTTTATCAGTTCCTTTAACAGGTTCATGATATCAAAGTGGTCAAAAAAGTTCATGTTATGTGATAATATAGCAAATCATGGTGTTTAAATGCAAATTAGTCGTCAAAAAGAGAATGAGGCTTCCATTTGAGGTAATGGTGAGATGGTAAGATAATGTGTAAAATACAATTTTCTATGGCAAATTCTATCATCTCTAGACTCTTTATAGTCTAAGGGAACATGGAGGTTGATGGTTCCATGAGCTTAAAGTGCAATCCAAAAGGTAGGTCTACCTAATCGCCAACTGATCACACATAGGTTTTATGGCATGATCATCTCATCCTCGTAGCTACCTTGACTAGGAATTCGGCACGCCAGAGAGAGTTGACGTCAGATCGACATTCAGTCATAAAACTTGGCAAATCCTGTATGAAACTTTCTTATACACCATACCCGATCTCATTCTAATAGAAGAAGGCTTGGATGACAATGATGATGATGATGTGATGGCAAGATAATCAGACTCGGATATACCACCAGAACAACATGGTGGCATTTAGAAAGAAAACCATTATGATAATTATCTCTCTATAGTTAAAAAAAAGCTTTCATTAGTTTATTTTAAAAGCTATTTTCTTTTAATTAATAATTATTAGTTTGACAAGGAAATAGTCATTTTAGGTTTGTTAGAAATCCCAATTTGTTGGGCTTATTGTTAACAGATTGTAAGGTATTGTCTAAAAAAACGAATCATGGGTCCAAGATGCACTTAAAGGTTGTTCATGGTTCTTTGTCTTTGAGTTTGTTTGTAAATCTTAACTAACCATTTTAAGCTAGTAACTCCTATTAATGTCTGATTTGGATCCCAGTGGTAGTGTCAGACTTGTTAATGTGTATGAGATAAGGGTTTCGAGGACCAGCAAGGATTTGTTGGGTAATCCAATACTCAGTTTGTTTTGGTGAGTGAAAGCTAGAAGCTGGATCTAAAAGGAGAAAACGAATTCAGCTACAAGGATTAGAAAATAGATTAGCCTTGTGATATTATCATTTCTTTCTTTTTTATTAATTGTGTCACCCATTGGGATGCTCTTTCTTATTTTATGTTGAACAATGTGTAGTTTTTGAATGTTAAAGTATCGATATCGATATCGATATCGACAGTATTGGCGGCATCGGATCGGAGTATCGAATTTTTTTGGTATCAACAGTATCGATAATATTCATATTAATAAATACTAAAAAAATAAGAAAAAATAGTCTACAGATTTATGCATTATTTAAGTATTATTTTGTTTTTTTTATAATAGCCATTGCTGATTGGTTTACCTGCAGTATATAAGTTTCCTTCCTTTACATATTTTTAGTGTTTACAATCTTAATATCTCATTATATTCTTACTAATTGAATCTTATATTGTTCTATATAGGTTTTAATTTGACGAATTAATGTGCATAGAGGGATGCACAAGATACACTTGATGTTTAAGAGATTATAATTTATAAGCAATGCAAATGGCAGGATAAGACAAGAGTCACAATACTCATAATTATATTTGTCCGAAATTTTCTAATTTTTGTAAAAATATATATTTAATTATATTCAGAATTTTAGTTCCATTCATAATCATCATCCATTTTCTCAAACATACGACATTTTGGTGCCATTATTTTATCCTACAAATGTTACAAAGAAATGTTACATACAATAATAAAAATATTACATTTAATGATACTACACTTATAAAAACATTAAATACAATAATATTACACTTATAGAAAGCCTTACATACAATAATTAAAAAGTTACATACAATAATATTGCATTCATAAAAAATGTTACACGTAATAACAAAAAATGCTACATTAAAAAAATGTTATATACAATATTTACATTGGGACAAGATTTACAATGAGCAATAATTAAAAAATGTTACAATTCCTACAAAAATTCACTTGGCCAAACAAATTCATTGGAACAAGATGTACATATTAGAATTCAATTATCGATGTCTTTTTTTTCATAATTTGACGACTGAATTTATGCGATTCTTCACAACTTTTACTCTATTATTACTCGTTTGCAAAAATTCAGTCATCAAATTATGCAAAAAAATTTATCAATAATTGAATTCAAACATATTAATCTTGTTCCAATTAATTTGTTTGGTCAATTGGATTTGAATTTTAATATTTTTATTATTGTCCCAATGTAAATCTTGTCCCATTATAAACTATAATAGTTGTATCTAAAAATAATGTATATTTGGTATTAGTAACTATACTTAATAGTTTTATATAAATAAGTTTTATAGAAAAAAAAATTAAGTTTAGAATTAGTTTAGATTTCTCATGAATTAGCGACTATTGACACCCCATCTATTTCTAAGTTGACCCCAATTTCTAAGTACACCCCACCTAAAAATAAAATAACTTATAAAAATACTAAGTACACCCCAAATGTTGACAAAAATACCCTTATGACTTAAACCATAGTGTACAACCCCCACATCCTAATTTCTAAGTACACCCCATTCCTCTCTATACACAAAATTCTACATTCACCCCACTCTCCTCTCTCCCTACATACACCTCCACTCTACTCTCTTCCCCATCAAACCCTAACCCTAACCCTAACTACTTTCTTCCTCCACACTACTCTCTTCCCCATCTCCCCAACACCAGATTTGAGTCGGAGAAGTCCCCCATTGTTCACCCCACTCCGAGAAGTCTCTTCACCATGGATCGAGGTGAGTATCAAACATTTCAATCCAAACTACATTCTCTCCCATTGTTTTGTCGAGCATTTAGGGTTAGAACCCCATTGTTTTGTCGACCATTTAGGGTTAGAACGAAAGAACAGATCGAATTTTTTCCCATAATTTACGGATCTGTTCGACTCTGGTCGGTCGGACATACAGCAATGTGTTCGACTCACGATAGTCGAACACCTTGCTTACTGTTCGACCTGTTTCAGTCGAACAGTACAGATTTGTTCGACCTGTTATGGTCGAACAGTGTGGGTTAGTTCGACATATAGGGACCGAACAATACAATTTAAAAAATATTTCTTTAAGCCATGTTATTTTGGTGGAACTTGTAGGAAAGCAAACTAGTAGGAGGGAAACGACTCATGCTTCAGCTAGGAGACGTCGGGCTGAAGAGGAGGAACTTGCACGTCTTCAACAACAAGCACTTGTTGCTTCGACTCAAACGGCAGACCAAGAGCAGGAGCAAGAACGCCACACTGATGAAGAACGCCACACTGATGAAGAGCGCCAAACTGATGAAGAAGAGGATGAGGATCCTGACATTTTGACAGGGCCTTGTCCCGGTGGACCCGAAGATCCACAACTTATTCCAAGTTTCAAGACACATGTGGCGTACGAGATTTGGAATGGCATTGAGAGGGACGTGTTAAGGTGTTGGTGCCACACAACCAAGCTGTACGCATGGAAGTTGGAAGGTAACATAAATCCTGTCCTTCAAAATTCTCGTATAGCCAACATAAGGTCGTTTTCGTACAAGACGCCAAATAAGAATCTAATTTGTGCGTTTGTTGAGCGTTGGCAACCGGAGACCAACACATTTCACATGCCGTTCGGAGAGATGACAATTACATTAGATGATATTTTTTGTCTTACCGGACTACCGGTAAGTGGCTTACCGGTGGTGGAACCAGTGTCAGCAAGGGGACCGGAGGACCCTAAGAAGATGATTCGTAGATTGTTGGGGGTGTCAGAAATTGAGGCACAGGATGAGCTATTGAGTCAAAGAGGTAGCTCGGTCCGGATGGAGTGGCTCCGGGCTAGATTTGAGTCGGATGTGAGTAGCACGGATTCGTCGAAAAGAAGACGTGCTGCCCGTGCGTACTTATGGTATGTGCTTGGATGCACCATTTTTGCTGACAAAAGTGGGACACGGGTTGACACAAAAATTCTAGCCCTTCTGGAGAATGTCAACAACGTCGATGACTACGCTTGGGGAGCAGCTGCTTTAGCTTTCTTGTATCGACAGCTTGGAGTAGCATCTCGGAGTGGGGTGCGGCAAATTTGTGGATACCTGACTTTACTGGAGGTAACTATATCTCCTACTTATATGTTTTAATTTAATGTTATACATCCGACCAATATGCTTCATATTTTTTTTTTTGTAGGCCTGGATCTTCGAGTACTTTCCGTTCACGAGGCCTACCCATAACGTCAATTATCGGATGGGGGAACCACTTGCTATGAGGTGGGCCAATAGGCCCTATGCTGGAGGAGGTACCAACCTGATCTCATCCATCAGGGAGGTATTGGACAATCTTCAAGTCCACAATGTGAGTGTAATTTCGCTTAAATTTTTACTGTCGCTATATATGTGTTCTATAATTGCTTAAATTTTTATTGTAGGTGAATTGGACACCCTATAACGGGATGAGGGACACTTTTCCTCGGGACGATGTGACTTTTTTTCATGGATGTATACGTGAATTTGACAATGTAGAGCCATATCATCCCGACCGTGTCCTTCGACAATTTGGACTACGGCAGAAAGTTCCTTATCCTCCGTTGTTTCCAAATGAGGTTCGACGGGGAAACACGAGCCAGAAGTACAAGCTGGCGTTCCATGTTCTAGGAGGCTACTTCCAATACTGGCGCAGCCATGTACTGTCTGCCGAAGCCCGTGGGGGAACTGCAAACCCTGCATGGGAGTGTTCACCTGATTATATGGACTGGTACAAAAAGTTTTCACATCCTATTGTCCAGAATCCGGAGAACGTCTCTAGTGCTGCGGGGACTACATCTACACAGACAGGGCCACAACCATGGGACATGATTGGGAATGCTTTGGGATATCTGGAACCAGTCTACCAGACATGGATCTCAAACCGAGAGGCGCTAGACATTCCGACCTATGAGACGGCAATGATCGGAGCATATCGAGCATTGAAGCTACAGTCTCCAGAGGAACCTGAATCTTCAACGAGGGAGACTGGTAGACGTAGGCGACGTAGATCGTAGATTTGTGATATCTTGTTTTGTGATATTTTGTGATATACTCGAATGCGTCATCGACGCTAGATATCTTGTTATGTTTTGTGATATTTTGTGATATACTCGAATGCGTCATCGACGCTAGATATCATGTTATGTTTTGTGATATTTTGTGATATACTCGAATGCGTCATCGACGCTAGATATCTTGTTATGTTTTGTGATATTTTGTGATATACTCGAATGCGTCATCGACGCTAGATATCTTGTCTTGTGAATTGCCTGTACCAGTGCTGTTCGGCAAACATATGTCGAACAATTGCATACTGTTCGACCATAACAGGTCGAATAGTTCAATAATGTTCGACCATAACAGGTCGAACAGTTCAATAATGTTCGACATATACAGGTCGAACATATGTATACTGTTCGACTTATACAGGTCGAACAGTTCAATAATGTTCGACATATACAGGTCGATCATATGTACACTGTTCGAATTTTCCAGGTCGAACAGTACATGTTTTAACATATGCAACATACGTTCAAACGTCCCACAAAATATTAGCACAAATTCATTATAAATTTCTCAAAATACGAGCCACAGTTCATTATACGTTCAAATGTCCCACAAAATATTAGCACAAGTTCATTATACGTTCAAACGTTCCATTACAATTAATTAATGAGCTTGAAGCAAATTCAATTCAATATAATCGGTGAAGCCGCGACTTGTACGGGAAAAGTTGCACGATACTTCTGCAACCGATGCTCCAAAATTTTGCCCCAACCAGATGCACACGGAAGACGCAAAGTAGACCAACTGCTGACAACGGGTGGTAATATTGCGTCTTCGGACAAATTGACCTACATACAGATGGATTGAAACATATTAGATAATAGTTGTTGTATACACAAAAAAATACACATTAGGAGAAAAACATTACCACTATGAAATGATTATTGTTAACAAAAGCCATGCAGATTAGCCGAGGGTTCGTCGGAACTTCTGTCACCATAGGAAGAAACGTAGCGCTCTCCAGCTCATGAATGTGGACAAACGCCATGTTGTACGCCGATGCCGCCAACAAATAATTATCGGGATATCTCCACCAGTAGTTACTGTCCATAACCGGAGCTGAGAAGTAATTCAAAGATTCAAGTAATTGTGCGGGAGAGCCCTTACTCAAGTAACACTTGCCGTATAAATCGACCCTCGATGACAACTCTTGCATGAGGTCATTACGTACTTTTGCCCATGACTCCTCCCCCAACCCTACTGCATGGGCTACGCATCGGAAACCACAATGTCCATCCCCAAGAACGTCTACCACACTCGACACGTACGAATAAAATCGAGGTGGAATCTTCTCCAGATATGCAATAAGGGTGTCATTGCGCAATGACTTACGTTTATCCGGTACCTTCTTCCTTCGAATAGAAGTAAACATTGGTTTTGCCGACGGGGGTCCACCGACAATTAAAGTTTGCTCCAACGGTAAACAACTATCGTGAGCGGCTTCAACTATTTCAAATTTGCTTCGCTCACGTTTCGTCGAGTTTGTATTGTGTGTTTTTTTCTTGTTTGGCCTACCACGAGGTCGAGTGTTGACAACCGGTTCGAGCAACAAAGACGTTGAAGGAACTGATATCTCCCGGAGTCTTTTAAGCAATAAGAGCCTTTGGGAATCATTAGCCACATCAAACATATGGTTAATATTATCTATGGTCTCAACCCAACGACTTCGGATATCTTCATCATGTACTTTGTCTGTTTTGGCAGGTTCACAATCGAGCTTTCTCCAGTATTTGTCAACCATATCAAGCTGGATGTATTGTCCATCCCGTTTTAGCTGTGCAAGCTCATGTGCACAAGGTAGCCCGCAAGTTCTTCTCAACACACAACCACAAAGTAGGGGATCGACGCCGGTATCATCTAAACTCTTCAACTCGTCATAAATCCTACTGAGAGCATTATGAGACACCAACCCGCGAATAATCTTAAACAAGGGAGAACTGTATCGATGGGGTGTCACATTAAGGCTCGTCTCAAATGAGCTCTTAATTTGGTTGTGTGAATTTGTCAGCAGACTATGTATCCTTTCCCACGATATCTCGAAAGTTGATTGACTAGTCCCAAGTTGTTTTTTCAACTTTGCGTGTGCACTCTCGGCCCTGTGAGTATCAAAAACATGGAGTCAAAAAACTCACGTAATACTGTAAAAAAAACATTCATATGTATATACAAAGTATTGCTTGAAAACACATACCTACTACTCGCCGTGTTCCCAAAATGCATGACATTATTAGTCCAACATGAAACAAATTTTTCTTTATACGGCTCTATCCAATTCTTCACAGCATAATTAACTGCTTTTGGGTAATCCCGGAAATCTTCATGAAATCTTCTAAGTAATTCATTGAATCTCAGTTGATCTTCAGCAAGAATCAACGAATTCCAAGAGTTATTGAAAGAATCCCACTTCTCCTTCGTACGAAATAAATTCTTACAGTTAGCCAATATATTCTTGCTTATATGCCACCGACATAGCAAATGTGCAGCCCTGGGAAACGTAACACTGATAGCATTCATAAGTGCAATCTCACGATCAGTGACAATGACATTGGGTAAGCTTGATTGAGCAAATAGATCTTTAATTGTACTAAGCGCCCATATATAATTGTCCTCCCGTTCCGCCTCCAAATATATACACGCCACAGAAAATGTAATATCCGTGGAAGTTACTCCAACTACTTCCAATAGTGGCATCTTGTACCTATTAGTCTTGTAGGTACAATCCATCAATAAAACGTTGGGAAAAGCACGCAACAAGTCCACACTTGTCGGGTGGGCATAAAAAAGATCCTTCACTCTATCTGTTTGCTCACATCTCCTCACCAGATAATAATACTTTTCCGACTCCAACTTTCCCAACAAGTATTGCATTTGGGATAGCCCTCCATGCTCGGCAAGTCTATGCTTATGACGAGCATTATAAATTGTCTTCAATGTCGATTCATTCTCCCCAAAGGATTCCTTCAACGTGCTCAATATATCTTTTGGCCTTGTATTATTTTTCGTCAAATCTTTGACGAGTTGGTCTTCGGCTGCTGTTAGTCGACCAACATAGGAGTGCCCAACCAAATTTCGACCCATTGGGTGATTATGTGTGCCGCACATAACCTTAAGTGACCATTGCCCAACATCATTGCATTGTACTCCTTTCAACTGAAACGGACAATCACATTTTTTCGTGCCCGTAAGCCGTTCAGGTCTTCGCTTCTTCGCAATATTAGCCAAATTTGCTTCATCAACTTTTACCTTCCGTCGCACATATTTACCCCCTCGCTCGCAACCCAGGATTACTCGAGCTCGTCTTCCTTCTCCTTTATCCGACCGTTTAACCAAAACTACTATATTATGAAGGTTTCCTATCGATCGTACCCAATTCACCAATGACTCTCGACTAACAAATAATTGATCAGTTTGAAATTCTTCAGTGAAATCAAGTTGTTGTTCGTACATCGGGTGCGTGACAATACTCATCTCAGTGTTAACCGCAATGTCATCTGAAGTGTTTTCCTATGAAGATAAATACAAATATCGGATTAGGTTAGAAAATAAAATTTTTAAATTTAACTCAAAAAAAGTACTGTTCGACCGACATATTCCGGATAAATCCACACTGTTCGACAAGTACAGGTCGGACAGTTCAAAAAACGTTCGACCTCCCCTCGTCGAACAGTGTAGACTTGTCCGACTTGTTATGGTCGAACAGTCCGCGAATTTTGTTTTTTCTGAAAATCGAAACAGCCGAATCAATACTTGAAAAAAAACATTGGTAGGACTTACATTGGGTACGGGAGATCTTCTATCATTACTTTGGCCCTCCATTGTAATTTCTTCAAGCTTCAAATAATGTCTTCTAGGGTTTTTGAATTAGTTATTGAAGGGGTGGGGTTAGTGAAGGGGTGGGGTCCTATGGCTGTTTGGGTTTGGGTAGAATTAGAAATAGGAAAAGGATAAAACAGTCCTTTCATAATACAACTTAAGTTATCAAAAGAAATTGGGGTCAACTTAGAAATAGATGGGGTGTCAATAGTCGGACCCTTAAATTAAATCTCCTTACAAACTCAAATTGTCCATTGTTTTTCATTCAACCCCCATAATAAATTATGTAATTACCAAATTTACGTAGCCACCTACACCCACCCGGTGACTAAGCATGTTGAAAGGGAGGTAAAATTGTAATTCCCCCCCTAATCATTGTGTTTTTTGGAAAAAAAAAAAATTCATTGTGTTTTTTGGAAAAAAAAAAAATAAAAATAAAGAGAGAGGGAGGGTAGCTCTCTCCATTCTCCACCGCCTCTTCCGACACTCCCCACGCGGCCCCCCACACCTTCCCTCACCCTCTCACGTTCACCCCTCTCCCTATACATACTCATCTCCAGCTCTCTCTTCCCCTCTCACTGCTCTCCCCCGGCCTCACGTCGCCTCGGCAGCCGCGCGCCTCCGGCCGGCCTCCCTCCTGGCCACCGCCACCACCACCACCACCACCACCATCTTCATCTCCATCATCACCACCATCATCAAAAGCCTAAATCCTAACCCCCTTTATTCTAATTAGAAAAAGAGTAGGAGATAAAGATGAAGAAATTGGAGGAGAAGATGATCAAGCCCTAACCCCAAATTCCCAAATCAATTTTCCCAAGGCAAGTCCCTCTTCTTCACTTCAACTTTTTCTTTTTATAGTTCATGGTTACAAAGTGTTTGTCAAAATATCTCTTCCAATATTTCTTTTCTTTCCATGTCCAATGACAATCACATATGCATATTACGATCTACTACTTTAGAAAAATTCTATTGAACATTCAAATTGTACAAGTCCTTCAATCCATCAAAAAAAAATTCCAATGTTAATTTGTTCAAAATTTATTTTTATTTATTTCTGAAGTTCATGTATTATTTTGGTTATTTGGATAAGAGCTAGGACACGAATTAGACATACGACCTAGAAGGGTGTTAATATAGTTGAATAGATTTGATCTTGGTTGACATGTTAAATGTTGTGTATAGGTTGGTATGATTGTGTATTTATGTTGATGCTACATGTTAAATTGTGTACCAATGCATAACAAGGAATCATACTAATGTGTTAAATAAATAAGATATCATGATCATAATTCTTGTGTTGACATTACTATATATACATGCTACAATTGGAAGTTAGCATTAATAAAATGGAATCAATAAAGTTTAATTGTAGTATAAGCTTATATGTAGTTCCTATAGGTTTTCTATGTATATAAAAGAATCTTAGTACCCATTAAAAAAATGAAAATGTTACCGTACGTAATTGATAATACACTTGCTATCCTAAATTTATTTTGGGTTTAGAGTAATGTTTCCGGGTTATATACGGGTGAAAATAACGAATACTTACGGTAAGGTTACTTAGGAATAGATGGAAATGTATTTTCAAGTATTACTTGGTTATAGTGACATCCCAAGAATTATATCCTAGACTTGTATTTTTAAAATATTTGTAAATTTCCTATTAATATTCAAGTATCAAAATGTGGGCTAGATCCTCAAGTTATTCATATAAATAATTCTTAGTAACGGAAATCGATATATATAATCATAGGTGAACTTTCTATATATTTCGATAGTTGTGAAAATGGATCATGGAATTCATCTCTCTAAATCATAGTAGTTATTATAATCCATCTGGGTTAATAACATATAAATTTGGAATTTGATTGATCTAGGATGTTTTCATAAATTTAAAAACATATGCTAGTACTCTTAAGAAATCTATTGAGGATAATTATCCACATTGAAGAATTAATAAATTCGAGACATTTCTTTTCTTGGGATCTTTACCTAAGAGATTGATGATCAATATCTTATGAATAAGATAATTGTTGTGCAAATTATTAGAAATTGTATTTCTTATTTTGTATGATTATGATATCTAAAATGTTTGTATTGATTTACGATCTCCGACTTGTATTGAGTTTCTGAATTTGTGTAGCAAAACAGAGACCAGTGCTAGTTGCTAAAATAGCTAATTGCTAAGGTAAAGTGTAGTTCGGTAAGAAAGTCCCTCCTCTATCCTTGCAATTATTGTTTATTGTCATTATAACTGCGTGTGATTTCCGGTTTTGAGTTGTTCCACTGAAGGGGTCAGCGTATCCAAGGGAATTTTACGGAGGGTTGTTCCGGGTCTTTTATAAATTGTGAAAAATTATGGATTCCAAAATACGAAGGTGATCTGTTGAAATTTTCAAGAACCCTAGTGATGGCCATTTTCGAAATCCGAAATTAGGTAAACGTATCTAACCCAACTTACATGACTTTTGAGTCAGTTTTCTTAGAGGAGGACTTGTTAATAATATTTAAAAATTATATGAGACTTATTTAGAACTTAAGACACGTAGGCTATGGACACAAAATCACGCAAGCGAAACAAAATTACATTCTCCAGTGTTTCTGCTCTGTATCAATTGGAAGAATTATTACCTGAATTGGTATGCTCATGTTATCTCGAGATTCGTGAATGAGATAATATACTTGAATTCAATCCATGCTTAAATCGTGGAATTCATGATATGTACCTGAATTCTGGAATCTGAAACAAGTTATCTACTTGAATCCTGGAATTCTAGACAAGACGTGTTCTTGCATATTAAGATTTGAAATGAGGTACATAGCAGAGCTAATACAAGATATTAGAATAAGGATTGTTTGTAGCACTAGGTTAGTGTATTGGGCGGGAGAGAACTGGATCACACCATACGAAATTCCTGCAATATAATAACAAAAAAAAACTGATCAGTAGAGTTTTCCGCATTGTAAGGACATACGATGTTGGGGGTGAGGCTTAGCTCACCAAGAGATATTTCGGATTCCAAAAATCCTTGAATCATAACAAGAATTTAAGAGTTTACAAGTTACAATTTTTACTTGCATGATGTGAGGGGCCGGATTCTAAGCACCGTGCGACCGAGTCACCGCCTGATCCCTGGTCACGGGATTATTGCCGAAAAATAGGTGTTGTATGTGATCTACATGTGTTTTCTAAATGCATCATCATATAGAAAATTTGACTGTGATTGTGGTAGTAAATTTAGGTGGTTGTGATTGTGATTGTAGTTATTATTTATAAATTATTTGATTTAATCGTAGGACGAACACTTAGGAATTCAATAGAATAGAATCTAGTCAGAGTCATTTTAAGTTAACACTATAATTCCTCTGAATTAATTGATCAATTCCTTTACATTAAAAATCCGAGGATCCGATCACCTTAGAGAATTCTAAATTTATTTATTTTATTTCCTTGTCCTTGACTGAGGGCTTGCATGTCGTTTGACGACCTAGTATTATTCACTAGATTGAAGAATCATTTTAAAGAAGTTGCTATTGTATTTTGAAGAGAAACGAGATGTCGTGTTTGAAGGCAATCATGTTGGAATCGTATGCTCTCTTTATCGTCAATTCATGTATACATTTATATTATATAAAATTTTATTTAGGTTAATTGTTGTACTGGACAGAAAAGTCTATTTTCCTATTTATAGCTTAGACTGTCATTTTTAGAACGATATTGATCTTATTATGCGAGATTATGACCTGTGATAACCTCTGGAACTTTACGGACGACAATCGTGAATATGGGTACGGGAGTATTCATATGTCGTGTAGCCTGGGGATGATATTACGTACTCGAATCACCGTATTCTGGAAGTCGGACATGACATAAACCTTGTATGTAATATTTTTCATTATTATATGTAACGTTTTTTACAAGTACAGTATCTTTTTTTTAACATTATGTGATACCTTATGAATACATTTCCAACCAATATTCATTGCCTTCAGCGTGCGACTTTTTGGCGTTATTATGTGATCCTACAAATGTAGTAGTAAAAAATAATTAATAAAGTTAAACATTTTAAAATTACTAACATATTTATATAAAATGACAAAATAGAATATAAACTTTTTGGCGTTAACATAAACAATTGTTTTAAAGCTACTACTTGCCTAGTGTTATAAAAAAGATACACACACACACACACACACACACACACACACACACACACACACATATATATATATATATATATATATATAAACTATATGTCTTACTTAGATATATATTATATATATGTTAATTAAAACAGAAAAAAAATCATTGTGAATTGGTTAGAAGAATGATGGATAGAGTTTCAATTGTTTTCAATCCGGCCTTTAAGTTCGAATTCTCCTTTTGCTGTGTTTGTTAGTTTTTTTTTTTAATTAAATGGCTGGCCCACTAACTTAACCCTAAACATCAATATCAGAGAAACATAAATATCATATAGGAGAGAGAAATCAACATTCTCTCCTCTCATCATGATTTCTCTCTCCTCTCCGCCTCCTTTTTTTTATCCCGTCTCTGCCTCCCCACCACCCCTTCTTTGCACACTTCTCTTCCACGAGCACGACGGAACACAATCGGTGGAGAAAGGTGTCGATGGCGGCGTTCTTCCCTTATCATAGTGGCAACGACAGAGAAAGCCATCGATCTAGTTGAGATAATTTTTATGTATGATTTTTCATCCTATTTATAGAAATTTTAGTCTTCATTATTGAGAACTTTACTGTGGCATGTAGCACATTTCAATTACCGATTTTACTTCTTTTTTATTCGATGCTGGATTTAATACTGATTTGAGATTTTCTTTGTTTGGATGCCGGTTTCGATTTTTTTTAATTATGGAAGCTTCAAGTATCAGTCTGTATCGATTGGTATCGGTTGGTATCGGCCGGTATCGATCTGTATCGGTTATGTATTGGCCAATACGGACCGATACAATACTTTTCAACTGTGTATCGGCCGATGTGTATCGGCCGATACTGATATTTTTTATTAGTATCAGATCGGACCCCACAAATCCGATCCGATACGGCCGATACGTAACGTATCTATATCAATCGATACTTTAAACCTTGTTAACTACGTTTCCATATATCAGATTTATAAGTTTATGCATGTATGGATGTTTTACGTAGTTATCTATAACTCTATTTAGACACTATAGGCATTCTCTTTCCACTAATATAATCTCTCAAAAATCAAAAGTAAAGAAAATGATAAAGGAATTATCCGATTGATATGTTTATTATCTAAGATCTTTTCATTGTGTACAAGTCAAAACAAGATTACATGCAATATCTATAAAATAAGTTAAACAATATCCTCTCTTTTTCATGAACTAGAAGTTGTACCAAAATCAAAAGCTTAGAACAAAATATTAACTCATGATTTGTCACAAATTTATATAATACTGGCTCTTCACTTTTGCTCTCCTATGCATAACCAACATCCAGGCTAGCCTAATTGGCTCATGTGACTATGCTATGAACTGCATTGAACCTCTCAGTTCATCACCAAATCAAGCAAGTTAAACACATACTAATTCAACAAACACAACAGAAAAAGATTAATGAACTATGTCAAGTACCGGTCATCAATTCAAAGATTGGATTAGAATTTTACTAATACATGTTATACAACACAAAGTAGCCTAAGAAAATAATAACAACAAAAACTAATTAATTATCTTCTTGCAAAATTATCCCTGTAGAAAAATCTTAAAATAAAAGAAATCCCAAAATCTATGAATCCAAAAACTAAGTAACCAATGAACACGTCCATTCATTCTCACCAAAAATTCCAACAAATACTCATCAACCTAAGATAAAGAGTATCAAGGAACATGACCTTCCAATAACCAACACATGATTTTTTTTTTTTTATATAAGGAGCCATTATTTGCAAAATCAAGGTTTCTAACGACCTCGATTTCATGTATTATGATGAATTTGTTTTTACAAAAGAGGCGCTAAAGGAAAATAAATTTAAAAAAGTATCAAATATGGCATTTTATCAAACATGAGACGCTCAAAATAGAATCATTCAGTTTGCACCATTGAAGTTGTAGGTAAAAAAGCCCCAACTATTGAAAGATCTGACATGTTGATTCCGAAGGCCGCTTTGGAAAGGAGGGGTAGGGATTCCTGAAATAAATGAGGAAATGGGTTATGATGACTTTGAATGGGGCTGAAAGACCGTCTAATACTATAGATAGGAATTAATCATCCACTAGTTACATGTTCATCCTTACCCTCAAAGCCGATAACGTGTCTTTTTTATCCAACATAAGGGTTGGCACATAAAATAATAATACAAGATAAAAAATTAAAAATTACGAATAAAAAAAAAGGATTTTCAAATTTTAACAAATTAAAATATAAAAATCAAAATCTTAAAGAAAATAAGAAAAAAATAAGAAAAAGAAATAATTTTACAAGTTTTAAGTTATGTAATTGCGGTTACATGAATTTTATGTGAGTAATTGGTTTTAACAGAAAATGATATAGTGTAATCAAACTTGTAATGAGTATTACATTACATCTAAAATAGCTCCTCAGCATCCCCAAGTGTGTCGTCGATGTCATATCGCGCGTAACAAATCCTTATTAATAAGTCATGGGGTTTTAAGGGGGGCCAGCTTACGGGCCAAGTGTCTCTTTGACCTGTTTTTTCCAACCAAATATTTGAATTACATTTACAACATAATGGCAATTATATTGCGTGTCCAACCTACAAACCAGTCTTAGTCTATAATAACAACATGCAAATCCAATAAATTTTACGATTTGTTTTGTTTACCAAGTAACCCGTGGTCGATAACTTAAGAAAACGAGTTCATCTTTGTTCACCCACCAAAATTAGGATATATATTCATCCTTCCGCGCAAAGGTCGTCACGTAACCACTTATAAAGTAATTTCATGTAGTAATTTTATGTTGAATAAAAAAGACACGTGATAGGCTTTGAGGGTAAGGGTGAACATGTAACTAGTGGATGATTCATTCCTATCTATTAGTATTAGACAGTCTTTCAATCCGATCCCAAGTCATCTTTCTCTACCCCCTCTTTCCCATTTATCATAATACATAAAATCAAGGTCATTAGAAACCTTGATTTTGCTCATAATGGCTCCTTATATATAAAACCATTGTGTGGGTATTAGAAGATCTTGTTCCTTGATACTTCATCTTATGGGTTGATGAGTATTTGTTAGAATTTCTGTTGAGAATGGATGTGTTTATAGGTTACTTAGTCTTTGGATTCTTAGGTTTTGGGGTTTTTTGAAAAGAATTTCCTACAAGGATAATTTTATAGGAAGATAATTAATTAGTTTTTTGTTATTATTTTCTTAGGCTACTTTGTGTTGCATAACATGTATTACTGAAATTTTAATCCAATCTTTTGAATTGATGACCGGTACTTGACTTAGTTCATTAATCTTTTTCTGTCTGTATTTGTTGAAGTAGTATGTGTTTGACTTGCTTGATTTGGTGTTGAACTGAGAGTTTCATTGTAGTTCATAGCATAGTCACCTGAGCCACTTAGGCAGTCCGGATGTTGGTTATGCTTAGGAGAGCGGAAGTGAAGAGGCGGTCTTATATAAATTTGTGATAAATCATGACTTAATGTTTTTGTTCTAAGCTTTTGGTTTTGGTACAATTTGTAGTTCATGAAAACAAGAGGATATTGTTCAACTCATTTTATAGATATTGCATGTAATCTTGTTTTGACTTCTACATAATGAAAATATCTTAGGTAATAAACATGTCAATCTGATAATTCTTTTCCTAATCGTGTATCATTTTCTTTGGTTTTGATTTTTGAGAGATTATATTAGTGGAAAGAGAATGCCTGTAGTGTCTAAATAGAGTTATAGATAACTATGGAAAACATCCATACATGCATAAACTTATAAGTCTGGTATATGGAAACGTAGTTGATAGTTTTATAAATTATAAACATAGTTCTAAAACAGTAAAACTTACATAACTTCATTTAAGTTGAAATCTGACTGTCACTCGGTTGTGAAACTAGGATAGGATTGGATCTCTTAACTCCGCTTGGCATCATGTTCATAATAATACGGAGAGCAATTTTCTTATTATTGCAAATATTCCAAATCTATACATAAAGAAACATAACTTATTGAAGATGGTTGGTTGTCAATTGAGATACCTGGAAACCTCTGAGCCTGATCTTTGGTGTATCAGGAGGACCATTTAGTTACTGAGAAGAGAGAAAGAGACTCAACATGGGAAGCATTAAGGAGGAGAAGTTCCGGTTCTGCATTGACAGAGGAGGAACCTTCACTGACATATACGCCGAGGTCCCGGGTCGATTGGACTGCTGTGTCATGAAACTCCTATCAGTGGATCCATCCAACTATGATGACGCACCGGTCGAAGGGATTAGACGCATCTTGGAAGAGTTCACCGGAGAGAAGATCCCAAGGTCTTCCAAGATCCCCACTGACAGGATCGAGTGGATCCGGATGGGGACCACAGTTGCTACCAATGCTCTTCTTGAAAGGAAAGGTGAGCGGATCGCTCTATGTGTAACCAGGGGCTTCCGAGATTTGCTCCAGATTGGGAACCAAGCCCGTCCAGACATTTTCGACCTTAAAGTGTCAAAACCATCAAATCTCTATGAAGAAGTTATAGAGGCCGAAGAGAGGATAGAGCTTGTTCTTGATAGAGAGAAAGTTTCTTCTTCATCTCCTTTGGTTGAAGGGATATCTGGAGAGCCGATCAGAGTAGCAAAGCCACTTGATAAAGAAGCATTGAAACCTCTACTAAAAGGTCTACTTGATAAAGGAATTAGCTGTTTGGCAGTTGTATTGATGCATTCTTACACCTATCCTCGCCATGAGATTATGATCGAGGAGTTGGCTTTGAGCATGGGATTCAAGCATGTCTCCCTGTCATCTGCCTTGACTCCCATGGTTCGTGCAGTGCCTCGTGGGTTGACCGCTAGTGTGGATGCCTACCTTACTCCAGTCATTAAGGAGTATTTATCGGGATTCATGACTAGATTTGAAGGGGGAGCAGAGAAGGTGAATGTACTGTTTATGCAATCGGATGGAGGTCTTGCACCTGAAAGAAGATTCTCCGGGCATAAGGCAGTTTTGTCTGGTCCTGCAGGGGGAGTTGTTGGCTACTCACAAACCCTATATGGGCTTGAAACGTCCAAACCCCTTATTGGGTTTGATATGGGTGGAACCTCAACTGATGTGAGCCGTTACAGTGGAAGTTATGAGCAAGTTCTTGAAACCCAAATTGCAGGGGCTATAATTCAGGCCCCTCAACTCGATATCAACACAGTTGCTGCAGGTGGGGGTTCCAAGCTCAAATTTCAATTTGGGTCTTTCCGTGTAGGTCCTGATTCCGTAGGGGCACACCCAGGACCAGTTTGTTACAGGAAAGGTGGTGAATTAGCAGTCACTGATGCTAATCTAATACTTGGAACTGTTATTCCTGACTACTTCCCATCTATTTTTGGCCCAAACGAGGATCAACCTCTAGATTTGGAATCTACTAAGAGAGCATTTGAGAATTTATCACTTGAAATTAATTCTTACAGACGTAGTCAGGACCCATCAGCGAAGGACATGACAGTGGAGGAGATTGCTCTTGGGTTTGTCAATGTTGCGAATGAAACAATGTGTCGGCCGATCCGCCAGTTGACAGAGATGAAGGGACATGAAACGAAAAACCATGCTCTAGCTTGCTTTGGAGGTGCAGGACCCCAGCATGCATGCGCTATTGCCAGGTCATTAGGCATGTCAGAAGTCCTCATTCACAGGTTTTGCGGGATATTAAGTGCTTACGGCATGGGTTTGGCTGATGTCATTGAAGAGGCACAGGAGCCATATTCTTCTGTTTATGGCCCGGATTCTGTCCATGAAGCGTCTCGACGGGAGTCTCTTCTTTCACAGCAAGTTAAACAAAAGTTGAAGGAGCAGGGTTTTAGTGATGACAGCATTGTGACAGAGTCTTATTTAAACTTGAGATATGAAGGCACAGATACCACCATCATGGTGAAACGTCAAATTGAAGGGGAGGGAAATGATTATGCTGCCGAATTTGTGAAGCTATTCCAGCAAGAGTATGGTTTCAAACTACAGAACAGGAATATCCTTATTTGTGATGTAAGAGTCCGAGGCATCGGAATTACTAATATCTTGAAGCCTCAGGAACTGCAGCCAACTTCAGGAAATCCCAAACCTGAAAACAAGTACAAGATTTATTTCAGCAGTGGGTGGCAAGAGACACCATTGTTCAAACTGGAGAAATTGGGTTATGGGCACATCTTGCAAGGCCCAGCAATCATCATGAATGGAAACAGTACTGTGATTGTTGAACCGGACTGTAGGGCAGTTATAACCAAGTTTGGTAACATAAAGATCGAGATTGATTCGGCTCCAAGTCCCGCAAAAGTCGCTGGGGATGTTGCAGATGTGGTGCAGCTTTCTATCTTCAACCACAGATTCATGGGAATTGCAGAACAGATGGGTCGGACCCTTCGGAGGACTTCCATCTCTACCAACATAAAGGAACGCCTGGATTTCTCCTGTGCTCTATTTGGCCCAGATGGAGGGCTTGTCGCCAATGCCCCTCATGTGCCTGTTCACCTAGGGGCCATGTCGAGCACCGTCTGCTGGCAACTCAAGTATTGGGGTGATAATCTCAGTGAAGGAGATGTTCTGGTAACTAATCATCCTTGCTCTGGTGGAAGCCATCTTCCCGATATAACTGTTGTCACGCCAGTCTTTGATGATGGGAAGTTGGTATTTTTTGTGGCAAGCAGAGGACATCATGCTGAGATTGGTGGTATTACTCCTGGGAGCATGCCTCCCTTCTCCAAGGCTCTATGGGAAGAAGGGGCCGCTATCAAAGCATTTAAGCTCGTCGAGAAAGGCATCTTTCAAGAAGAAGGGATTGCTAAACTACTCCAATCTCCATCTTCTGATGAAAGTTCAGCTCAGAAGGTCCCGGGTACCCGCAGGCTTCCGGATAATTTATCCGATCTCAGAGCCCAAGTGGCTGCAAATCAGAGGGGAATAGCATTAATCAAAGAACTCATCCAGCACTATGGTCTTGAAACTGTTCAATCCTACATGACCCATGTTCAAACCAATGCGGAAGAGGCTGTGAGGGAAATGCTAAGGACAGTTGCCAGCAGAGTCAAAGAAGAGAGTGGTTCTGCCATCATTGAAGAAGAAGACTATATGGATGATGGGTCTGTTATCCATTTGAAGCTTTCCATTGATGGCAATAAAGGTGAGGCTACTTTTGACTTTGAAGGGACCAGCCCAGAAGTTTACGGGAATTGGAATGCCCCCGAAGCAGTAACAGCTGCTGCGGTGATCTATTGCCTTCGCTGCTTGGTGAACGTTGATATTCCATTGAACCAAGGGTGCTTAGCTCCAGTCAGAATCCGTATTCCTGAAGGCTCTTTCCTCTCTCCAAGCGACAAAGCTGCAGTTGTGGGAGGCAACGTGCTTACATCCCAGAGAGTGACAGACGTCGTCCTGACTGCATTCCAGGCTTGCGCTTGCTCGCAGGGTTGCATGAACAACCTGACGTTTGGGGATGATAGTTTCGGCTACTACGAGACAATTGGTGGCGGCAGTGGAGCTGGACCTGACTGGGATGGAACTAGTGGGGTTCAATGCCACATGACCAACACCAGGATGACCGATCCCGAGATCTTTGAGCAGCGATATCCTGTCCGGCTGCACACCTTTGGCCTTCGAGAAAATAGCGGAGGTAAAGGCTATCATAGAGGAGGTGACGGTCTTGTAAGGGAGATCGAGTTCCGGCACCCGGTGGTGGTGAGTATACTTTCGGAAAGGAGAGTGCATGCACCGAGAGGGTTGAAGGGAGGAGGAAATGGGGATCGTGGGGTTAATTACTTGATTCGGAAGGACAAGAGAAGGGTGTATCTTGGAGGAAAGAATACAATTAAGGTGGAGGAAGGAGAAATACTTCAGATCTTAACTCCAGGTGGCGGTGGATGGGGAGTTCCTCGCGCTGAGTTCTGAATGCTCGCTCGTCTTCTCTCATGGTCTTGTTCATCGGAATGAAGGCATCTTCTTGTGAGGTAAATATTTCTGAAGAATTACAAGGGTTTGAATCCCTTTCTCTATTGTGATGCTCTTGAATTATCTTAAAGCTCGGTTTATATATATATGAAGGTCATGATGTTGTTGTTGCTAGCTCTTCCGAAAGAAACAACTGCACGCTGTCAGTATTGTTTGGTTCGGTATACCGAGGGATTAAGGACCTTGGTGCTGGCGTCGTCGACGTTCGTCGTCGAGTATTATGAATCAGAATTCGATGTGGAGCGCTCTCTTCGACACTTTGATTTGAATTAAATACCCAAACTCATGAACTCTACTCCATCTCTACTCACTTTCACAGTTCTAGTCCAATATCACGCATCCAAACAACCCTTCAATGGAATTTCTGGCTGATCGAGTTGGCACTCACTACAAAGATGCAACTCTCATCACACTTTGCAAGAACTAACTACCCCTTTAATAACTTGTAAACTATGCTTGCTAACTAATGCCAAAACTAGGCAAATAAGATATTTCAATCTACATTTGCTCATGACCAACTCTTTTTTTAATATGCTCATTACCAACTTATTTATTTATTTGTACGTATGTGTAATGCTTTTACTTATAATTGACAATCTCAATTTTAAACGGGCAAACACAATTAGTCAATGTTTTTAGCCATTTTTCTGTACGGTCAAAAGGATAAAAGATGAGAATCAAACTATTTTTGATTAAGATGCCGACGAAAATGACAAAGTAGCTCTTATTATTATTTATTTTTTTGAGGTATTTTTTTGTTTAAGTTGGACCGTGCTCAAAATCATCCAGTTCGAACCCGAGACCTGTGCTTGGACGGGTATTTCCACTAGGCTAATGCCTTAGGGACAAAGTAGTTCTTAATTCGTTCATCCTTTAATCTTTTTTCTCAATCACCTAAGAGCATCTCCAACCCTATTGTGAGTTTGAAAAAAATGGTTGCCACATAGGAATGACAAGCATTTTTTTTCAAAAGTACTTCTCCAATGCAAATGTGAAATAAATTGTGAAGTTGACATCGCAATGACATGGCAAAGAGAATGTGAAGTTGGTTGTCTAGATCTAGACAATGTATTTCACAATAACTTTATGTCACATCATCAGTTATGAATAAAAATATATATAAAAAGAAGAAGTGAAAAAGTTGTCTTGGAAGTTGAAAAAAAAATGATTTTATTGTCTTCTAAAACTTTTGCATTGGAGAACACATTTTTATTTCATTGTCTTGTGTGAATATCATCTTGTCACATAGGAAAGACATTGTCTTGTGCCTCATGTCACATAGGATTCACAACACAAAACAAGACAATAGGGTTGGAGATGCTCTAAGTCTACCTCCATGGCACGTTGGCCAGCGCGGATCCTTTCCCGTATGCATTCTACCTACCTAGACATGTGCATGTTGGCCAGGACAAAATTCTGTGCATGTATGCATTACACCTGGTCTAGTCTACTTGCCAATGGAACAAAGGCTGGCTGGCTAGCTTGCGATTAAGGAAACATGAAACTAGGTATAGGTGATTGAGGAAACGAGTAAAGGACTCTACAGAGAAGTCATTGGTGTATTATGATCCATTGAAGGCTAGCTAGTAATTGAAGGCCCTCCAATTTTTAAGGCAATTGATAAAGGCACTGCATAATTTGATCGGGGCTAGCCCATTTGTAAGTTTGTGTTATTTACAAGTTTGCCATTGAAAAAATTTATTAGGACTAGCCCATTAGGTAGTATAAAAGTCAATTGTTTTATTTCTTTTCTCTTTCTCTTCTTCCTCTCAAATTTTCTTCTAATCTCAAATTTTCTTCTAAACCCTAGATTGAGATTCCTCTTGTCCCTACAAAAATCTTCCTGTTTTGTAACCCTAGATTGAGATTCATCCCGCATGCTGTCACACGCGCGCGCGCGCGAAGAAAGATTGGAAGTCCTGATTGTATGTGGACTGTCCAGTTTCCTGGCAGTCCACATACATATGTGGACTACCAGGAAACTGGGCAGTCCATCACAGAACTTGCTGTGAGCATGGACTGTCCAGGAACTGGGCAGTCCACATACAAACAAGGACTGCCCAATTTTCTGGCAGTCCAACAAACTGAATGGACTGCCAGAAAATTGGGCAGTCCTAAGTCACAGCATGTGAAACAAAGGACTGCCCATTTTTCTGGCAGTCCTTACTGTATGTAAGACTGTCCAATTTTCTGGCAGTCCTGAATACAGTAAGGACTGCCAGAAAAATGGGCAGTCCTTTGTTTCACATGTTGTGACTTAGGACTGCCCAGTTTTCTGGCAGTCCATTCAGTTTGTAGGACTGCCAGAAAATTAGGCAGTCCTGGTCGACGCACAGTTTTCTCGTTCCTGCATACTTGTATTTAATTTAAATGGATAATTTTTCACTCCGAATGTAGTTTAATTCAAATGGGCTACAAACAATTGAAATAAACAATATAATGGATGCTTGAATTTTTCAATTTAATTTCTAGGGTTTTGGAAATAAATAGAGAAAGAATTTGGGTGACATCGATCTTCTTGAGAAGGAAATTTGGAAGAGAAGAGGAAGAAGAAGAGAACATTTCTAGGTGGAAGAAATTTCTAGGAATTTCAAATTATCTTCTTGCTTGGGGATGGAGAAATGGTGGAGGAGAAGAGGAAGAAGAAGAAGAGAGGAATTAGGGTTTAGGAAGAGAGAGAAAAAATTTTGCAAATGAGAGAAAAATTTTGGGTTTAGGGGAATTTTACTTTGGGACAGCCCAAAATCAAAAAAATGGACTGTCCTGAGTAAAACACAAAAAAAATTGGGCGGGCTAGCCCCGATCAAAAAAGGCAGTGCCTTTATCAATTGCCATTTTTAATTGGGTCATAAAAATTGGTGTACTATATTGGGACACCCAATTTAAAAATGACGATTACTATATAAAAAATTTATGCACTTTAATATATATATATATATATATATATATATATATATATATATATATATATATTATGCCCTCCAAATATACATATAATAAGTTAGCTTTAGTGGTAATTTTTTGTGCTTTTAAATGAGAGAGCAATGCCAAGACTCATCAATGTTTTTACATATTTTGAATAATTTTTATGTACAATTTTTCCTATCCTCTTTTGTAACACTTTCAAAATAGTGATTTTCCGTTTTTGTTCATTTTTGTTTGAATTTTAGGGTGCGTTTGATTGCAAGGTGAAAAATGTGTGGAAAAGAAATTAATTCCATGGAATTATTTTCCTAGGAAAAAAATTCCATGGAATTTTAAAAAATTTCCATGGAAAACTTAATTTGAGTGTTTGATTGGCATTATTTTCCATGGAAAATAGTTATTTTTCATGGAAAATGATATTTTCCTATGGGTTGGACAAGTTTCATTTTCCACCATTTTAGATGAAAATATGGAAAATGATAGTTTTTTGGAAAATAATTTCATGGAAAATATAAGCTATCAAACACTACAATTGGTGGAAAATTCGTGATGGAAATATTTTCCATGGAAAAATAGCCCAATCAAACACAGCCTTAGTATATATTTTGTAGTTGAAGTTTAATTAGCATAAATATTTTAAGAATTTTCTATATGTAGTAGCACGGTCTCCCCAATATTTAAATCCTTGCTCGTTCCTGTACATGAAGATGATGGATGATGTCATCTGGGAAGCTGGCTCCTCATTTTTTTTTCTCGAAGAAGTTTAATTTTATTCAGGCCCCTCCGAGAGGTTACAACTTAGCCTAAAGGCTTACAACCAATCAAGCCCGAAGTCAATATATACAATCCCAAGTCCGAAGGCCTCACGCAGCCATAGCTGTACCGCACTAGTACCACACTAGCACCGCATATGCACCTGCAACGCCTCCGCGCACCTCTCGGGTCACACCGCACCACGTACCTGCATTGCACCCAACCACCAACCGCCACTTAATTCTATAGAAGGAGGGGGGGGATTTGTTTGCATTGATCTTAACCACTAAGCTAGACTCATCCTGATTACTGCATAAGCAACACTTCCCATATCTATTATACAAAACACAAAGGTTTTTGAATCCTAGGGCTGACTGTGCCAAGATAAAGAGTGGTTGGGATTTAATCTTACTGAATCAACGGTTGTGGATGAGCATTATTGAGAGTGGGGTTTTATGGGAAATCCAAAGAGTGGGGTTTGCACTCATAATGGTTGTGGATGAGCATTATTGAGAGTGGAATTTTATGGGAAATCGAAAGAAAATTCACATCCAGCAGTGGTTGGGATTTAATATTTTGATGGGGGCCTCATAATTATTATTGTTCGTTTAAAATTGGGGGTCCAAAATTTTAAGAGGGAATACCTTAAATGAACCATGCCCTATGGGCACGGGTTATGACTAGTATATATATATACTAGCATATGTGCACGTATTTTAACATTTTTTTAATTAACTTAGGAAGATCAAATGGTAGTTTTTCTAATTATTAAGTTGACTTTATTAAAATTAATGAACAATTTTTAATTAGTATAGACATGTAAGGGTATTTTTGGAATTCAAAATTTTTACCATCCAAGTTTTCCTATTATATAGTACAATATATATATATATATATATATATATATATATATATATATATATAGTGCCTATCCAATGAGCACATAAACTAATTGAGCAAATAAGCACATTTATTTGTGTCCCTAGGATCTTAATCAAGTTAAATCTCATGGTGGAAATTTATAGTATCTTATTTAGGAAAGATTTGACCATAAAAAGGATACTACTTTAACCAAGGCTTAAAGGGGATCGCCATCGGTCTCACTTGAATTCTCGGCCTCACTTGAATGCTCTCTTAAGACAGGTCTTTGCCAAGCCTTAAAGGGGATCGCCATCGGTAGCATCCATCTGGGCTTTTATGGCGTGGTACAACAACCGTCTCAATATGTACCATGGGGGGAAGGGTAGTGACATCTTTGTTGTCGGAGCTGCCAACATCATAGGAGGCCTGTATGTAGTACTTTCATTTAGGCCTCGTTTGGTTCGCGGAATGGAAGGGAAAGGAAATCAATTCCTTGTAATTTCCTTTCCTTTAGGAAATTTTATTTTCCATTGATTTTTCTTTCCGATGTTTGGAAACGCCAAGGAATTCGGAAAGGAAAGTGATTACTTCAATGTGGAAAAGTGATTCCTTGCTTGGATGGATGGAATCACTTTCCCCCCTAATTTCCCTTCCATTGGGAATCAGTTCCCTTTCCTCCTCAATTCCTTTGACACCCAAACATAGGAAAGTAATCACTTTCCTTTCCCAACCCGAAGATTCCGCGAACCAAACGAGACCTTATACTATACCAATATTTTGTGCTAAATTTGCTTGTTATTGATTCATTTTCTTGTGGAACAAATCACTAGGGTCAGGTCTTTCCAATGTGATCTCTCTCCGAGGTGGCAACAGCTGGTGAACGGATCCTCGAGGTGATAAATATGACACCGGGAATCGACTCAGACAGCGTTGAGGGGAATGTACAAGAGACAATTTCAGGAGACGTGGAGTTCAAAAGTGTCATATTCACTTACCCTTCTCGACCAGACAACCAAATACTAAGATCATTTTCATCTGAACTGGAGGACCCTTTGATGGGAACTCAAAAATTTTCCTCAACTAGATTAGCGAACCAGTCGATTTTAAAAGTGTACTTGTCCCAGTTGAAAAGAATGATTCCTGCAGACCAACCTGTTACAATAGTACTAGACATTCAAACTTAATTATGAACAATTTGATATATAAAAGAAACTTAAATTTTTGAGTTAATATGTGTTAGTCCCTTGGCGAACAATCGATGGAAAAACACGAGTTCAGAAACAATTGTAAAGACAATGTTTCCAGCAACAACACCCTAAAGAAGGTGATGTTGTATTACGAGAATCTAAAAAGATTATTTCGTAATATTTCTCGAAGGCAACAGAACCGTATAACTTCTAAAGAGAAGCGACGGTATTCTCGAAGGCAACAGAAGAAGAAGAAAGCCTGCTGGGGTGAAAGATCACCGGCGCTCAAAGCTATATCCGCTTTACGGACAAGCCTCCAGGAACCAGCAAGTTCGAAGAGAACTTTAGAACGCTCGCTGGCCAAAAGAATGTCGACTCCTCGGAATAGCAGCAGCACTTCTCTCTCTCTGGAAATTTTTCTAAGTATTTTCTGTAACCTTGGAGAGAGGAGATGCTTCTGTTATTATAGGCACGAGATGGGCTTTTCAAATTCTGAACGCACGCCCTGTTTAATGCCAGATCCGGATTTTCTGGATCTGAGCCTTTTCCGGATCTGAGCCCACAAGACCCGCGGACGTTACATAATTTGAACGGCCCACTCGACCCGCTCGACCCGCACGACCCGCACGACCCGTACGCTCAGTACGCTCAGTACGCTCAGTACGCGCTCCGTACGCCTCGCACGCCTCGCACGCCACGCAGGGGCTCGCGCACGAGCGCAACTAAAGCGCACAATGCGCCTTGCGACGAGCTGTCGTGCTAAGTGCAAAGTGCCATCAAAAAGCCACAATAAGCCTCAAAAGCCCATTAGCCCAAGCCCGAGTCCGAGTCCGAGCCCGAGTCCGAGTCCGAGTCCGAGTCGCTAAGCCCCTTCGGGGCTTAGCTCCAATAGATTTAAATCTATTTTCATTTGGCCAAAAGTTGGTTTCTTATTCTCACCTCTATGTAAAATCCTCCCACATGGCACCCTCCATTGGGCCTCAACCCATGTGCATCTCTCTATTCCTTCATAAGTAATATATAGAGATACAACTTGGTGTGTTTTTCCGATGTGGGACTATCTTTTAACAATAGAATGTTGTGAACACACAACATGTAGAATAAAACACCAACAATCCCCCACATATCTCTATATATGAGTTAAGCGTTCCACATAATAACTGTCCATTATGCATTAGGATAGATGTCGCTGACGACTTGAATCTTCCCGCATGGGTTGAACAACAGTATGATACAAGAATGGACTACGCCTTGAATTCTGTACCACAGCTGTAATTTTTCCCACTCACATAATGTAGTTATCTGTGCTTCTGGCTGCACATTAAAGGCCTTGTGCCAGCCTGGATTTCAATGTATGTATTTTGGGCGTCTACAAATTTACCCTCAAGAGACAGCCTATTTCTCTGTCCATACATTATAGGTGAGTTCTTTATAAAGAGTCATGGCATGAAGCATTGCGCTCCTTTGCGGTGCTACGCCGCTATGACATGGCTCAACGCCGAGGCTTTACCCCACCTGGGTACCTCATCGTAGTGTCATACTACTGTAGCATGAGGTCACAATCCTCTTTGTAGTGCCAAACTACTCAGCATGAAGCCTTACGCTTCCGTGCGGTGTTACGCCGCTATGACATGGCTTGCAAAGCCGAGGATCTACCCTTCCTGGTACCTCTTCGTGGTGTCATGCCACTGTAACATGAGGATACCGTCCTCTTTGTAGTGCTGTCTACACCTCTTTATAATTATGCAACATTAGGCTACCTGCCTATATGCGGTGCTACGCCGCCTGTGACTTGGCTAACAAAGCCGAGGCATTACCCCTACCTGGGAACCTCATGGTGGAGTCACCCCACTGTAGCATGGAGTTGTAACACTCCTTTGTGGTTGTTGCACCACCATGCTTCCTGTAAAGCATAACAGACCTTCACTCAGTCTGAGAACTCATTAAGGCATTATGCCATCCTTCCCACAGGATCAATTTTCCGTAGAAAATTTATAGTAGACAATAGTGGTTCTGGGTCCGAAACCCTTACATGTTTCGCAGAACAAGTACCCACTGTTAACTAATATTTTTCCAGTCAATAGTCCTCCCTTGAATCAAAAAATTAGATATCTGGTAGATTTCTCTTTGAACCAATAACATAAAATTTATTGATAGGATTATAATGACACAATATTAGAATGCCTTCAAACCCATCTTCCTTGCTGTGTCCTCGACCAGCTGTCGTTTGAGGCCTTTCGTGAACGGATCCGCCAGGTTCTCCTGACTCCGAACATCGATCACTGCAATGACGCCTCGTTTGATGAGATCGTTCACTGCTCTGTGCTTTAACCGCACAGTCCTCTTCTTTCCGTTAAAGAGTTCATTTGATGCTACTGCTGCTGCCGCCTGGTTGTCACAGTATATCGGGATTGCCGGTATCTGAGCTCCAACCACCGGAAGATCATACATGAGCTCCCGAAGCCACTCTGCTTCATCTGCAGCAGCATCCAATGCAAAGAATTCAGATTCCATGGAGGAGCGAGATAACATTGTCTGCTTCTTCGATTTCCACGATATAGCAGCTCCGCCCAAAGCGAATATGAATCCACCTGTCGAATACTCGCTCTCCACCTCTGAACACCAGCTAGCATCACTGAAGCCTTCCACTACTGACGGATCTCCGCTGTAGTATAGTGCAAATGTCTGAGTCCTTTTTAGATATCTCATAACACGCTTCACAGCGTTCCAGTGTTCAACGCCTGGGTTGCTAGTGAACCGACTCAGCATTCCCACCGCAAAAGCTATGTCAGGCCTTGTGGCAGTAGTAGCGTACATCAAGCTTCCGATGACGCTAGCGTACTCCAACTGCCTGACGCTTTCCCTCGAATTTGGCTCCAGCTTCTGATCACTCCGGTACGGTGTATCAATTATAGGAAGATCTTGATACCCGTAGCGAGTGAGCATCTTCTCAATATAATGAGATTGTGACAGCGCTATTCCAGTACCTGTCCGGATGATCTTGAGCCCCAATATTACGTCGGCATCCCCCAAGTCCTTCATACTGAACTTGGTCGAGAGGAATTTCTTTGTCTCTGTGACACAGCTTAAATCCGTACCTAGGATTAGCATGTCGTCAACGTAAAGACAAACGATTACTCCTCTTCCGTCAGCAAACTTCGTATAGACACACTTGTCTGTTTCACTGACCCTGTAGCCATTTGACCTTATCACCTTGTCAAACTTCTCATGCCACATTTTGGGAGCTTGTTTCAAACCATACAGAGACTTCATCAACTTGCAGACTTTGTTTTCCAGACCTCTGACGACAAAACCTTCTGGTTGTTGCATGTAGATCTCTTCGGTCAGCTCGCCATTAAGGAATGCCGTTTTAACATCCATCTGATGTATCACCAGCTTGTGTATTGCTGCTAGAGCAATTAACAATCTGATGGTTGTCATCCGAGCTACTGGAGCATAAGTGTCAAAGTAGTCGATCTCCTGCTTCTGAGCAAACCCCTTGGCCACTAGCCTAGCCTTAAACTTGTCAATGGTTCCATCTGCTTTCATCTTCTTCTTGAAGATCCATTTGCATCCGATGGGTCTTGCTCCTTCTGGCAGGTCAACTAACACCCATGTGTTGTTGGAGGTGATTGAGTCAATCTCGTTGTCTATCGCCTCCTTCCAGAATACAGCATCTCTGGTCTTCATCGCCTCATCATAGGTAAGCGGATCTGCTTCCACATGATAGGTGACGAAGTCATCTCCGAAGTCTTTCGGCCTCCTTACTCGCTTAGTTGACGGCTCAGCGAGTTCTGGTTCAACTGGTGTCTCTTCGACAATAGCTTCTTCTTGGACTACTGGTTCGATAAGAACTTCTGTCTGCCTTGCACTCTCATCATTCTCCGAAAGATCCGCGAGAACAATATTTTTGTGCCTTGCAAACTTGTCTTCAAAATATTCAGCATCGCGAGATTCAATGATATGATTTGATTCTATATCAAGGAATCTCCGAGCGTCACTCTTCTCGGCATAACCCAAGAAGATAGCCTTAGTAGTCCTAGTCCCCAGCTTCTGAATCTTCAGATCTGGGAGCTTCACATAAGCCAGACACCCCCACACTCGAATGACATTCAAGTTAGGTCTGACTTTGAACCAGAGTTCATGAGGGGTTATATCCGAAGTTGCATACGGTACTCTATTGAGAATGAAAGTAGCCGTTAATGCAGCTTCTCCCCAGAAGCTCTTTGGAAGACCCGCAGTCAACAGCATAGAGTTCATCATCTCTGTCAACGTTCTGTTCTTCCTTTCTGCTACTCCGTTGGATTGAGGAGAGTACGGAGCCGTCGTCTCATTTATGATTCCATGTTCTTTACAGAATGATGAGAAATCATGAGACCGATACTCCCCGCCTCGATCACTCCTTAGCCTTTTGAGTTGTTGTCCAGTTTGCCGTTCAGCCTCGGCCCTGAACTCCTTGAACTTCTCGAATGCTTCGTCTTTAGACTTGAGCAAGTAGACAAAAGCATACTTTGAGAAGTCGTCGATGAAAGTAATAAAATACTTCATCCCGGCTTTTGTAGAGAATTGCTTGAAATCACAGATATCTGAGTGAACCAACTCCAGAAGATCTGTGCTTCGATGGACCCTGTGAAAGGGTTTCCTTGTGATCTTCGTCTGAGCACACACTTCACATTTCTCTACCTTACTCCCACACTTGGAGATAAGTCCTAGGCTAGACATTTTGTTAATTCTTTTACAATGAACATGTCCTAGCCTATTATGCCACAACTCAAAAGAATAGTTCAAAGTAGAAATAGCATTAATATCATTTTTCTGGGTTACAACAAGCTGAATTTTGTACATTCCTTCAGTCTGGAAAGCTTTTTCGAAGAATGTATCCTTCTTGGACATCACCATCTGGCCAGCATTGATGTCCATCCTCAAGCCTGCGTTACAAAGCAGGCTCCCAGAGATCAGGTTCTTAGCAATTGCAGGAACATGCTTCACTCCTTGAAGCGTCAGAGTGTTCCCCGATGTAAGTTTCAGCTCCACCGTCCCGATCCCCAGTACTTCAGCTTGTGCCTGGTTTGCCATTAAGACTTTCTCGGAAGTTGGCTCATATGACTCGAACCATTCCTTGTCTGAGCAGACATGACATGTCGCACCAGTGTCTATCCACCAGTCCGAGTCAACTCCCGCATTTGCAACCTGTGCTATCATTGCAACCAGATTAGTAACCAAAGAAACCTTACTAGGCTCACCTTTTTCTGGTTCCTTGCAGTCACTTTTGTAGTGGCCCTTCTTGCCACATTTGAAACAAGTCACATGGGACTTGGATTTCTGATTCTTGAATGAATGACTCTTCACTTTCAGATTAGTGAAGTCCTTCTTCTTATGAGGAGAAGCCGTCTGCTTTCCCTTGTACTCTCTGGTTTGGACCAGATTTGCTTTCGCCAGTTGTTTGGACAAAGAATCCATCTTCTGTTGAGAGCGCATCTCGTCCTCAACATGGATCTCTTGCAGGAGATCTTCCATACATATGTCCAGCTTCTTGCGGTGCATCCTTGCATAGAAGTTGCTCCAACCCGCAGGAAGTTTAGAGACGATTCCTCCAACGACAAACTTGTCGACAAGAGGCATCTTCTCGTCATCCAACTTTTGGCGCAGCTTCAGAAACTCCTTTACTTGGGGCAGCATAGCCTTCTCATCTTCGAAGGTCCACTCATGGTATCTTTCAACCAAGAAGATCTTGGACCGATTCTCGTCATCTTCGTACAATTTCCCCAAGGAGTCCCAAATCTCTTTGGCAGAATTCTTCTTGGAATAAGACTCTGCCAGAGAGTCTTCCATGCTGTTGAGAATCAACAGTTTACAGATACTGTTTTCTCTAATCCATTTTGCCTGCTTGGACTTAGCAGCCGCAATAACTTCTGCGGTTCCGGTTGTTGGAACGACCGGTTCTTCCTCATTCAGCACGTGGTCAACTTTCACGAGTTGAATGTTTAAGGTTACTTTCCGTTTCCAGATCTGGAAATGTTCGCCGTCGAATTTCTCCAACTTGTTAAAGTCGGTATTGACGAGCGATGCACGTGAGTTATCCATCTTTTCGATATAGCTTTGAGATTGTTAGTCCCTTGACGAACAATCGATGGAAAAACACGAGTTCAGAAACAATTGTAAAGACAATGTTTCCAGCAACAACACCCTAAAGAAGGTGATGTTGTATTACGAGAATCTAAAAAGATTATTTCGTAATATTTCTCGAAGGCAACAGAACCGTATAACTTCTAAAGAGAAGCGACGGTATTCTCGAAGGCAACAGAAGAAGAAGAAAGCCTGCTGGGGTGAAAGATCACCGGCGCTCAAAGCTATATCCGCCTTACTGTCACGACCCGCACCCTGATTAGGGGCACGAGAAGTGGTTACGTCCAGCCTACGCCGCAGCATCGGCGGTAGAACGCTGTCTAGGTTGTCTACAAAACTACACTAAACAGATAAAGGTACCTGTACAGTATATACACTCCGAATGGAGGTGACATAGCAATACTGTCTCAATCACATAAACAAACTAGGATAGATAGCACGAGAGAAAATATGATAGATGAAGCAGGAAATAAGTTCAAGATCCACACAAGTCCGAGCTATACACAACTATCCATAGACTCAGAAAATATATAATAGATACTACAAACTGAAATGTACTAGCTGGCTCGCAGGCCAGGCAACCCTAACTAAACTATGCTACTCAGGGTGAGCAAAGTCTAGTGGCTCTACCAACAAGCCACAGTCTAAGTCTACTCCGTCCGACCCAACCCCATAGTAGGTCGGGCAATCAGCCTCTGAATCATCTGTAATATATCATAACGGTATCCTGTCAGGAAAATGAGCAAGTACAAACACCAACAGCAGTTCCATGTGAATTGACAAAAGCTATAAGAGACAGCATAATGAAATACAAGACAAAATCAACTGGAAATACATATCATGATGAGAGTACTGAAAAGGACGATAAAACATAGATATAGGATGACTTGGGAACTATTCGGAAGCCGAGTTACAACCCTTAAACCAAACAAGGACCGGGGTTGTAACCCTTCTCCCGAACAGAACCTAGTCACCCAAGATAATAAATATAAAAAGGTGCCTTGAATTATTAGTACGTCATGTGATCGGCTTGGGAAAGGCTTTCCATCTGACCGACTAAGAACCATAAAATAGAAACGATAAGGCCGGTCACCATGGAAAGCCATAACCGTAGGGTGAGGCTTTACCCGTCGTGAGGTGAGGGTATAGCTATTAACCATGAGTACCATAGAACCATGTGGGAATTGATCACACAACCACTAATAACTCCCCCATCCCCGAATAGTACAATGGATCTGGACATGACACGTTATGACACGGGATTCCACAAGAGGGTAGCAAGTCCCCTTTTGAAATCGGTGTCTATACCAATACACTGAAATAAGACGGAATATGTACCAATATACCATGTAACTCTAGGAATAACATCCCATGTCATGATCCAACATATACTAGTCCGTGAACTGTCGTGACTGGAAATCGAGTATAACACTACAACTGAATCAGATATAGCAGATATCAAGACAATGAAAACTATCAGTGAATGTACTCGCCTGTCGTCCTGAGCTGTATGGTATATCAATGCTCAGAGCGGTATCAGAAGACCTAAATATGAGATACTGTAAGTTAATTTAGGTTTAAACAAGTTTAGGAATGATTTACAATAAATGATATGCAATCTAGGTCAAACTAGGTCTCACTGAGTCACACTAAGTCCTGTCAAGTCAATCTAGGTCAAATCAAGTTATATCAAGTCAATCTAAGCCTAACCAAGTCAATCCTAGGTCATACCAGGCATCACGGGTCAAAACAAGTCAAAGAAAGTCAAACGGGATCAAGAGTTGGCCTACAGTTGACTTTTGGTCAACTGGTCAACTCTGGTCAACCCTAGGTCAACTATGGTCAACCCTAGGTCAAACTGGTCAAATGTTGACCAACAGTTGACTTTTGGTCAACTGGTCAACTCTAGTTTGGATTTGATGAAATCTAGACAAAGTGTTGACTCACGGTTGACTTTTGGGTAAAAAGTCAACTCTGGGTCAACCGAGCCAAAAATCGGCTCAAATATGACATTTGTGGGGTGTACCCAACATGCCACCCAAGTTTCAAGTCAATCCGACTACCCGAACTCCGATTCATTCTCAAACTCCTATTCTCCTCCTCATTCTCCTTCTCATTCTCCTTCTCATTCTCCTTCCTATTCTCCTTCTCATTCTCCTTTCTATTCTCCTTCCTATTCTCCTCATTCTCCTTCCTATTTCCTATTCTCCTTCCTCATTCTCCTTCCCATTCTCATTCCTATTCTCCTTCCTATTTCCTATTCTCCTTCCTCATTCTCCTTCCCATTCTCCTTCCTATTCTCCTTCCTATTTCCTATTCTCCTTCCTCATTTCTATTCTCCTTCCTCATTCTCCTTCCCATTCTTCTCATTCTCCTTCCTATTTTCTATTCTCCTTCCTCATTCTCCTTCCTATTCTTCTCATTCTCCTTCCTATTTTCTATTCTCCTTCCTCATTCTCCTTCCTATTCTTCTCATTCTCCTTCCTATTTTCTATTCTCCTTCCTCATTCTCCTTCCCATTCTTCTCATTCTCCTTCCTATTTTCTATTCTCCTTCCTCATTCTCCTTCCCATTCTTCTCATTCTCCTTCCTATTTTCTATTCTCCTTCCTCATTCTCCTTCCTATTTTCTATTCTCCTTCCTCATTTCTATTTACAAATACACACATATATATATATATATCTATACATATCTGGACACTCACACACACACGCATACTTACAGACAACACAACACACACCAATACATAAATAAATATACACACATAAATACACATGTATATATATATATGTATATATATATATATATACCACTCTCAAAAAGATTAAATCCTAATAAATCCTTAACCTATTTTTTCTATGGAAAACCTACAAAGTTGTGGGCAAATGGAAGAGAATCTTCTCCTCTCCATTTAATGTGGAAGAACTATATGCAAAAGAGAATTAATGGAGGAAATAAAATCATACCTAAGAGGAGGTTGGAGGAAAAGCTTGGAAAGAAAGAAATGAATTTGGAAGAGAGAGAGAGAGTGTAGCTTAGTGAAAAAGAAAGAGAGGGGGGGGGGGGGGGGGGGGGGGGGGGGGGGGGGGCTAGTCATGGCCGGCCAAGCATGGTTGGGGTGTGAGGGGCACTTGTAAATGACAAGTTTGCCCCTCCCTAAGCCTAAAATTAAATAAATTCCAAATTAGGTTTAGGAAATTGCTAAAAATAAATAAAAATTATAATTAAACTAAATTACTCATGGGGAACTAGTCCAAACTCTTAAACCCCAAATTTTTAGTGTGGTGGGCCATGGTTAGCTAACAGGCTAATTACAGCTCAAGTCGAAATTCACCGGGGTCCCGATTTAACTCGGAATGCGATGAAATTCGAACCCGACTCCTATAATAATTAAATAATAATATTCATGAAATTAAATTCCCAAAAATAATATAAAATGGAAAATTACCATTTTACCCCTAACTGGAAAAAAAAGTGAGGGTGACAAGTCTATCCACCTAAAAAAAATTTCGTCCTCGAAATTGAAGACCAAACAATAGTAAAATATCAAAATCAAAAGTCATGGCTTAAAAATTTAAAATGATTAAAATCTCAAAAATCAAAGCATGAATTAAATGACTAAAATTATAAAATTTAAAATTACTCTCAAATAGAAACTGGGTGCGATAAGTCTATCCACCTAAAAAGAATCCATCCTCCAAAAATTAAAACAAAGTAAACACAGAAAAATCATGCAGTTCGATAATCGTATGCGTCTGTCCAATCATCATGATACTCAGAATCTCCGTCATGCTAGTGAGCAAGGCTACGATAATCACAGAGTCCTCAACTACGGTACATACCTCTAGAATTATGGTATTTAAAATTTTCGCATTGCCGCTAGCTTGGCAGCGAAAACCTTAAATTCCCACACCCTAGGAATACGTCCATAGTCCGACTATATGTCCTCACTCTGCCTTCTAGCATGACCCTAGAGGATTCTAAAATCTCATAATCGAGGTGACCTAGCCCATGCGACTTATCTCAGAAAAATATCACATCACAGGGACAAAAATTTTTTTATCAAACGATCAAGGAACATATGGAATCGAATTTCAAGACAGTTTATAAGAAGGCAAATACGGAAAGGAGATCGAAAGATTGGAACCTGCTATATGCTCTGCTACTGCCTGAGTGGGCACAACTGTCATGGCGAAAGCTCGCCCCTGCTGGCCTCCTATAGCATGCTGCACTCTGTCCTGGCCTCCCTGTCTGGCTGCACGGACCGCACAGTCCTTCACCTGGTGGTCTGGAGCTCCACAAAATAAACAAACTCCCAGCTTCATCCTACAAACATCCCGGGTGTGCCCTATCTTCTTGCAGAAAGCACACTGGACGACCTGTCTCTTGCCCTGACCCTGCTGTTGGTCGTCACGTGCTAGTACCTGACGTACTCTGTCCGCACGGGCTCCCTTCAGGTGCTGCTGAAAATACTGCTGCTGCGTCTGAAGTGGAGGAGCTCTCCGCTGAACTGCTGGTCCTCTGGCCGGCTGTGCTCTGTCCTGAACTCCTCGGGCTCCCCGGGAACGGCAGTCCTTCAGCTGGTGATCGGACGCCCCACAGTATAAACAGGCGCCCGATCTCTTCCTGCACACCTCTACAGTGTGCCCTGGCCTCCTACAAAAATGGCACTGTGCTGCTGGCCTCTGTCTCTGACACTGATACTGAACTGGGGTATCCTGAACTGTACCCGGTACAACCCTCTCCACTGCTGCCATAGCTAACTGGTGCGAGTTCTCCATGGTCTGTCTCAGCACCTCTGTCTGGCGTTGCTGCGTCTGCAATATCTGCTGCAGGAGTGCCATCATCCCCTGGGTGTCTGTCGGTAACTGGGGCGGCGGTGGAAGAATGTCCGGGATGACCATAGACGGTCCTGCTGCTGAAGGTGAAAGACCTCCAGGGATCGTCGCTGCTGGTACTGTTGCTGCTGCTCCCACCGGAAGGGCAGGAACTGATGGGGCTGCTCCCTCAGCTGGAGGTGGAAGACCTCCGGGAACTGCCACTGCTACTCCTGCCTGAAGGGCAGGAACTGATGCCGCTGCACTCTCGACTGTCGGTCCCGTAGCCGGAGGTGGAAGACCTCCCTGATCTGACCTCTCTGGAACTGCGCTAGAATCCGCTGCTGGAGAACGAGTGATTGTCATCCTGAAGACGAATTGAACCCAAGAGATCAATATGGCACATGATAGGACATTATCAAAGGAGGACAATTGAATTCAAATACAAGAAGAGTTGTCATGGTAATCAAAAGATCAGAGTTTTTCCTAAAATGTGATTGAGTAACTCCTATCATACCCTAGATCCTATGTCCTAATCGCAGGCTCGTAATTAGCACTCTAAGTCGAGCACCATTACGAGATCGCACTAATTGCGACATCGACCTGCGTGGGCCGCCACAAAAACGTGTCACGACCCGCACCCTGATTAGGGGCACGAGAAGTGGTTACGTCCAGCCTACGCCGCAGCATCGGCGGTAGAACGCTGTCTAGGTTGTCTACAAAACTACACTAAACAGATAAAGGTACCTGTACAGTATATACACTCCGAATGGAGGTGACATAGCAATACTGTCTCAATCACATAAACAAACTAGGATAGATAGCACGAGAGAAAATATGATAGATGAAGCAGGAAATAAGTTCAAGATCCACACAAGTCCGAGCTATACACAACTATCCATAGACTCAGAAAATATATAATAGATACTACAAACTGAAATGTACTAGCTGGCTCGCAGGCCAGGCAACCCTAACTAAACTATGCTACTCAGGGTGAGCAAAGTCTAGTGGCTCTACCAACAAGCCACAGTCTAAGTCTACTCCGTCCGACCCAACCCCATAGTAGGTCGGGCAATCAGCCTCTGAATCATCTGTAATATATCATAACGGTATCCTGTCAGGAAAATGAGCAAGTACAAACACCAACAGCAGTTCCATGTGAATTGACAAAAGCTATAAGAGACAGCATAATGAAATACAAGACAAAATCAACTGGAAATACATATCATGATGAGAGTACTGAAAAGGACGATAAAACATAGATATAGGATGACTTGGGAACTATTCGGAAGCCGAGTTACAACCCTTAAACCAAACAAGGACCGGGGTTGTAACCCTTCTCCCGAACAGAACCTAGTCACCCAAGATAATAAATATAAAAAGGTGCCTTGAATTATTAGTACGTCATGTGATCGGCTTGGGAAAGGCTTTCCATCTGACCGACTAAGAACCATAAAATAGAAACGATAAGGCCGGTCACCATGGAAAGCCATAACCGTAGGGTGAGGCTTTACCCGTCGTGAGGTGAGGGTATAGCTATTAACCATGAGTACCATAGAACCATGTGGGAATTGATCACACAACCACTAATAACTCCCCCATCCCCGAATAGTACAATGGATCTGGACATGACACGTTATGACACGGGATTCCACAAGAGGGTAGCAAGTCCCCTTTTGAAATCGGTGTCTATACCAATACACTGAAATAAGACGGAATATGTACCAATATACCATGTAACTCTAGGAATAACATCCCATGTCATGATCCAACATATACTAGTCCGTGAACTGTCGTGACTGGAAATCGAGTATAACACTACAACTGAATCAGATATAGCAGATATCAAGACAATGAAAACTATCAGTGAATGTACTCGCCTGTCGTCCTGAGCTGTATGGTATATCAATGCTCAGAGCGGTATCAGAAGACCTAAATATGAGATACTGTAAGTTAATTTAGGTTTAAACAAGTTTAGGAATGATTTACAATAAATGATATGCAATCTAGGTCAAACTAGGTCTCACTGAGTCACACTAAGTCCTGTCAAGTCAATCTAGGTCAAATCAAGTTATATCAAGTCAATCTAAGCCTAACCAAGTCAATCCTAGGTCATACCAGGCATCATGGGTCAAAACAAGTCAAAGAAAGTCAAACGGGATCAAGAGTTGGCCTACAGTTGACTTTTGGTCAACTGGTCAACTCTGGTCAACCCTAGGTCAACTATGGTCAACCCTAGGTCAAACTGGTCAAATGTTGACCAACAGTTGACTTTTGGTCAACTGGTCAACTCTAGTTTGGATTTGATGAAATCTAGACAAAGTGTTGACTCACGGTTGACTTTTGGGTAAAAAGTCAACTCTGGGTCAACCGAGCCAAAAATCGGCTCAAATATGACATTTGTGGGGTGTACCCAACATGCCACCCAAGTTTCAAGTCAATCCGACTACCCGAACTCCGATTCATTCTCAAACTCCTATTCTCCTCCTCATTCTCCTTCTCATTCTCCTTCTCATTCTCCTTCCTATTCTCCTTCCTATTCTCCTTCTCATTCTCCTTTCTATTCTCCTTCCTATTCTCCTCATTCTCCTTCCTATTTCCTATTCTCCTTCCTCATTCTCCTTCCCATTCTCATTCCTATTCTCCTTCCTATTTCCTATTCTCCTTCCTCATTCTCCTTCCCATTCTCCTTCCTATTCTCCTTCCTATTTCCTATTCTCCTTCCTCATTTCTATTCTCCTTCCTCATTCTCCTTCCCATTCTTCTCATTCTCCTTCCTATTTTCTATTCTCCTTCCTCATTCTCCTTCCTATTCTTCTCATTCTCCTTCCTATTTTCTATTCTCCTTCCTCATTCTCCTTCCCATTCTTCTCATTCTCCTTCCTATTTTCTATTCTCCTTCCTCATTCTCCTTCCCATTCTTCTCATTCTCCTTCCTATTTTCTATTCTCCTTCCTCATTCTCCTTCCTATTTTCTATTCTCCTTCCTCATTTCTATTTACAAATACACACATATATATATATATATCTATACATATCTGGACACTCACACACACACGCATACTTACAGACAACACAACACACACCAATACATAAATAAATATACACACATAAATACACATGTATATATATATATGTATATATATATATATATACCACTCTCAAAAAGATTAAATCCTAATAAATCCTTAACCTATTTTTTCTATGGAAAACCTACAAAGTTGTGGGCAAATGAAAGAGAATCTTCTCCTCTCCATTTAATGTGGAAGAACTATATGCAAAAGAGAATTAATGGAGGAAATAAAATCATACCTAAGAGGAGGTTGGAGGAAAAGCTTGGAAAGAAAGAAATGAATTTGGAAGAGAGAGAGAGAGTGTAGCTTAGTGAAAAAGAAAGAGAGGGGGGGGGGGGGGGGGGGGCTAGTCATGGCCGGCCAAGCATGGTTGGGGTGTGAGGGGCACTTGTAAATGACAAGTTTGCCCCTCCCTAAGCCTAAAATTAAATAAATTCCAAATTAGGTTTAGGAAATTGCTAAAAATAAATAAAAATTATAATTAAACTAAATTACTCATGGGGAACTAGTCCAAACTCTTAAACCCCAAATTTTTAGTGTGGTGGGCCATGGTTAGCTAACAGGCTAATTACAGCTCAAGTCGAAATTCACCGGGATCCCGATTTAACTCGGAATGCGATGAAATTCGAACCCGACTCCTATAATAATTAAATAATAATATTCATGAAATTAAATTCCCAAAAATAATATAAAATGGAAAATTACCATTTTACCCCTAACTGGAAAAAAAAGTGAGGGTGACACTTACGGACAAGCCTCCAGGAACCAGCAAGTTCGAAGAGAACTTTAGAACGCTCGCTGGCCAAAAGAATGTCGACTCCTCGGAATAGCAGCAGCACTTCTCTCTCTCTGGAAATTTTTCTAAGTATTTTCTGTAACCTTGGAGAGAGGAGATGCTTCTGTTATTATAGGCACGAGATGGACTTTTCAAATTCTGAACGCACGCCCTGTTTAATGCCAGATCCGGATTTTCTGGATCTGAGCTTTTTCCGGATCTGAGCCCACAAGACCCGCGGACGTTACATAATTTGAACGGCCCACTCGACCCGCTCGACCCGCTCGACCCGCATGACCCGCACGACCCGCACGACCCGTACGACCCGTACGCTCAGTACGCTCAGTACGCTCCGTACGCCTCGCACGCCACGCAGGGCCGCGCAGAGGCTCGCGCACGAGCGCAACTGAAATGACCATTCTCCGTGCTAAATTACACGGAGAATGACCATTCTCCGTGCTAAATTACACGGAGAATGACCATTCTCCGTTTTATTTAACACGGAGAATGACCATTCTCCGTGTAAATTAACACGGAGAATGCCATTCTCCGTTTTATTTAAAACGGAGAATGACATTCTCCGTGTTTCTAACACGGAGAATGGCCATTCTCCTGCGTTTTTAACACTGAAATGACCATTCTCCGTGCTAAATTACACGGAGAATGACCATTCTCCGTTTTATTTAACACGGAGAATGACCATTCTCCGTTTTATTTAACACGGAGAACGTCATTCTCCGTTTTATTTAAAACGGATAATGCCATTCTCCTGCGTTTTAACACTGAAATAACCATTCTCCGTGCTAAATTACACGGAGAATGCTATTCTCCGTTTTATTTAACACGGAGAATAACATTCTCCGTTTTATTTAACACGGAGAATGGCATTCTCCGTGTTTCTAACACGGAGAATGGTCATTCTCCTGTGTTTTAACACTGGAATGACCATTCTCCGTGATAAACTACACGGAGAATGGCATTCTCCGTGTAAATTAAGATGGAGAATAGTCATTCTCCGTGTAATTTAGCACGGAGAATGGTCATTCTCCGTGTAAATTAAGACGGAGAATGTCATTCTCCGTGTTAGTAACACGGAGAAATGTCATTCTCCGTGTAAATTAAGACGGAGAATGACATTCTCCGTGTTACTAACACGGAGAATGACCACCCTCATGCGAAATTAACATTTTTCGTGTTCTAACACGGAGAATGACCATTCTCCTGCATTTTATGGTCAGCTGAAACTTTGGAGAGCCATAACTTTTGACTGGGAGGTCGAAACGAGGTCCCGTTTGTCGCAAAATGAGCGTATCGTCGAGGAGACTGAAAGTAATAGCTTCACCGTTAGACGGCCTTCCGAAATTTTAGAATCGCAAAAAAATGATGTTTGAACCTCCGTTTTAGCACTTTTGTCGTTTGTCCCGGTCTTTCCGAAATTTTTCGACGAGTTTTTGAAGATTTTTGAGGAGAAAACCTAGATTCGAAAGTGAGCAGCGTATGGAAGAAGATGAAGTATCGAAACGTTTTTTTTAAGAACAGTTTCGTGGGTGTTTTCAATAAATTAAAAGGAAGGGCAAAATGGTCATTTGGAACCCGCTTTGGATAAGTTTCTCTAATTCTGGGCACGCGATGAAAGTTTTTTTAGCGGTGGGTTTTACATAAAAAAATTTTAGTTTTTGGGCATTTCATAAATCCTCCCATATATATATATATATATATATATATATATATATATATATATATATATATATATATCTTATACAAAACACAAAGGTTTTTGAATCCTAGGGCTGACTGTGCCAAGATAAAGAGTGGTTGGAATTTAATCTTGGTGAATCAACGGTTGTGGGGTTTTATGGGGAAGAGCATTATTGGGAGTGGGGTTTTATGGGGAAGAGCATTATTGGGAGTGGAGTTTTATGGGGAATCCAAAGATGGGGATTTAATATTTTGATGGTTGAGATTTAATATTTTGATGGGGGCCTCATAATGGTTGTGGATGAACATTATTGAGAGTGATATTTTATGGGGAATCCAAAAAAAATTCACATCCAGCAGTGGTTGGGATTTAATATTTTGATGGGGACCTCAAAATTATTATTGTTCGTTTAAAATTGGGGGTCCAAGATTTTGAGGGGGAATACCTTAAATGAACCATGTCCTATGAGCACGGGTTATGACTAGTATATATATATATATATAATCTCGGGATCATGTAGTGACTGGGATTGCGTATTTTCCGGTTTTAAAGTTCTGTTTCATTGGTCCAACATCATGATAATGGCTCACTATATATATTGTGCTTGATGAGGAACTAATACTCCTAGGCGTTCGATGATTCACTAGCACCTTGATCAAAAAAATTGCTACTTGTATTTGCATGAACTCAGAGGGCCTTGACCTGAATTCATGAAGTCCGAGGGACTAAAGTGAATCAATAAGACAAGCCCAAATTAGTCCAGTCCAGGCCCATCACACACCGATATGTGGACCAAGTATAAACCACAATCCGGATGAGCATCACACCTGGCCCAGCAATCAGTGAGACAGGTTCGGCAAAACTCTAGGGTGAATCCAGGTCTGCCATGATTCCAAAAATTTCCCTACTTGACGCTTAGGGATTCTTTTTGACAAAAATAATCAGGAAATCTTCAGAATTTCTTGACACAAACTTGTAATGCAAAAAATCAAGGTTATCAAATGAACAATAGCACATCTGAACATACACAATCTATGCAGCAACAAGAAAGCCTTTATCCCAAAAATTTGCCACATACACTTTATTAATCACGTCCTCAAAATCCGTCCCAGTAATTTACACATTTACTAATATTATTTATCCAATATATTTAGTATTTCATACAAATGCTCAGTCCGTAATAAGATTTTGAAAGGAAATTATTGAGAATGGATCATGCCGGCTTTTCATAAGTGTTCTGTTCTCTGAACTCGGAGATCTTGCTACGGATCATCTCTGCCACATGAGGTTGAACAAACATGTGCGTGCTATCGAGTATGTGAACGATGAACCTCTGGGAAGCTGGCAGAGAAGCATTCATGTTGACAATGAATTGAGCCATGGGTATATCACTGCAAAATGAACATGTTCAAAAGCATATAGCCGTGAACAATAAGCGAACAATCCAAGGCCAAAAGTAGAGATAATGAACACTTACCAGGAAATGAAGAGACCTACAATCCAATGCCAAAAGTAGAGATAATGAACACTTACCAGGAAATGAAGAGACCTTTGATTGCGTTGACCATTTTCTACTATCAAGGGGAAGCTAAAGACCTGTACACAAGACGGTGGAAACCACAACATGGCTGATAGATTAGATTTGCAGAGCAAAAGGGAAATGGAAATGAAGTGCAAGAACTAGTAGATATTCCAGCCGATCTCAACCAGTATTATGTTCCAACTGCTACAACTATGTTATATATTATCAAGGCATTCAGTCTCTTTCACTTGTTTGTTAAGTGGGTAAGAAAACAGTACAGCAGGAAAATTAAGAAATACATTCAGCATAAAGGAATAGAATATTGAAGTGAACCAAGTACCCTGGCCGCCAACCAATATTATTAATATAGATAATGTTCTCATTGGGTAGGTTACTCCTTTCATAAAAACCATGGAATGCATGGTTCAGTTAAGAAAGGGAAAAAAAAAAAAAGGGAACAGATGTAATGCCCAGTTTGGAATTCCTAAGGCATGAAGGAAAAAAAAACCAAATATTCTGGAAATAAATTCATATGGAAAGAGACCTCAAAGAAGAACCAGCTTTCTTTGTGCCCAAACTACTCTTGAAGGTTTCATGATTCATCTTTCCACTTTGCATGGCATTCATATAACAGAAACACAACTGCAAAATGAAATAGAGCTTCGAAGAAAAGGATGGAAACAAAAGACATCTGACACAATGCCACATGGCTCCCGCTTTCGCAGGGTATGAGGGGTCAAGATATACGCAGCTTTACCCTCATATATATAGAGAGACTGTTTCTACGGCTCACACTTGCATCCTTCAGCAACCTTGCCTCAGGTCAGGCTATGTCTGGCACAACGTCACTAAGTAGCTTCTGAAGAAAGGAAACAGTGATGGAAAAAAAAACTCAAATTTCAATGAGGCTACCACTAATGATAAACTTAATCAAATTCTCTGTCGTCCATCATGTTGGGAGCTTAAAGATTACTTGCTAGCAAACTAGTTGATCCATTAAACCACCTTTTATCTGTTCTATCTCAGATAAAGACCTTTGAATATGGCCGGCATTTCTGACCCTTGAATACAGATTTGATTGTTGGACAATTAAGAAACATGTCCAAAAGTTAACCTATATTAAATTAGAATGCCAAGATGTATGAGTGGCATTATACTAAAATATGATAAGAAATGAGTGTATTCGATGAAGTTGGGGGAGGCGCCAATTAGGGACAAGATGAGATAAAATCGTTTTAGGTTGTTTGAACATGTATAACATACATAGGCGGCCCCAGGGGAAGGCGGGCTAGGCAGCCGCCTAGGGCCTCCTCCCCTACGGGGGGCTCCATTTTTTTGAAGCAACATTTTTTTTTGGGCCCAGTAAAAAAATTATTATGAGCCTGGGATGTTCATGACTGCCTGGAGAAGAATCAGATAAAACCTATACAAAAATAAAATGTCACCACCTCTTTATCTCCTCTCTTCCACGAAAAAATTAGAAAAAATAAAATAAAATGCTCTTCCTTTCCACTTACTATTTACTAAGCTAATATTACCTCTCTCTCTCAATTTCTAATAGCATCTTCTTCTTCTTTTTTGCTTCTTTCCAGCGATCAAACATGAAGCGATTTCACGAGTCATGACAAGGAGCATGATCCTTGTTTGTGTGAGGTTGACCTTTTTTGCACGTACTCTTTTTTTTTATGATTTTTTTATTTGGTGAGAGAGAGAATCAGCACTAATGGGGACTAGGGAGCTTGCCTGGCCCTTGAGTAGTGATGTTATTGACAAAAAAAATTATTATTTTTTTATCCATGTATACGAATAATTTCATGATTCATTGCATATAAAAAAAATTATATGATTCCTGATTCCATCTTCTGTAAAGTTTCATCCATATTTATCTTCATTCTTTCAATGGAAAACTTTAGGACCCCTGACATAATATTTGTCATCTTCGATTACTTTGATATGATTTTTTTTTTATCCATATTCTGTCATCCAATTGTTTATAGTAATAATATGAATACATTCATAAACTTTGTTATAAATTTAGAATTTGGAATTGCTTAATACTAATTACATTGTATTTTGGATTTGCTCGATTTTGCATTATAAAAAAATTATATAGAGGGATGAGGGCCTCATTTTTAGAACTTGTCTAGGGCCTCCAAAATGCCGGAGCCAGCCCTGTTAACATAGACCAATAGATGCATTGTTGAGGTCCCGAGGAGAAGTGACAGGACACTAGATGGACCCGTTGAAAGCCTGGGACTAGGGGTAGCCCTAAACAAACATGGATTGAAGTTGTCAACAAGGATATGGTTTTTTTGTTAGTGTTACAGAGGATATGGACCTTAACACAGATATATAAAAAAAAAGAATAGAATTCAAACAAACAACCCAAAAAAGTTGGATAAAGATTTTGTTGTTGTATATACTATATATGCCTTAACAAGGTTGTGAAAAGCGCTAGTCGGGCGGGCACTCGCCACCTAGCGCCTAGCCCACCTAGGCGGTTACCTAGGCGGCCGCCTAGATCTAGGCGGTTCAAACATAAATAAATAAATCCAAAAAATCTACTGAAAATTACAGGAAAAAATCCATAAAACCCTAAAACATGCATAGTCAGGCATCGGAGGGTCTAGGCGAGTGCCTAGACGAGCATCGGGCGGACAGCAGGCGCATAGCGCCTAGGTGCCGCCTAGACCGTCTTTTAGAACAGTGTGCCTTAATTTCTATCGTCCTACTCCCTTTGGCTGGCAAGACGGCATTAATATTTCAAATTCTCCTATACCACTCCTCTCCATCATCCTAGTATCCATAGTTACCTGGAAAATGGTATGTCCTGGGTCTTGGTACGGGTTCGGGAATGGAGTATGCTACTTATCTTTATTTTTTGCTACAAAGGAGATAGGGTGGGTTGGTTTGCCAATTCTGTTCATGGTACACTTTAAAGTACTAATTATTGTGTCGATACTAGTTACTTTTTTCCAATTTGACTCAATAATTGTGTCATAAAACCTTATATGCAACACACAAAAAATCAAAACTCGTTTACTTCATTCAATAAGATCACTGAGATGTAATGACTTTCTTAGTCAAACATTAAGTAGAATGAACGATACAATGGTGACGATCAAAACATGTAAATTTCTCACTTGGAATGTTGACTTGTTCACCCAAATTTCCTTAAAATAAAACCTGCTTTGAAATTTCTCACTTGGATTGTTGACTTATTCTTTCAAATTCATACTATGTTCCCAACAGATAACAATCACTGAATACAACTTATCCAGACCAATCTAGGCAACTGAATGAAACTTCAGCAACATATTTTGGAGGAATTTGTATATCCAAACATAAACAACAGCCCCCTATCTCAATTTCTACTGCTCAGCTGTATTTTCTTCCACTATGCTTTGTACCTTCAAACATACATAGACATAGCCAATTTAGGCACACCATATTCTACATCCACTTGATCAAACAAATTGGTGCCATACATTATACAGTAATATTCCATACCCTGGACAAGCTCAACATATTTTATTTGCCCTGATAGTACCAGCTTAGAACATAGGCAAGCAGGAAATTGGGTGGACCACTTGGGCAATTGTCACTTAAAAGAAAAAAATGCCACGGCAAGAATTAAGGGAGTCTCCTAAAGCTTCATCTAGTTTTATGCTGACGAGTCATAAACAAAAAGAAAGTTTTATGCTGTTGAGTCATGCAACAACACGAAGTCTTTATAACAACTTTTTGCGGTCGGAGGTTTCAATCCTTTTCTTCTATTCAACCCTGTTAAGGATCATGTCCTCTGTGCAACATTAACAAATACTATATCCTTCTTTACAGTTTTTGGTCCAAGTTTCATTTGAGTCCAGCCCTAGGTCCCCAGTTCTAGGGACGTCTTAAGTAATATTCTATAGATGCTCCTAAATATTGCATCTATTGGTTTTTGTAAATCATCCCCATCTTATCCCCAATTGGCACCACTTCCAGCTTCATATAAATGGCATCCATTCCTAATATTCTAATTTCATTTACGCTCACTTGTAGGAATTGTTTCTAAATCCAGTATGGCAGTACCTAGACCCATACGAGGTCTTTTACAACGTTCGCACTATCATTATCGGTATCGGACCATTCCTATGAGTATCGGGATCGGTGGTATCGTTAGTATAGACGGTTTCGGATCGGAGTATTGAATTTTGTGGTATCGAAAAGCAAATGATTATTAATAAATTATTAACATTTCAGGAAATATATTTTATACATTTAGGCATAAGTTTAAATATTTTCAGTGTTGTTTTTTAGTAGTTTTGAAATTGAATTGACATAATACTAACTCATCTTCTAGATGCTTTTACAACCATACTATGCATATACACCCCTCTTGATTGGTGTTTTTGGTTCAATTTTCTTTGTCGAATTGACCGAAAAAAGAGACTACAATGTTGGGATCGGTCAGTATCGGGTATCAGTCAGTATCGGACCGGGACATGCCAAACCATATCAGTATCGGCCGTATGGGATCGGTATCGGCCGATACTGCAAGCTATGGTCTTTTAGCCATCTTAAACACTTTCTCTCTCAACTTTACAAGGATCAAAGTATCGGCCGATACTGATACGTATCGGATTTGGAGGTGTCCGATCCGATACTCCAGGAAAAAATCGTATCGGCCGATACGTAGTAAAAATTTATTGTATCGGTCCGTATTGGCCGCCGATATACAGACCGATAAGGCCCGATACGAACAGATTAAAAAAATATTTCCAACAAAAACAAAAAAATCATCGAATTATGTCATGTTTGCATCACATCCAACAAAAAGGAAGAACAGATAATTTAAATTACAATAAAAAAAACTCAATAATTGACACAAGAAAACCTATAAATAGGATCAAAATGTTGTAGAAAATTACCTCTTCATTAAAAAAAATCCAGAGAGAGGGAAGAGCAAACTTACCTCTTCATTAGAGCTTCGCTGCCGCCGTCGCCACTGCCTCCCCTTCTCTGTCACCGATCCGAAAATCAAGAGAACACTCCACGCGGGGAGGAGAGAAATGGAGGCACCGAGTTTCTCCGTTTGTTTTTATTATGTTAGGGTTAGGGCTGGGCCCAACCGCTTTAGAAAAAAATTGAACAAAAAAAATTTGAAACGAAAAAAATATGTTGACTGGATCCCAGAGAGGTCCGAACCTCTGACTTCAGCACACACAATATTAACTCACCTCTCCTAACCACAATGACAGAACCACATTATTGTTACAATTGACATATACATAGTATTTAACTATATATATACACACACACACACACTATTGTATCTAACTTCATATATATATTAATATATTTTATTATTGTCCCGATGTAAATTTTGTATATAACATTTTTTATTGTGTTTAACATCTTTATTATTGTATGTAATATTTTGTATACGTGCAATATTATTGTATGTAACATTTTTTATTATTGCATGTAACGTTTTTTATAATTGTAATATTATTGTATGTAACATTATAAGTGTAATATTTTTTATTATTGTATGTAACATTTTTATACCATTTATAGAATAACATAATGGCGCCAAAAAAATCATAGTTGGAGGAAATTGATGCCGATTATGGATGAAATTTAACTGAAGGGATAGGCTAGTAAATCTTGTAACTAAGTTTATTTTGGTATATTATGAAACATGTAGCTAAGTTTATTTTAGTAAGAATCTAATAAGATAGTAAGATTGTAAAAACATGTAGAGGAAGAAAACTTACGTCAGCAAGAATGACTGATGTTCCATTCAGTTATAATAAAAACAATAACACAAAAATACATAAATATTTAAACTAGTTTTTTTTTCTAATTTTTTAATAATTATTTAATATTGTCGATACCAAAAAATTCGATACTCCGATCCGATACTGTCGATACCGATACTCATATAGAATATCCGATACCGATACTTTGAACCTTGCTTTTACTATCACAACTAGTCCAATCCTTCTCCTTAATTCTATCAACATATATTTCTCATCAAGATAGAATGTAATACTAAAAACTCGCTCTTAGATATCTTTGGTTATCAAATTGGATTACTCCCTGATTCTTTATTTATTTACTTATTTATTTTCTAGCACCTATATTTCAAAAACTCCATTTTTTCCTACTAAATTTAAATCTGTAAGATTCCAAAGTTTCCATCTACAATTTACTTTAGAAGTAAGCCTTCTCTACTCCCCTGCACTAGCATAACAGCATTATACACTATGGGACCTCATCCAGGATGTGATAAGGACTCTAGTACCTAATGATTTCATCTATAACTAGTTTGAAGTACTCACTATGTTGATCCATGATATAGATTAATGGCGATGAAAAATGTAACATCTCTACTTATTGTCCGCACAATATTAGTAACTCCATATTCCTCACACACACACACAGACACACACACACACACACACACACACACACACACATATATATATATATATATATATATATATATATATAGAGATTATATTAGGTTGGTTTGCCGGTGGCCTTCTTCCTCTAGGGGACGAGGTTGGTGGCCTAGTTACAGGTCCAGTGACGCTGATTTACTCCTGCGCTATGTTATGTTATCGATGTCACGGGATTCGCGATAGGTTGAGTGCAGAGCGGAGGATGCTGGAGATAAGAAGAATGGGATCTCTCTCGACGGGAAAGAAGTTGCACGTCACAAACTAGCATATATATATATATATATATATATATATATATATCGGCTTGGAAACAGCTCAAAAGTGAGTCGTCCAAGCCGTTTGTATATCACGCACTAATTAATAAAAAAATTTAATTCTTATATTAACTACCACCAATACGTGCCTTATGTATATTCTCGAGTAAAAAATAATTTAAAATCCTTACAACCAATTAAACATATATCCAAAATCGTATATATATATATATATATATATATATATATATATATATATATATATATATATATCATTCAAATATTAAAAAAAAATTTAATACTACGTAGTATTATCTAAACATATATACAAAGTTCTACAAAGAACATATTTTAATTAAAATATATTCAATATTTAAACTAAGTATATAGTATTATCTAAACATATATCCAAAGTTCTACAAAGAACAAATTTTAAATAAAATAATTTAAACTAAATATATGGTATTATCTAAACATATATCCAAAGTTCTAATTTAACTTTTTTAACATTTTTTTATGCACGTGCATTGCACATGCACGTTACAAGTTAGTCTAATGTACCTTAACAGTCACATTTTACATTATGGTGGATCATTCTTCAATTAGCAAGACATGCTATGCTTAATTGGCTCCAGAAACCAACACTGGTTTTAATTTTAAATGCATATGGATGAGATTTCTGTTCTGAAACCACACACATCTTGTGTTTGTGAAAACACCACTACCAATACTAGCAGGTTTACACTTGAAACCTTGATTAATTCCGAAAGACTTTGAGATTGTCAATGTTCAAAATCGGCCCAAAGAAAAGAAGAGAAATAGAAAGAGAGAAGAAGCAAAGTTAGGAAGAAGAGTACTAACTTAGAACATAGGAAAGCAGGAAATTTAGTGTACCACTTGGGCAATTGTCATTTAAAGGATAAATGCAGCACAGCAATAATTAAAGAAGTCTCATAAACCTTCATTTAGTTTTATGCTCAACAAGGTCTTAATACCATTTTTTTTTTGCGGCCGCCTGTTTCAATCCTCCTCTTCCATTTAACCAATGTTAAGAAGAGTTACGTCCTCTGTCTAACATTAGCAAATAACGTGTCCTCTACAATTTTGATCCAAGTTTCATTTGAGTCCAGCCCCGGACCCCCAGTTCTACGGACATCCTATCAAGCCTAATAAATATTGCATTTTTCTCCGTAAATTTACTTCTCTCAGCTTATCCTCAACTGGCACCATCTCCAACTTCATATAAATGCATCCATTCTTTATATTTCATTGTCACTCATCCATACTTATCCATTCTTTATATTTCATCGTCACTCATCCATATTATCATTCTCATTTCAGTTACAGCTCACTTTAGGAATAGTTTCTTAATCATGCAGTACCTTGATTCATATGGGCTCTAGTCTACTAGCTATCTTATAGAATTTTCCTCTCAACTTTTACAATGCAAATACTTCAACCATCCAACTTTAATACTATGAACATATTTCTCCATAATATCTCTTAGGTACCTTTTGGTTACCAATACGGATTACTCCCTAGTTCCATCTTGGATTTTTCTTGCAACTGTGTTGCATATACTCCATTTTTTCCTACTAATCTTAAGTATTTTAGATTCCAAAGTTTTTATCTGCAATAAAAGTTAACGCTTCTCTAGTCCCATCCTCTAACATAGTAACAATGTACAATATGAAACCTCATCCAGGATGTCTCTAGTACTTAGTTATTTCATCATAACTACTAACTAGTGCGAACAACTACAAACTTAAATGTTGATATGATGTACGTGGAAGGCGAGGAAAAATGGAACATCTCCACTATGTCCACAACATAGCCGTAACTCCATCATATTCCTCCTATTTATCAATGAATTACATTTTCTTCTAATTGCAGTTGTCTGAAAACATCAGATGTTGTGATCTAAGAACCAAGTCGGCAAACGAATATATGAACTTAGTATTACTTTTGTTCTAAGAGTTAACACAGTCCAAAACAAAAACAGGGATACTGCACTCGTGTAGGTGACTTTTAACAAGAGACAACAACATTTCTAAGAAGATTTCTATGCTTATGCATCTTGAACTAAGTGGGAAGAAAGGTGGATACAAATTATGAATCCCAAACTTCAATATTTATGCAAAGCTTTTCATCGTTATCTTGCAAAAGCATCATGCACATACCAGTAAAATAAAAGTAAAGGGAGACAAAAGGTTCATCTAACGTTCCTAACTCAGAAAATCTTTCTGCAGGTTAAACATCTTAAACATAAACCCTAGTCTAGAAAATTCTCACTTGATAAGTATTACTCGACGGCTGGAGCCAACCGCGGAACCCGAAATTTAAGTTGGAGTGGGCTGGGGGATCGGCTGACTCTTTTTTTTTTCTTTTGAAGTCCACCTCAGCCCGGTGGCCAGAGCACTCACCTTCACCATTTCCTTCAATCCTCCTACACTACAATCATTGAACAAAACTTTGCTAAACCCAATCTAAACAACTAAAAACTTTATTACGTATCTTAGATCACTTTGTATCTTATGTAAGGGTGTGTTTATTGAAAGTGATGGAAAGGAAAATAAAATTGTCTCATGTAGAAACATTATCTCGTTTAGATAGTATCAATTTTTTTCCTTTTCCTTTCCCTCACTTTCTTAGCAACCCAACATAACTTAAGAGCCAGGTGGAAGGTTTGATATATTAAACCAGGATACTGTGATTTCTGTTTTAGCCCGTAAGTAGAAACATTTCCCAAACCTCAACTTGTATTTTATTATTCATGCACAATGTTTAGGTGAAGCCGAAACAAGAAAAACTTGTATTTTATTATTCATCCACCATGTTTAGGTGAAGCCAAAACAAGAACAAAAATGAAACATACCAGGATGCAATAACTTTTTTTAAAGGGCTACATAAGGTACAAATGTTGTACGGACATGAATACAACACACCCATTACGGGTATGGCGACACAGACATAACACATATTTTGGCATGTCCTTGTGTACTTTGAAGTGTCTATGTCATTCCAACAGGAATGACACTACGCAACAAGGACTGCACACCAAATTTTGGACGGTCCATGCTTCTTAGATACATCCTAATGTATGATTCCTGCCAATGAAATATTATCTCCCATACATGACTCTTGGATGCGTTAGACACATAAGTCATGTACCAGTTGTTTAGTAACAATAATCAACATCATTACCAAAGTGACTCCTATCCTTAAATAGGTTGCACGGACACGAATACGGCAGGCAGGGCACGATATGAAAACATCGACATGGGTACGACATTGATTTTGGCGTACCCTATTGTATTTTGGAGTGTACGTGTCCTATCCGATACATATCCGTGTCTCCTAGATATTATGCATCTTGAACTAAAACGGGGTAGAGGCGAACTCCCAAAACATTGCAAAGCATGGACAAGCTGCTTCACGGTGCAATTGAAATGCTCCCGGCTATCCTCGTGTTGGTCTAATGTACCGTCTGAGTCGCATAATACATTAATTTACGGTGAATCATTCTTCTATTCACTCTTCTATCGGTAAAATGAGCAATGCTCAATTGGCTTAAGAATCCCCACACACATCCTGTGTTTGTCAAAACACGAGGTTGAGATTTCTGTCCTGACACCACACACATCCTGTGTTTGTGAAAACAACACTGTCAATACAGGCACAGGCAGGTTTCCGCTCGAAACCTTGATTAATTCGCCAAAAAAGAAAAGAAAAAAAAAAAAAAAAAAAAAAAAAAAACTGTTATAAGAAGGCTAAAAATTGGCGGGAAGCGGAATGATATGACGATAAATAGAAAGGAAAAAAAGAAAAGCAAAATTAGAAAGAAGAGGACTTACGTAGCCTTCGAGGAAATCGTAACCCTAGTTTTCTCCTCTCTCTCTCTCAAACGAAAGTGAGGTCCTACTGCACAAAAATAGTAGGGATAATTTAGCAAATGCCCCCATTCTAAATGTTGAAATTAGCATATACCCCCACTATTTTATTTATCTAACAAATACCCCCATTTTTTATATAAAATAAAAAAAATTTAAGATATACCCCCACTCTTTTACATAGGAGTGGGGGTATTTGCTAAATAAAATAAATAGTGGGGGTATATGCTAGTTTTAACATTTGGAATGGGGGTATTTGCTAAATTATACCAAAATAGTACGAACGTCACTGGGCCGGGTTCGGCCCAGGTTTATGTAATATTCAATCCAACCCTATAAGCTTTTCATGTACAGCACGGATATGGAATCAGGTTAAATTCATCGTGTCGGATTTCGGATTAGTGGTTTCGGGTTTGTCAACGGGTTCCGGGTTCTATGCCCAAAATAATGGATCCAGTTATCGATTACCATTAAGTTCCTTGATCCTTCACTAGGCTGATGCAACGTTATTGGCATTAGGGCTGTGCACAATTAAGTCAAACCGACCAAATCGAACCAAGCCAAACCGAACCGATTGTTCGGTTGGTTTGGTTCGGCTTCAATTTTTTCAAAACCGACCGGTTCGATTCGGTTCACGGTTTGGTTATGCCAAAAACCGTCTAAAATCGAACCGAACCAAATCTTTGTTAAATAGTTAGGGTTGGTCGGTTGGGTATGGGTTCATTGGGTTGTATTATACCGATTTGGTTCATTTATTCGCATCATAGCCATTTATCAAGTTGAAGTTGAAAGAGCTCTCTCTCTCTAGTCTCAAAGAGGAGTGCTGGTGGCTCCTATTCTTTTCTAATTGCTCCTGTGCACATGAAAGGGACTTTTGGTTGAATGTATACGAATTTTTATATGTATAATTGGCATTTTTCTCCACCTGCAAAGCGCAAGTTGAATTAAAGCTGCTGAATTGTATTTACTGTTGCAAAGTGCAAGTTGACTGAGGTTTCACACAAAAAAACATACAGTCCATTTTTTTATGTGATCAAAACCGATCAAGTTGAACCGATCCAAACCGAACCAAGTCGGTCGGTTTCAAAACCGAATCGACCATTTGGTTGGTTCGGTTCGGTTTTGTTTATTTTTAAACCGATTAACTTCGGTTCGACTTCGGTTGGGACCAAATAGGTCGACCACCGACCGATGCACACCCCTAATTGGCATCCCTCGGAGGCCTGGTAGTTAGTACTATGTTAGAGCATCTCCAACCCTATTATCCTGTTAAGTGTTGTGAGTCTTAGGTGGCTCCTATGTGGCATGAGCCACAAAACAATGTTTTGTTTATGTGGCAAAATTATATCTCAAAAGACAATGAGATAGAAAAACTCTCTCCAATGCAAAAGTATTGAGAAGACAATAAAAAATATTTTTTTCAACTTCCAAGACAACTTTTAAGACAACTACTCATATTCTTTCTTTTTTCTAATATTTTTTATTCATAATTGATGACATGGAAGAGAAGACATTGTCAAGTGCATTGTCTAGAACAAGACAATCAACTTCACAATATCTTCTTTAATTTTTGCCACATAAGCTTCACAATTGACTTGACAATTGCATTGGAGAAGAACTTTTGAATAAAATTTTGTCATTCCTATGTGGCAACAACTTTTTTCCAAAGTCACAATAGGGTTGGAGATGCTCTTAGAACATTGATGAACACAAACATGAAACATCAGTGGTAGTGGTAGTCTGACATTTGACATTACAAGGACCATGTAAAAATACTAAAAGAGGCATTTTCAATCCCACTAATTTTTTTTTCCTTGACATTCTAAGAACTGTTACTGCAGTTTCTAAAAATGGAAATTTCACGTGAAGATTAAAAATTTTGGGACCTTCCAATTTTTTGGGTCATGTGCGATCGCACAAGTTGCACATGCTCACAAACAGCCTGGTAACATAATTAATGGTGTCAAATATTTTGAGAAAATTCAGATAACCCTTGAAATCATTTCCCTCTCTCCATCTTTGTTCCTCTTCAATAAGGGCAATGCTGGGTTACAACCATTTCCTTTACAACCTCTTGTGTGGCAGTTGCCAATTGGGTCCCCTCTCCCCATGTGGGGTAGAGGGACCCAATTGACAACTGCCACATAGGCAGCTATAAAGCAAATGGTCGTAATCCTAGGATTATTGCTTCAATAAATATGTATCCGGTCACTACAGTGATTGTCAAAAAATCAGATATAGCTAAAGTTCCAGAGATTAATACACCAAGTGCAGTAATTAAGTCACAGAAAGCATCAGAAAGTACAATGTGTAAAGTTACTATATCCAAGAATACAACACTAGCTGCTTGTGCATGACCATCACTTTTACAAGTAGTTAAGTAGCAAGTACGCCATGAGAGAAAGAAACCATCAAGGAGAATGGAATCCACCTACTCCGTTTAAACTTTAAATAATACATATCATCCTTACTCGAATGGATGTATCAACTCATCTCCAGAGACCAACAAGCCTTGTTTACTAACCCATCCATGGCACGAAATAGTCGAATCTCTCTTTCGAAAAGAATATCAAGAACCTACATTTTTACAGATACATGGAAGCTCCCAACATAGAGAATCAATCTAGAGTGACCTGCTCAGCGTGCTCGCTACATCTGAAAGCAGAAACAATCAAAGCAATCAGTACTATGAACAATAACTTAGATTGTTCAGTGGTATCCAAGGAATTGTCAATTAACAAATTTAGGGTACTTACAACTTAATCTCTCTCAGACACGAAGTAGGAAAGGGTACATTGATCGTGCCTATTCGTCATCCTCCAATACACTCCAAATCATCCTACAAGGTTAAACATGAAACAGTGAGAACACGATAGCATGTCCAGGGAAGAGTCTTCTGATTCTGATCAGATAATTTAACTCACCAGAATAAGGCAAGGAAAAGGAGGATCACATGAAAGACGAGCTTTATGAGACGCGACTTCTTTTCCTTGTTGAGGTGGTTAAAAATCTCGGTGACATCTACTAGGTGATGTCTCAGCTGATACCTGTAGTGAAGAGCTTGTACAGTTATTTGAAGTATAGTCGATGCATACAACAGTAGTAGGCATCTAAGTGACTACACAGCAAGAGTTCATTTCACTTTATTTTCTTATACAGGAAGCAGAGGCAATATGATGGAAAATGAATTCCACTTCCAGATCATAGAGAAGCAAAGAAACAACTTTTAAATGACATCCCCACAAGTCATTTCTATTAACCAAAAAATGTCCTTAAAAAAGAAGTCTCATTTAAAGAGGGGTTCACAGCACAGGTTGCCTAGCTAAAAGATACAATGCCTGGCTGAGATGGTTTTACTGTAGAATTTTTCAAAAGAAAAAAAATGAACTCTTTGAATCAGTGAAGTATTCTTTTTCCAATCTTCCAGAATTCCAAAGCAATAGAGACGAATAACTATTACTTTGCTTGCAAAATAATATCCATTTTCCAGAATTCCAAAGGAGTACACACAAATAACTATTGCTTTGCTTGCAAAAAATGAACAGTTCAAACAGCTTCTGATCTGCAATCAGTTAGCCTACGTAACACTGTATGAGATCACTGCCAAGCTATGCTGTACGAGTACGGATATGAATACTGGTACAAAAACGAGATGGATACAGTCATTTTAAAAAAATTAGGATACCATGTACGGCAAATGAGCGTGCTAGCCGATTCGTTTTTATTTACATATTCATATAAAAGAAATCTACAGTAGTAGATATTTTCAATTTGTTATGAAATTATATAAACACTTTCAATTTGATATTAAAATAATAATGATAACAATAATATCGCAAGCCCGCTCTTTTAAATTAGAAAGCTCGATGAACTCGGATAATTGTAGACAAACTTATGCCTAAGTTGAACTTGTTTATGAGCTTAGTCGAGATGAAAAATGTTAATATCGCAAGCCGCTCTTTTTAATTAGAAAGCTCGATGAACCTAGATAATTGTAGACAAACTTATGTCTAATTTGAACTTGTTTATGAGCTTAGTCGAGATAAAAATGTAGCTCAATAATTTTAATATCAAATTGAAAGATTTTATATGAATTTCAGAACAAATTGAAAATATCTGTTAGTGTAGATATTTATTTTATATAAGTATGTAAATAAAACAAACCGGTTAGCGAGCTCATTAGCCGAATACTTCTAAGCTCGTTTATAGCTTGGCCCGTTCACATCCCTAACTTGGGCAATATCCGACCCCTTTTTTTTTTCTTTTGGGTTCACTATTGAACCGAGTCTTAGCCCGTGTCCAGAACGTATCTGCCTATCTGGCCATATCTAGACTGTATTATGTCATATCCTTGTTGTATTCTGCTGTATCCTACCTGTGTCTCACCGTGTCTTGGTCGTATCTGACCATATATTTGTTGTATCCGGTTGTGTCCTGGCCGTATCTTGCTGTATATGTGTCCAGTATGTACTGGACACGTCTACAAACACCGATTCGGTGTGTCCATGCAACGTATTTGCCAAGATTCTCACAGACCACTGGATGGAAGTTTCGAGTCTCACAGATGTTACCAAACCAGAAGAAAAGGGCTCTATCGGGGAAGGAATATAATAGGCAACGTTATGATAGATCAAAAGGTATACCACACCATTCACGAGCAAAGAACAAATGAAAAACAATGGTTCATGGCCAACCTAGAATGAAGAAGGTACGTGACTGGGTTCGGATGGATTTTTAAAGGGTACTCTTGTCATACTGGATGAGCGAAGACAGGTAGCTACCCTGGAACATTGAATGTGTTATGAATTGTTCGATTCGTTTGGTGCTAAATAATGAAATTTCAGACATAGTGATACCTACTATCAGTTGACAACCGGTAGACCCTTTGTCATCTTTCTAGTTGTGATGAGCACCAATGTGCTTGCTAATTGTAAGTCTTAAGAAAATAGCTAGTGAGAACTTTCAGGGTTCCCAAGGAATGAAATAACCTATACCACATCTTACCTTTGCCGAGTATTTGATGGTTTTGGGGTGTATTCTTCTGACATTCAAGAAGTTGGTTATATTCTCGAGCTTTACGCAAAATCATACAACAACATCAACAAAGCCTTTATCGCAAATTTTTTGGGGTTGGTTGTTTGAATCATTTTCTTCCCTTCGGCTCTGTTTAGGGACATGTTTTGTAAAACTAACAAAAAAACATGTCCGTCCTTAAAACCTCAATCCATGTTAGTTCAGTAGTTGTAGTCCTAGTGGCTCCTTTAAGTACTAACTTATTGCTCCTCCTTGGAGCATCTTGGTCTATGTTGCACATATCCAAATCACCTTAGACGAATCGATCACCCTATTTTTCATGGAAAATTATATCATTGCCGAACTAGTCAATCAGAAATTATCTTTTCATCCTTCAGTCAGATATTATATTTCCATCCTTTCTTTTTATATCATATCTTCATGTTCACTTATGTAGCAGCCATTGATGTTATTTTCAGGCCAATGATCATGATTAGTAGAAAAGAAGATTGTTTCCAGTTTGACATTAATAATTAGCATCAGTTGACACAATGGGAGGCAATAATAAAAAGAAAAACAATGATGGAACACTAAAAATGTCAAAACTTGTAAGAATGTTGAACTGATATCTGAAGGGAACTGCACGTTATAAGAATAATTCATTTAACGTATTGCAAAGCAAAAACTCTCCCTACGCCCAGTCAATAATATTGTGAGCAAGGACGACAACACTACTATTTTAAGAATTCAGTATAATAAGAAATTTGGTGAATAATACAAATATATAACCATTATTCTTCAGCAGCACTCTAGAGTTTTGTTAACTTCAACATGGTATTAGAGCAACTCAGGTTCAATCTCTATGGACGCATTTTAAGTAGATTTTTTTACAAAACAGTTATACTGTTACATGAATCTAGGCTATCTAGCTCTCAAGCCATAAAACGGGTCTTTGTCTTGTGGGGCGTGTTGAATAATATAAGTATGTAACCCCCATCCCTCAATAACACTCTAGACTTTTGGTAAAGTGGCAGGGACTTTAAGAAAAGTAACTGAAGCTAAGCTTTCAACCACATCTATCATTGACGAATATCCATTTATAATAACTGAGCAACAAGGAGTTAATGGTTTCATCCACTCGATACGGCCAACCTTTAATTGAATACCTCAATACTATAAGAGGTGGTACTTTGGGGCTTTATTCTATTTGAAAGATAAAACCTATGATATTTGTAAAATGTGCCAACATGAGTTTCACAAGCGATAAGTGGATACCATGTAGGAAATATGTTAATCTAAGCATAATGTAAACATTATGTTGATGATGATTGCCATTAGCAGAAAAATGGATAAAGATTTCATTCATGTGCAGAGAAGGGGACAGCCAAGAAATTGTATGAATATTTTATGAATCGTGTGATTAAATTTGAACACTGATTAGATTGTACTTGCATTAACCTTTTATAACTAAAAACTAATTATGCAGTTCATGTTAAATCGTAAGAAAATTTTGAGCACACTGGAGAACATCTTCTTATTCCGTGTGGTTCACATCTTTGGTTTAGCCATCCAAGATGGCATTGAGAAATAGAATATTCAATTAGAAGAAATTGAGTGTCAAATACGTAAAACAAAAGGAGCCTGTACAAAATATGGCTAAGAAACTTATTTTGAGTACTAAGAAGGGTTTATAAGTTTATCCCTCAACAAGGTGAACTGTAGTTCATTAAGTTTAAAGATCCTTTAAGCTATAAGGAACTCTATGATGTCTACGTCTCTAAACTTCAATTGAAGAGTGGGAAGATGCAAAAGCAATGTATTATTGTCCAAAGAATTTCTATGATACTACCTTATTTCACGTACAACAATTCCTTTCCTTTAAGTTCTGTTGCAACTTGTTGAATAATCAAAGACCATTTTGGCTGTTTCTGAGGCACTTTCGATGAAGAATTTTTTAATAACTATTGGAGAATAATTTATAAATAATTCATGTAGGTAGGTTAGGCATTGTACCTGAAAATTCTTTCCACTACTGTACCTATTGACTCATTAAAGGTAGTGGGGGTTTGGGAAATATACTTTACTTTGTGGAATTTTAACAGCCATGTTGACTCATTAATGAGTCAATTATATGTGCTTTTTCCACCAAAAGAATTGAATTGGAACCACTAATGAGTTAACATGACTTTTAAATTCATCCAGTCAAGATTTTTTACCAAAATGTCCCCAGTATTAGCTAGTCAACATAGACATTCAACGGAAATAGTTTTGGTATACAATGTTAGCCTACATCCTTCTTGGGGATATACATACATAATCATGCAGCGTTGCTGGTAGATAAGTTATGTTTTTTCTCTCTCAGACACGCACATTCGCACGTGTTATTTTGCTTCTTTTATGGTCAGCCGATTTTATCTTGCAAAATGCCCCCAATATTAGCTAGTAAACATAGACATTCAACGGAAATTGTTTTGGTATACAATGTTAGCCTACATCCTTCTTCGGACATCCTTCTTCGGGGGTATACATATATAATTCATGCGGCGTTGCTGGTAGATAAGCTATGTTTTTCCCTCCCGGACGCGCACATCCGCACGTGTTATTTTGCTTCTTTTATGGTCAGACGATTCTATCTTGGTGCCCTAGCTATTTAGGATCTACTACAATGGGTGTGTATCCATCTAGTATCCATGACTCACAAAACCTTTGTACAAGAAGATGACTAAGAAAGAGCTTTATCTCCAGAAAAATCTAATACAATAGTGAAAATGAGGCATTTGGTGCATATGGAAGAACTAATTTATTAATTTCTCCCTGTAATGAATGAAATAAAAAGTTCAAGAAGAAGACTTACATTCTCACATTGTAATATAGAACTGGAGTGCAGAACAAAAACATCCACCATCGCCTAGACAAGAGAAATAGTAGGCATAAGACTCCTTGCAAGGCAAATTCTGGCAAAACCACACTATTTATCCGTGAAGCTGAATCATATGGATTGATATAGTCAAACTCAAGATCTGCCAAACACATTAGCTGCAAAATGAAAGAAGAAAAGGTTACTATGCAGATCAATAATTACAGGGTTCAATTCATGAAAAGATGAATGGCAGGTGTACAAATGACACAAGGAGGTTTTTTAGCTAAGGGCTTCATCGGTCAATAACTATGTTGTCTCAGGCGATGCCTAGGCGCGGCTAGGCGTGCGGGTTGGAGAGGTCTCGCCTCGACCTGGAAATAATTTTCCTGGGTGAGGTTTTGCTCGCCTAGGCGCCTGCCTAGGGTAGACCAAGGGAATAAAAGGTCCGCCTAGGGTCGACCAATTATGCTTACTATCCTTACTTGATGTTGAATATTGGTTATTTCATATTTGTTGCTTCTTATATTACTTTTATGCTTATTGCTTATTAGTTATACTACATATTTGTTGTATGCATAATTGCAGAATATTTTTGTTCAAAGCAGCGGATCCTGGACGGACGCCTAGGCGAGACGGGTGGCCTGTCGCCTCGCGTAGCGTCCAGTACAACATAGGTCAATAAGCAACTAAACGTTGATAGGTCACAACTTGAGTAGCGGATACGGCTTATTTTTGTACCTGTTCTAGAAGTCGCTTCATCTATAAGTGTTTGATATGACTTGAACTTCATTGTCAATAACTACAGTAGTGTCTGAACATTATTAGGTAGGTGTGAATTTTACTAGAAAAATATTAGGGTTTTTGGAGAGGGATATAATTCTTATTATAGTTTGGTAGTTTACTTGGTATCTCATTCATTGGTTCAGGAGTGCTCCCAGTAGATTTGCATGGGATACGTTATGGAAAATACAAAATGGGAAGTTTCACCAAAAGAAGTCATCTTTTCCAAAACATCCCTAAGTTGTCTCTCAGACATCATTTGTCCTCTCTCCTATTGTACATGTTCAAAACTTCAAATTTTATGCTAACTCTAGAGCTCTTCCCAACCACCTTCTATCCCTCCGTTCCTAATTTATGATCATAGCTTCAGTTCACATCTCGTGTCATAGTGACTTATTAACAATACTTTGAACACTATCTTTCGCAATCATGTATTCATCTTGAGATCTTTCCCCTCATACATTGATTTATGTCCCATCTCCATGCAAAAACCTTTATGTATTGATATTATATGCATTGAAAAATCTTATAGATAAGGGTTTTACATACACCCAACTTAAGGAAAGATTCAACCTTGTTACCAAAAAAACATCAACATGCCTGGTTTAGTGGCATAAAACAATTTTGCAGTAGAGAGTTGGCTGGAGTATATCATTGCCGGGAGAAGCACGTTCCATTGCCACATTCACTATAAGCCATTTGCCTCATTCACTATACTCAATCATCATCCTACCAACCACAGCATTTAACAAGAGGCCTCTCAACCAATAGGGATATACATTTATATACATTCATATTCCAAAAAATAGACATCACTTTGGTCGAGATAAGCATTATACCTGAGAGCTATATATGCCCTCGAGACCTTCCAAATTATGGGTACTTACACCTCTCCGGTCAAGGTACCCTGAATTCCCTTCGAACCTTAGATTATCGTATTCCGCATTTTATATACATTAATGTCCAAGAAATATCTGTTGTAGAATGCTGAATTTCATACAAAATGGTAAACTATGCGGTAACTTTTTTGTGCAGATAACAAAGTTATTGCTACAGAATTGGGAACACCAATCAACTTTATCTTTCATGAACATAATTATTTCCAACTCTAGTCATTATTTTGGGGGTAAGACAACGTACATCTTGACTCTAACCAGACCCTGCACTATCGGTGCGTTGTGACACTGGACGCCCTTACTTAGTTATACATACAACAGCAGAGTAAACTCGTAATAGGCTCCCATCCTCTGAAGGGCAATACTATAATAAATGCTTTGAGTCCTTTGGCCAAAAATCATTCAGCTGACATCTGTTTCATATTATTTTACCTACAAATGTAATGAGCAAAGCTGTGGAGGATGCAAACAACACTACAGTTGCTGCCACTAAACAATATAACTGAAAATGGTACAATATTCGACTAGATAAATTCACAAAAGACAAAGTTAATTATAGAAGATAAAAGCAGTCATGTTTCCGTGTACCAAAAATAAAGAGAAGAGGGTAATAGCACCACCACAAGAAATCACTTCTTACGTTGGTCAGATTCTCAATACCTACAGGAAAAAAATGATAATACTATATCAGGATTGTGTCTTTCCTACCAACAGAACTATCACCAAACTGCCTTTAGAGTCATTGAGCAGCAAAAATGAATATGAAAACTTTAGAATAGGAACAAAACAAGTTCTTATATCTCCTTTTGTCAACCTAATTTCAACCCTCAACGAATTAGTACCAAATTCCTAAGCCATAGAACTTCAGTGCTCAACAGTGGGTACGCATACCTACCTTACTTTGTCATGCCGCATAAGCTCATGCAACAAAGAAGGAATACTTGACAGAGAGGTGAGATAAGATTTTTCATGGGAATTGTCCTTCATCTCTATGGCATAACAAGCAACACCAAAGGAAATCATTCATGCATGACATCCTACCCATCATCTAATTGTGGTCTTCACGGCACAAATAATATTAAATATTTCCCCTCTAAAATGTGATTTTTCATGTTTATGTACTTTGCATTTTGAGTAAAATCCTGCTACTGATATTTCCCTTATAATACATGGAGAAAATCATCACCAAGCCTTGAATCCTAGACCCGTAACTAGAAACCATAGGCACTGCTTCAAATCAATCTTTCCATGAAGTCAGAAAACAGTAGGGAGTTAAGGCTTCCTCCCTCGTGAATAGGGAAGCCCTTATGTTTGAGCAGTAGAAGACCAACTTCCGGTACTAAAGAATGTGGTGCCTTAGGGTCACACCAGAAAAGCATAAGGAGTCAAGAAACTGTAGCATGTAAGAAACCAAGACTTTTGATATATTGTTCACCCAGAGACTCGCAAATGCTCTCCTCTTCATATAGCCCTTGGCAACAGACAGGCGACTTGAACAAAAAAAGTTATTGGACTGTAGAAAATAATGGTTGGATAATTTTATTGATGGACTACTTCACTACTTATAGGGAGTCTAGCTCCTCTACATACTACATATTCCGATGTGTGACTAAAAGTCCCTTATTGATTCTCAACACTCCCCCTCAAGATGGGCGATAGATATTGATCATCCCCATCTTGTTACATAGCTTCGACAGACTTAATGAACTAAGACCCTTAGTCAGACAGTCTGCAACTTGTTCTTCTGAGCGAACATGGTCAATCTTCAGTATCCCTTATTCCAGCTTCTCCTTGATGAAGAATCGATCAATCTCGATGTGCTTCGTTCTGTCGTGCTGAACTGGATTGTTAGCTATACTTATTGCAGCTTGACTATCGCTCAGAAGACGCAATGATGCTCCCTTATCCAGCTTCAACTCTGTCAGCAATGCTTTCACCCACAGCAACTCTGACACTCCCAGAGCCATTGCTCTGTATTCTGCTTCAGCTGTCGACCGTGCTACCACTGACTGTTTCTTGCTTCTCCATGAGACCAGATTTCCTCCTACAAAAATACAGTATCCCGTGGTAGACCTTCTGTCGTCTATGCAGCTCGTCCAGTCTGCATCACAGTATCCCTCAACTTCTATGCGTCCATTCTTCTTGAACCATAGCCCCTTTCCCGGCGTTCCTTTCAGATATCTCAAGATCTGAAATACTGCTTCCATATGACCCTTTCTTGGATCATGCATGTAGCGACTCACTACACTCACCGCAAATGAGATATCAGGGCGAGTGTGTCCCAGATAAATCAATCTCCCTACAAGTCTTTGATATCTTTCACGATCAACAGGCTCTCCTGCTTCTGCTCCAAACTTACTCTTCTGGTCAATTGGAGTAACGGCTGCTTTGCATCCCAGCATCCCTGTCTCCTTCAGCAGATCTAGTGCGTATTTTCTTTGTGATAGAACAATTCCATGTTCGCCTTCACACACTTCGATACCTAGAAAGTACCTCATCGCTCCTAAATCCTTCACCTCAAACTCCTTCGCGAGTTTTGACTTCAGCTTAGTGATCTCGACTTCATTATCACCTGTGATCACTATATCATCCACATATACAGCAAGTATAGTGATGTGGCCTCTTGCATGCTGGAGGAAGACCGTATGATCTGCATTTGTTTGACGGTATCCCATGCCTGTAACAGCCTTTCTGAATCTGTCAAACCAGGCTCGAGGAGATTGCTTGAGCCCGTATAGCGAATTCTTCAGTTTACACACCTTTTCTTGCAACGTCCCTCCGTCTGATTCCGTCGCGTAGCACCCTGGCGGGAGCTCCATGTATACTTCTTCTTGCAGGTCCCCATGAAGAAAGGCATTCTTCACATCCAGCTGGTACAGCTTCCACCCATAGTTCGCTGCAATGGAGACCAGAGTTCTCACGGTGCTCATTTTTGCTACTGGGACAAACGTCTCATCATAGTCTATGCCATATGACTGTGTGAATCCTTTTGCAACCAACCTCGCCTTGTACCGCTCTACTTTTTCTTCTGGCGTCTCTTTCACTGTGTACACCCATTTGCATCCTACAGCTTTCTTCCCTTTGGGTAATGGAACCAGCTCTCATGTCTTATTTTTCTCCAGTGTCCCAAGTTCTTCCATCATTGCAGCTTTCCACCTTGGATCTTTCTTTGCTTCCTGCCAACACTTGGGCAACGAAGTAGAGTCTAACGATGCAATGAAGGATCGATAATTTGAAGAAATGTTAGAATAAGACAAGAAGTTGGCAATGTCATGTTCGTAATCATCAAAACAAGCAGGAGCCTTACCCGCATTGATGCGAGAAGATCTCCTTAAGGGAGCAATAGGTGGTGGAGAGATCATACCATCCGAGTCGGAGAGATCCGCATCAGAATCCGAGTGATTCAGTGCGGGGGCAACATCTTCAGGAGTTGGAGCAGGAGTAGACGAGGGACTTGGTACAGTAGGCACATGGCACGACATAGGCACAGTACTGGACTTCTGTTGTCTCCTTCTGTAGACTTGGAGCTCCTTTTCCCTTGTCTGCTGCTCCCCCTACGTAACATATGTATCTTCTTCTTTATTCTCTGTATCTGAGTCACTGTGCTCTCCCCCTTTCGTCCAGTTTTCTACAACCGGACACGGAACCGAACCGACGACCACATTTGGGCTTATTATCTCCCCCTCACATCTAACACCATCTGTGTTAGGTGTGTCACCAAATGCTGAACCTTCATCCGAACCATAGTATGGTTCGAGTTCTCTGAATGTAAGGTCCATGCTTACAAACATCTTCCGCTCGACTGGACTCCAACAGGCATATCCCTTCTGAGTCGCCGTGTAACCGACAAAGACACATTTAACTGCCCTAGGATCCAGTTTGCCAACGCCTGGCCTATTATCTTGGACAAAGTACACACATCCAAAAACTTTCGGTGGAACAGTGTATGTAGTTGCCCCAGTAAGCATCTCCAACGGTGTCTTTCAGTCCAATACTTGATATGGCATTCTGTTGATGAGATAAGAGGCCGTCAATATAGCCTGCCCCCATAAGTGTTTCGGGACATTCATAGCCAGCATCATCGTCCGTGCGACTTCCAGCAGGTGTCTGTTCTTTCGTTCAGCCACACCATTTTGTGCCGGAGTATAAGCACATGAAGTTTGATGTAGTATTCCATGAGTGAAAAAATACTCAGCAACCCGCTTATTAGTATACTCCGTCCCATTGTCAGACCGGAAACACTTAATTTTAGCGCCATATTGTGTTTCCACCCGTCGATGAAAGTCCCGAAAGGCCTCAAGGACGTCACTTTTATTCTTCATAAGGTAGACCCATGTCACGCGGGTATAACAGTCAATAAAGGTGACGAACCATCGAAAGCTGTTAATTCCGGTTGTAGGACAAGGGCCCCATACGTCCGAATGTATCATGTCAAAAGCAGCTGAACTCCTATTCCCCGAGCTTACATACGAGCTTCTGATATGTTTTCCCAACTCACAAGCATTACAAAATAACTTCTCTTTATTAGCCCTTTGATATAAGGACGGATACATTCGACTAATAACTTTAAAAGAGGAATGACCGACACGCTGGTGGTGGAGTAGCAAGTCGGCTTCAACACTGCGACAGGAAGCTTCTGGTGGTGCGTCTGCTACCAAGGATGCCAATGCGTTGTCCAGTCCAGTCCTGTCTAAATACCACAGCCCCTTATGCCATGTGCCAGTCCCAAGTCGTCGTCCTGTCCCTTTCTCCTGAAAAGTCACCGTAGGAATGTCAAAGAAAACAATACAGTTAAGATCAAGTATAATGGCACTAATTGATAGAAGATTGACAGGAAAAGACGGAGCATGTAAGACATTGGTTAGAGTGATGGAAGGGGTGCATGCGACAGTGCCTTTACCAATTACAGGGCTGGATGTACCATCAGCGGTCTGAATACTCTCCGGCAATGGTAGGTGAGTATAGTCCTGAAACGCACCACGGAATCCCGTGACATGGCGAGATGCCCCAGAGTCCATAATCCATCCTGGCTGATGGACAGATGCAAGAGCACGTGCAGAATTACCGGTGCTGGTTTGGACAAAGCAAGTGATGTGATCTCCCGAGGTAGAAGACGCCCCAGGACTGTCGGCCGAACCCAGCTTTGTGCCTCGCAACTTCTCAAGGAACTCCCGCTCAAGCGGGATTATTTCAGCCAATTGATTCTCTCCCCCTTCCTCCGCCAGATTTGCTTTGTGTCCGCCCCTTCTACCAGCATATCCTCCTCTACTACCACGTCGGCCTCCACGACCCCGTCCTCGATCATTAGACTGATTGCGTAAGGGTTTTGGACAAAATCGGATGTAATGTCCGGAGTCACCACAATTGTGGCAAACACCACCCACAGATAGAGGTTGATTGAAGGCAGCAAGGGCAGACTTTTCAACCGCGGCTAGCTCTCCCTGGGAGGAGCCCTTGTTGGGCATCAACTTCAGTCGAGCTTCTTCCTGTGTCATGACGGCTATAGCTTCTTCCAAGGTCGGAAGCGTGGGTTGGGATAGGAGGATATTCCGCCTCTGCTCAAATACAGGGTGTAGTCCCTTCAGGAATTTCATCATACGCTGCCGCGAAATATAAGCCAGGAACGTCTGAAAGTACTTCGCGAATGCCGGTTCGACTTGTGCATCTTCCATCCCAAGAGGATCATAATGATCCAGATCAGACCAGTACTTCTTCAACAGGGCCGCGTACTCAGAGATGGTACGTTCGTCTTGGGCCACCCTATCGAGTTCATCTTGCAGTTGAAAGACTCGCATAGGGTTGCCTGAGCCGGAGTACATATCTTTTAGAGTTCGCCATATATCGACAGCAACCTCCATTGCCTCGACATTGCCCGACACCTGGTCGGTTAATGAGGCAGTCAACCACCCAGCCACTACGTTGTTGACAATCTCCCAAACAGCAAACTCCTTTGCGGAGTGATCGGCTGGCGCCTTGGCTTGGCCAGTGACATAGCCAACCAAGTCACGTCCCTTCAGCGTCCGCATCGCCTGCCGCGACCACTTCAAGTAGTTGGACGTTCCTTCCAACTTCGTCTCCAGCTTCTCCAATTTTCTCATTTTGTAAGGTGACGGATCCACATCAGTATGGATCACACGTGGGGTTGCCTCGGTTAATCTCTTTGATAAGATATCATCAACCAAGGCCTTCATCTCTTCGGCCGTCAGTTTGCCACTGATCGAATCCATGGCTTCTTCAACTGTGAACCCTATTCGTCGTCTTCTTCGGCATCTTCGACGTCGGAGTCGACAACTTCCCCAACTTCGTCGTCTTCGTCGTCTTCTTCGACGCCACAGACTTTACGAATGCGCTACTAACTTGGCCAGCACCGGCGAGCGCATGTAAAGTGAACACGTCAGGACACCAGAGAAAATATGATCAGTCTCTGTAGAGATCCCGATGTGAAGAAGGAATAACAAATAAAGCATTTGTTAGTTCCAAACGGCGTAAGCGAGGATCAGAGTTGGTGCAAATAAAGCATTTGGCAGCCGTCTGTCTTCAAAATACGCCGTTTTTTTTATTTTTATTTTTTTTATTTTTTATTTTTTTTTCAGAAAAAAAAGGACGACTAGGGTTTGTAGTAGATGGAAAGGCTAGGGTTAGACATGGTGGCGGCTAGGGTTAGGATTTGGGAGGAGGGGTGACGCTGGAGGTCGGGAAGGGGGGGCTGCCGGTGGTCGGGGGGGGTGGGGCTGCTGGTGGTCGGGGGGGGCTGCTGGTGGAGGTCGGTAAGGGGGGGGGGGGGGGGGGGGGGGGTCGGGGGGGGGGGGGGGGGGGTCGGCGAGGGGGTGTCGGCGAGGGGGGGGGGTCGGCGAGGGGGCTGCTGGTGGTGGTGGGGCGGCGAGGGGGGGGTCGGCGAGGGGGTGTCGGCGGGGGAGGGGGGGTCGGCAAGGGAAGGGGGGGTCGGCAAGAATTTTTTTTTTGTTTTTATTTGTTTTTTGTGGAGAGAGAGAGAGAGAGGGTTATGGCTCTGATACCATGTAGAAAATAATGGTTGGATAATTTTATTGATGGACTACTTCACTACTTATAGGGAGTCTAGCTCCTCTACATACTACATATTCCGATGTGGGACTAAAAGTCCCTTATTGATTCTCAACATGGACACAATATAAGATGTCATCTCTTTTCACTCTTCAACTTAATGTCCCTATTAGAAAATTGTCATCTAGACTCTTTATAGTCTTGGTGAACTCGTTGGGTGCTTTTTGGTTGCATAAGCTTAAACTTCATAGCCAAAAGGTAAGTCCACCTATCCGACCCGCCAATTGGCGGTCTAGGTTTTATGGCATGGCCTTCTCATCACGGGTGGACCCAAGTTCGGACAATGTGGAGCTGTCTCTCCAGCTGAATCTTTTGGAAAAAGTTTCAAGCATGGCTCGCAGCTGAAGTCTTAGTAACAAGTTTAATTGGGTCCAACTAAAACTTTGACAAAGAAATTAAAAGCTCAGTATAAAATTGTTTCTAATCCTTAAAGTCTTGCCCAACTACAATTTATGCTCCTCACAAATACTCCAAAAAAAATCTTAAGCAAATTAGTTCCATAACTTCTCCCAAAAAAAAAAAAAAACTCTCTTCCTAATAAAGAATTTATATTCCATACACCACTGGCTAGTTCGCATGGTTGTCGCGTGTCCCACGAAAAACCGTGACCGGATGTATGACACCTAGCTATGAACACGTAGCGGCCATCCAAATCCGCTAGTGGAGTTCTGGACATCCACCTCTGGCCTTGCCAACTTGGCATTGCAATGCTTCGGCATGGCCAGTTGGTAACTGGGTTTTGGACTGCTTATCATGGCTGCTTCCTTTTTATTTTCCTTTTAAAACTAGTTCTAATATATGTTTGGTAACGACATATTATTATTATTATTATTTTTAAAGCCAATTCAAATTTGAGGCAGCTTATGGAAACAATTGAGAGGCTACTGCCAAAACCAACATCAATCCCAAACCATGCCTCGACTCACCACCATGTATGTTTGATGTTCTTCGTAGTATTAACGGCAAAATTATCCATCAACGCAATGAACGAGGGACAAACTGGTTATATTATCGCTATAACAATCTTAGAAGAGACTCTTGAGAGAAGATAACCCTTTGCAAGCACATCTTATCAACATGCAACAGAGCGTCTACAACAACTAGTAAGGGTACAAATTCTAGAGTATTTTCTCAATTTCACAAAGGTCTATTTCTCATCTCTTTTTAACTCTATAATTATGATGTTTGTTGGTGAAATATTTTGCCTCCACCACAAAATTAAGGAGATATTTAAAGCTTATTCTAGTGATTTATCTTTATTTCTTGAAAATTTTAAGTGAATGCAAATTAGCTCCAGCTGGAAAAGAATCCTGCGTCCGCCCCTGCTGCTCATTCTCACAGCTACCGTGGCGGCCAGGAGGCCCAGTACTTGGGCTCGGCACCAACACAAGGTTGGGGTCATTTATTTTTATTTATTTTCCGTATACGCAAAATAAAAGATAAAAAAATTAAATAGTGGGTAGTACCTGATAGATGATGATGACGAGGAGGGCGATGATGAGGAAGAAGGCGGCGAGCCATACAAAGAGGGACGCTTCCATCAAATTATTTTCTTCTGCTCTGCACAAACTCTCTCTCTCCCACTTTTTTTTTCTGCGAGTTTTAAAGAGGGAGTGCGAGTTTTAAAGAGGGAAGGCTTTGTTCTTGGAAAGAAAGGGAGTTTTTTTTTTTTTTTTGAAAGAAAGGGAGATTGGAACAAGGGAACCGCGAGGAGGGACAGAGTGTGCGCGCGGAGGAAGCCAACAACAACAACAATATTTTGCAGTTGCACCACCAGATCTGAGTATATGCTCTTACGAGTCTTCCCTTCGTTCCAGTCTAGGTTACTCTGCTGCTTGGATTGAGGTTAGTGAGTGAAAATAAAAATTATGCTTAATTTGAACGTAAGAATTTAGAAGGATATTAGGGCTCGTTTGGATAAGTTTTTGTATTTATAGGAATAGGTTTTCAATTCCTTTCTCATGGGAAAGGAATTCAACATTTTCATACCCATGTTTGGCTAGGTTGGGAATAGCTAGTTCAAAATTTTAAAAAAAATTATCTGCATGTTTGGTTTAAAAATGATAGAAATATTAATTTATTTAGTTTTCCTTTCATACCCTTTCATTAATTTCATGATGATTTACATGTTTGGGATAGAAGTTAAAAATTTGAAAATAAAAAGAGGGTATAACCGTCCAAACAAAATAGCCAACATCATTCCTAGTAAAGCAAATCTATTCCCAAGGGGGGGGCTTGGGAATAGCTTTCCCAAGTCAATGGGAATGGCTTTCCCCCGTAAGCCCCTCCTATTCCCTCCTCATTCCCAATCCTAAACATACCAAACATGGGTAAGGAATTCAAAACCCATTCCCAAGCCACAAAAACTTGAACCAAACGCCCCCTTATAGGCGATTGAATGAAGGTTTGTTTAACTTTTTTTTTTTGGGAATGAGATGTTTTACTTAAAAAAGTCATAAATATTTTTTATTTGTCAATTAAAATTTTATAATTCTTTTATTCTTTTATTTTTCACATGTTGTTCATTATCTTCCTCATTTGTGAAGATATTTTAAGTTTTAATTAAAATTGCAATCAAATTTAGTTCTATGACTTACGGCATAAGGGTATTTTGGTATCTTTTATATTTTTATTAATCATTCTCTCATTCAAAACCTTCAATCTTAACTCTTCCTCCAATCCAAACAAGATTATATGTACTGACTCCGCAATCCGTACACGAATCTTTTGAATAGTTCGATTCTTTCAGAACCTTTAGAACTATAATACTTGTGACTAAGGAACTCGCTGAAAGGAAGGTCGCATTAGCATTCCCGGTAAAAGGAAGTGAAGCCTTGACTTGCTAGTGCGGCAGCGTAGCGAAGTTAGATAAGTAAGCAGCGTAATAAGCCGGCCTTTGAAGAAAGTCCCTAAGAAAGAAAAAAAGTCATGAATGCCAGTGTCTTAACATATGATTGATTGATTGAAGTGGCTGGCGTGGCGAGAAAAAGAAGTATTGGTCCTCCCTCCGGTCGCCTGCTGCCTGCTCTTGTCTGATCCAGTTGGGGGGTACTTAAGTGGTCCATCAGGGGAAATCTATGATCGATACCGCCTGTTAAGTTCCGGTAATTTAAATCATTTTTATATTTATATTGGGAATAAGAAATACGAGAAACTGTGTTCTGTAATGAATAAGCTGCAGTCTCAGACCTTTAAAATCAACAGTTCCTTTTTGGAATATATATTAGCAAATGAGTCCATCTTAATTGACAATGGTTATCTCATGCCTAAATTACTCTCCTCTCTTAATATCAAAGATGTATCCTCATTACTTAGAGATTTATACATGAAGAATGAGGTTATTAAGAAATTATGTAGCTTTAGCGAATTATTAGATACTTTATGTAAGAAAATTCAGCGCGCTCGTTATGAGAGAATGATTATAAAGCTGGCACAAGCCTACGATGGTTATCATTTTTATTTGTCTGCCTTTCTCGACTTCCGAGGTCGAATCTACCGCTGTGGGATCTTGCATTTCCACGAGCGTGATCTAGCAAGAAGCCTGGTCGTCTTTGCTGATAGAGAAAGAGAATTCGAGAAAGATGATGAAATAAGAAAGAGAATGTTTGTAGCAGCAGCCTTCCATTACAAATATTTCGTCTCATCCAATGATGCTTTACACTGGATAGACACAGAGTTTATGCCAAAGATTAAGAATTCTTTGATCAATTAGAGTCAGAATTCTTTGATCAATCAGAGTCGGTTTGCTAAAGGATTGATGGATAAGATTGTGCAGTTCGGCATAGGAATGGCACTACCAAAATATGTCCATTTAGCGACGGCCACATCCGTCGCCCATCCGTCGGCAATCAGTATTAGCGACCGATCACTGACGGATCTTGGTCAAAATAATCCGTCGGCAATCAGCTCGTCGCTAATAATGATCCGTCGCTAAGTAGTCGAAGAGCGACGGAATAGCGACGGCTTTTCGTCTTCACAATACGATGCATTAGCGACGACTTTCCGACGGGCTTTCGTCCATTTCAAGTATTAAATACTTAACTGTGTAGACGCTAGCGACGGATAGTCCGTCAGTAAACCGTCGTAACAGTGTATCAGAGGTATCGTTCCGTCGCTAGTCCGTCGATCGCCGTCGCTAACAAAGGACGGATTAGCGACGGAATACTAACGGATTATCCGTCGACCATGTTCTGGAAATGCTTGACATTTCCAGAACCTTGGCGACGGATTTTCCGTCGCGACACCGTCGAGACAGCGACTGATTTGTGGCTGATTATCCGTCGCCAATGTTCTGAAAATGTCAAGCTTTTTCAGAACCTTGTCGACGGATTTTCCGTCGCCATTCCGTCGAACTATATACCACCAGAACGTTGCCGACGGATATTCCATCGACCACCCGTCGCTACCTGGAAACAGTTTCAAATCTCCAGTTAGCGACGGAAATTCCGTCGAAAAGTAGTCGAAAACTAGAAATATCCGTCGCTAACCGGTCACTAGTCCGTCGCTAACTGAGATTTTTTTGAAAAAAAATTGCAGCACTTTTCCTGTTCACAAAAATATGCATAAACCAAACCAATATATAATGCACACCAATTATCCAAGAATCACATAGACCAAATATGCACATACGAATTTAATGCACACCAATTATCCAATAATCATATAGACCAAACTAAATTAATATAAAATAGACATCAATTATCCTGAAGAGTTGTAGGTCAAAAAAAAAAAATCAAACCGCGCCTAAGTTAAGTTCAACAGATTAATCAGAATGCGCCTACAAACAAATGGCGCCTACTTCATCAACAAACACAGAACGCGCCTATTTCTGCATCATAGAGGCGCATTTCACAAACTGCGCTTAGCTGACGTGGAGTCATCATTTCCCGACAAACACGAAGATTGAGACGGCGCTATCATTCCTCTGATGGCGCGGCGCTCGAGGAAGATATGACAGCTGTCTAAACAGATTGCGCCTACATCAAAGAACTAGGCGCTATCAACGGACTGCGCCTACATTTGACTATCTCAAGCACACTCAGCAGATAGCGCCTACTTCCCTCTGAACTCAGCAGATAGCGCCTACTTCCATCCGAATTCAAGCGCACTTTGCAGATTGCGCCTACGTCTTAGTGAAGAAGGCGCAGTTCAATACAACATCAATTTAGAGCTTGCCACGTGTCCCTGAAACAGGCGCGCTTTGACTAAATCAACGCCTAACTACCACTCTACATGTCCAACACGTGTCTCACTAACTGTACACGACCAAGCGCATTTTAATCAAATAATGCCACGTGTCTAGAGCAGTTGGTGCACGTTCGTGATAATGGAGTGAAAACAGGCGCAGTTTGTCATACGTGCTCAAAACAGGCGCACTTCAATCAGGCGCTCTCCAGAATAACTGCCCAAAACAGTTATTTCAGAACTCTATAAATAGAGTTTCGTTTCCATTCAACACATCACGAACACAATCAAGAGAGATCAGAGTTTTCGTCCAAGTGCTGCTGCGTTCTTCAGAGATTCAAGTCTTCAAAGTTCACATCGTCCAAGGGATAAAGCGATCGTCATCGAGATTGGATTCCTATAGTTGTACTTTCCCAGAATTCTTGTAATATTCTTTACAAAGTTTGTGAAATAAAGATCATACTTTTGTTTTTGCAAACAAAATGGCGACTCTGCTGGGGACGACCTTTTCCTCCGATGAAGAGGTGACAACTCAATGTGACACGGCGTCTATCGGCTCGACGCAGAAGACTTTGATCGTGAAAGTTGACCAAACGGCCTACGAAGCGATGATTAATGCACAAAGCACTCCTCGCCGCACTACGACTTTCGTCAAGAGCAAGACTCGCTCAGTGTGGACTCCCAAGAACTCTGCTCCTTCTCTGATGAAGAACGCTGCCACTTCCTTGGCACAACCTGTTGTTTCCAAAACACCAGTGCCTATCTCTGGTAACCTGGCGCAGTCTGTTCCCTCTTTAGGGAAACAGATTGTTCAGGCGCAGCCTGCGGCTAAACACTCCAATCAGGCACAGTCTGTTCCTTCCTTAGGGAAACAGACTAAAACTGTGAAACAGGCGCAGTCTGCTGTCAAACCATCTTTTGGCACAGTTCATGCCAAAACAGTACAATCTCTGCCTCACAATCAGGCGCAGTCTGTTCTCTCCTTAGGGAAACAGGCGCAGTCTGCCACCAAACCTTCTTCTAGCACAGTTTGTGCCAAATTGGCACAAGTCAAATCTTCTGCTGCTGCCAAGGCTCAATCCAATACATCTGCTGCCCTGACTAAACAGGCGCAGTCTACTCAGGCGCAGTCTGCTCAGGCGCAGTCTACTCCGAATCACTCCAGAATCCAGAAACCCCAAACTGCTCAGGCGCAGTTTACTGAGGACAGTCCTTTGGCTGTTCCTTCTTCCATTCCATCAAAAGGAAAAGGCCCCTTGGTCTTCTCCCAATCTTCCCAAGCTCAAAACTTGAAAGATAACAGAGGGAAATGCTCTTTAGCTATCCCTTCATCTCAAAACAATGGGAAAGGTCCTCTGGCCTTTTCCAAGTCTTCTTCGATTCTTATCGAGGAGGATCCAACTGATAGTGCCTCTGCACCTATTAGTACAAAAACTTCTTTTTACAAGGGTTCTTGTACTAATCAGAGAGGTATTTTACCTACTCCCAAGGCAAATATTCAGGAATTGCCTAATTTACGGATTTCACGATCCGAACAAGGCAAATTACAAGTTTCACAAACTGAGGTTCCCAGGGGCGGTTTAAATGATTTACGGGCATATCTTAATAGAAAACCCCAATCAAAACCTACCTCTGTAAAACGTAAGCATGCTAAGATCAACTTGCCTCAGTATCAACCTTTTGAGGTAAGGAATCCTGACAATTATGCCAATCAGATGAGTACCTCTCTTTATACTCATGGAATCGAACGTTTACGAAATCAGAATCATGTTCCAAATGTCATCTATGAGTATATCCCTGCTACTTCTTCTCATCCCGTTGTCTCTGATCTTCGGGATCATCTCAGGCAGAAACGGAATATCACCCCCAGTTCTCCCAAACAATCACAAGTTCATCATTGCAATCATCCTCACGAAGTGGTTATCAAATGTTGTTGCCAAACAACCAAACGTTCTGTCTTCGAGCGTCTGACTTTCCCTTCTATTGATCAAAAGAGTGATGATGAAGAAGAGGTAATATTTGCCTCTGTCAACATGACTTCCAGAGATTCTAGAGGTAGAAAATGCAAGCACGGAAAGACCCGGAGACCTAGCCAGCACTATCTTGACCGACTTAGAGAATCAGATGATGGTGTTTACCAGCATACTCGATCTCGAAGCCGAGAAACAATCGGTCAAAGGAATCTTCCTTACAGTGATCGGTCTACTTCTCATGATGGGGGTAATTCGGACTTTGCTGTCGACAGTGATGGCTCTGAACAAACTGTGTCATCTGTCATGGCACGAGAAGTGACAGCATACGTCGTTGAAGAACAAGATGCTTCTGGTTCTAACAATCAGAATCAAAGGATTGTTGCACTAGAAGAACAATTGAAGACTATGGCCGAAATGATGGCTAAAATGCATGATGTTATTATGGCTCAGCACATTCCACCGGTCATAACTCCTGAACCATTGGTTTCTTCCACTCCTCAGAATCCTGGTCTGGGGGTACCACCTCCTCCAGTCACCACAGTACCAGTTCAGGTTACTCTTAGTCAAACTGGTGCTGGGGGTGATGCTTACCATGCAGTTCCTCCTCCGGCCATTACTAATCAATCTAGCAATCCTCAATCTTCAGGGAATGCTAATGATGCTGTTGAACAATTGCGGAATCAATTTGAAGCCTATACACAAAGGGAAGGCTTACAACGGTTGGGCATTAAACAACCCTATCCCACCGAATGGAAGAAAATGCAGTTTCCGCCAAAATACAAATTCCCCACCATTATGCAGTTCGATGGCACTTCATCTCCCAATCAGTATATTAATCATTTTGAATTGATGACTGATCCTCTTCAGCCTAATGATGCCCTTCTTACTCGGGTATTCGTCAGTTGCTTAACTGGCGCTGCTTATGACTGGTACCGAAGTCTACCAGACGGATGTATCACCTCTTTTGCTGGTTTCAAACAGATGTTCCTTGAACGATTTTATGAAGGCGTCAATGACATGACTATGTCAGCCCTCATTAAAATTAAACAAAGAAATAATGAGCCTGCTGAGCAATTTATCGAGAGGTTCCGTCGCGAAGCTCTCAAAATGCCAATGGGAACTCCATCTGCCGTCACCATTGACACTTGCAAGAATAATCTCTTGCCAATTGTTAGTATGTGGACAGGGGCAACTCAATTCCAAGACTGGCCGTCTTTCATTATCAATGCTAAGGCAGCAGAACTCAGCGCTGAAAAATTCAAGACATTGGGGGTTCACATGAATCCTGACCAAGGCGATCATGGCTCAAACTCTAACAACAATCGCCAGAATAATAATAGAAAAGGCAAAGATACATCTGCTCCTAAAGAAACTTTGGCAATTGACTTGAGAAGCAAAGAAGCACTGGCTGTCAATGTTGCTCAATCTGTACCTATTCCATCACAACAACCTCAAAGAGCACCACGTCCTAAAGAAGAATACTCTTTCGATGAAGATGACATCATGGGTATCTTTGAATGTCTTACAAAAAGCAACAAACTTCAATTGCCCGACCCCAAAAGGCCGGAAGAGGTTGGTAAGACTGATCATCCTAAGTATTGTGTTTACCACAGATTTATCGGACATCCTACTCGAGCATGTTATGTGCTTAAAGAAAAAATACAAGAGATGATCAAATCCGGAGCAGTAACCCTCGAACAAGATGAAAAGACGGTGACGGCTAATGTCGTCTCTGTTCAGTTCGGCGAATTTCCACCAATGCAGATAGAAGATGGTGTAGTTCCCATTCCTCGAACCACTCTCGAGCTGGTAAACCTTCCACCTTTTCGAAACAAAGGATTAGTCCCTTTATCTACTTCTAGAGGGGAAATCTTGTGGATTCATCCAGATCTGGTCTCAGATTTTGAATCCTCCGCCTCTTCTTCATCTAAACAAAAGAAAAATTCCAAAAGCAAGTTTAAAAGTTGTAATATGGTTTCTCTTGAACCATTAAATGAAGAAGAGATCTTATTGGGTACCAGGTCTGTAAGCCCTATTTACAGGAATACTCAGAGAATCAGGAAGCTCCAACCTCATCTTCCACTCCTGACACGCCTCCTGAAATTCAACCCTCTTCATCTTCAACTAACCCAACTCCTCCTTCTGCTAAACCAGCAGTTACTGATAAAGGGAAACAACCGGTTCGTTTCGATAAAGCTCTCAAAAAGTCCACTTCTCTCGGACTCGAGAAGCCGTATAACTTTGACATACTGGCTCAACTGGCCAATACTCCTGCCAGATTGTCAATATTCGAGCTCTTGCGCCTCTCTAAGGAAACTCGAGAGACGTTAAGTGAAGCTTTGTTGCAGGCAGAAAATTGCCTTGAAATTTTGAAGAAACCGGAGAAAGAACCTCTCTCTTGTCTCCATTGTCATAGCGTGTTGGAATTAATTCCAAATATTACCTTCACGCAAGATGACATGCTCCTGGAAGATAATCGACATGATCGCCCTTTGTATTTCACAGGGTATGTTGATACCATAAAGGTCGATCGTATCCTGATAGATCCAGGCTCTGCACTCAGCATTATGCCTAAAACAATGTTGGATGCTTTGAAAATTCCTGTACGCAGTCTTACTGGTACAATCACTACTATTCTGGGGTTCAATCAAGGAAGAAGTGAACCTCTGGGCAAGATTCGCCTTAAATTCCAAATAGGCAATCTTCGTACAAAGGTTACCTTTTACATCAATGATAACCATGGTTGTTCCTACAATGCTCTTCTGGGAAGACCATTCCTTCATGAGCATAATATTGTGCCATCAACTCTTCATCAATGTTTCAAATATGTTGATGACAAAGGAGAAGTTCAAAAAGAAATTGCAGATCTCTATCCTTTCAAGGGCGTCGAAGCATACTGCAACGATGCTCGCATGTACAAAGACGAGTTCATGAAAGTTGTCTTGGCTTTAGACATTGAAGAAGAGCAGGGAATTGAATCTCAAGACACTCTTGTAATTCCTGTTAAAGGGTGTGTCTCTCAACCCTCTTCTTTTGAACCACTAACCATCTATCTTCCTCCTAGCAAAAAGGAACAAGAACCAAAGTCACAGGATACTCTTGTGATTCCTGTCAAAGGGCGCGTCTCTAAGCCCTCACATGCTGAACCACTGGTCATTCGACTTCCTGCCAAGAAGACAATTTCTATGACTGACCAAGGAAAAAGGGAGCTCACCTCTTCTGAGCCATTTGTTATCGACCTTCGTCGTAACAAGCCTTCTCTTCCTCCTCGTTCTTCTTCTCCCCCTCTTGTTATCAATTTGACTAAGCCTGCTAAGGCTAAAGGTCCTACTGTAAACACTGTTGTAAATATCAATAAAGATGCATCTCCTTTACAGTATACTGATGTGTTATATCATGCTGAGTGTTACTTAAATATGTTAGATAGGTTAAAGCCACTCACAATTGAAGTTGTACAATCTTACCAAACAGATGTATCATTGGAATCAACGGATAGTTCATACTTTATAGTTCCTGCTCGAAAAGCTGACGAAAGTCCAATAATCTTTATTAGAGGACCAGAACAAAAGTTTTCTTATACCGAAGACTGCAAACACGATGACACAGGACATTTACAACTCCGTCGTTACAGTACTCAGTCTAAAGAGATCATCCGTAAAATGGGATATGATTTCAAGAGTGGACTCAACTATGGAAGAGGGAGACGAACTCCTATTCATGTTACTAGCAAGAGGAATAAGCTCGGCCTTGGTTATGTATTTACATTTCCTACTATGGCTACAGCTCCTAAAATAATTGAATCTGATGATGATGAACGCACTGTTTCATCTGATACAGTTTCATGGGATTCTGACACTAGCATTGGTCACGTACATCGTATTGCCATATCCTCCAACATGGTCTCAGTTGAATTTCCAGATATCAACAACGATGCTACTGATGATGACTTCGAAGAAAGCCCTGAAACTGACCCTTGGGTACAAAAGATGGACAATCAGTGGAAGCTCCGGTTTGAAAAACGAGAACCACCTACCGAAGATCAGCTAATCCAAATTGATGTAGAAGAAAACGGTATATCCCGTCCTATATTCATTAGTAAGAATCTCCCCGAAGATGATAAGCAGGAGTTGATTCTTCTCATTCGCGAATATATTGATGTCTTTGCTTGGAGCTACGAAGACATGCCAGGTTTAGATCCCAAAATTGCTACGCACAAGTTGAATATATTACCTAATGCAAAACCTGTTAAACAACAACAACGGCGCTTCAAACCTGAAATGATGGATGCAATTGATGAAGAAGTTCGAAAACTCATCGCTTGTGGCTTTATTCGTGAAGAACAACATCCAGACTGGGTTGCTAATGTTGTTCCAGTTTTGAAGAAGACTGGGAAAATCAGAGTCTGCATTGATTTTCGGGATCTGAACGACGCTTGTCCAAAGGATGAGTTTCCCCTTCCAATCACTGATGTCATGATTGACAATACCTGTGGGTTCGAGAGGTTATCTTTTATGGATGGATTCTCTGGATATAATCAAATCAAGATGAATCCTGACGATGAAAAGCATACTTCTTTTCGTACCCCTCGAGGAGTTTATTGCTATACTGTGATGCCATTTGGTCTCAAGAACGCCGGTGCAACTTATCAACGAGCCATGAGCACTATCTTTCGAGATCATTTGAGAAAGACTGTTGAATGCTATGTTGATGATATTGCTGTCAAAAGCCGTCTGAAAGAAGATCACATTCAAGACTTGAGAACTATCTTCAATCTTATGCGCCAACATCAACTCAAAATGAATCCCACCAAGTCATTCTTGGGTGTCTCTAATGGTAAATTTCTCGGCTTTGTTATTACCTCTAAAGGTATACACGTAGATCCTGAGAAGATCAAAGCCATTCAAGAGATGCGTCCTCCACGCAACCTAAAAGAGCTACGAGGATTTCAAGGTCGACTTGCGTACATCAGGAGATTCATTTCGAATTTATCTGGACGATGCAGACCGTTTACACAACTCATGAAGAAAGGTGTATCTTTTGTTTGGACCGAAGAATGTCAACAAGCATTTGAGGACATAAAATAGTATCTTATGAACCCACCAGTCTTGGTGTCACCAATCTCCGGCATACCTTTCTTAATGTATGTCAGAGCAATGGATCACTCATTGGATGCTTTACTTGCCCAAAAGAATAAAGAAGGACATGAACAGGCTATCTACTATCTCAGTCGTACTATGATCGGAGCTGAACATCGATATAGCATGGTTGAAAAAGAATGTTTAGCCTTAATGTTCGCTGTACAAAAGACAAGACACTATATAATTGGTCAAACAATCCATGTCATCTCCCGAATTAACCCTCTACGGGTACTCATGAAGAAGCCCAGCACTCTCAATTCAAGGCTGGCTACATGGGCTATCTTACTTGCCCAATACGACATGATTTACGTACCTCAAAAGTCAGTTAAAGGACAAGCCCTTGCTGACTTCTTAGCTGCTCATCCTGTTTCTGAGATTTCTAAACTCTACGACGAGATTCCTGATGAGACGCTCGAAACAAATCTGATCTCGGAAGAATTTCCCACATGGCGTCTATTCTTTGACGGAGCTTCCAGAATTGGACCAAATGGGATTATTATAGCAGGAGTAGGGATTGTGCTCGTTTCGCCAGAAGGATTAACTATTCAACGGGCTTATTCTTTGGATGAGCCTTGTTCCAACAATGTTACAGAGTATAATGCTTTGCTTATCGGCCTTCAATTGGCTAAACAATTAGACATACAATATCTTGAAGTATACGGTGACTCTAAACTAGTTGTTAACCAGGTTAGAGGAATATATGAAGTTCGTCATCAAGATTTGATTCCGTATCATGAAGCAGCCATTGCTATGGCCATTTCCTTCAAAGCTTTCTATATTGAATACGTTCGTCGGGCTTACAATACCGAAGCAGATGCTCTAGCAAACCTTGCAGCAGTCTTGGCGATTCCTGTCCAAAGACAGCAGTTGGTTGTTATTTCCAACAGAGAGTTATTTTGTATTGAAAATAATCACAATATTGAGTTTAGTAATTCTGCTGAGGTCAATATCATCAATGAAGATTGGAGAACTCCTTTCATTGATTTTGCAGTCTATGGAATATTGCCTGAGGATCCCAAAGAGGCCACCAGCATTCGAAGACGATCTCTCCGTTTCTATTATAATCATACAACAAAAACTCTCTACCGACGAACTTATGATGGTCTACTATTACGTTGTCTTGCTGATAATGAAGCAAAACAAATACTACGTGAAGCTCATGATGGTGTTTGTGGAGCGCATCAACCCGGTCCTAAATTGCAAGATCGTATTCGTCGTATGGGCTATTACTGGCCTTCTATGGTATCCGATGCTATTGAATACGCAAAGAAATGCAGAGCATGTCAGATTCATGCAGATTTCATTCATCAACCATCAGAATTTCTATATCCTACGGCTGCTTCTTGGCCTTTTGAAGCTTGGGGCATGGATATCATAGGCCCAATTAACCCTCCTTCTTCTAAAGGGCATCGGTTTATCCTGGCCATCACAGACTACTTCTCTAAGTGGGCTGAGGCTATACCTCTGGCTGAAGTCAAAACCAGCAGTGTCATTAACTTCATCAAACACCATGTGATATATAGGTTTGGTGTACCGCAGCGAATCATTCATGACAATGGACCTCAGTTCATTAGTCAAAAGTTCACTCGGTTCTGTGACGATCATCGCATCGACAATGTTGCTTCGACAGCCTATAACCCTGCAGCAAACGGTTTAGCTGAAGCTTTCAATAAAACCATTATCAAACTCCTCAAGAAGTTTGTCTCTACTAACAAACGGAATTGGAGTGAGAAGCTTGGCGAATGTTTATGGGCTTATCGCACTACAGTTCGCAACCCTACCGGCTGTACACCTTTCTCCTTGGTATATGGTTGTGAAGCAGTTCTGCCACTGGAAATTCAAATCCCGTCTCTGCGGATAGCCATTGCCAATGAACTTACAACGGAGAACAACGATCTACTTCGATTGCAAGAGTTGGAGGCACTTGATGAAAAGAGGCTTTTGGCTCAACAGCACATTGAGTTATACCAGGCCCGTATCTCAAAAGCCTTTAATCGCAAAGTTAAAGTACGAGCATTTCAGAAAGGTGATTTGGTCCTTACAGTCAGACGTCCTATGACTATGACTCACATGAGTAAGGGCAAGTTCGATGCCAAATGGGAAGGTCCTTTTGTTGTAAACAAAGTATTTTCCAATGGTGCTTACCAGTTAACAGAGATGGATGGCAGAATAGCTATGATGCCTATCAATGGCAAATTTCTTAAGAAATACTATGTATAAATGTGTAAAGATTTCTTGATAGACAATGTAAATAAAATTTCTTTTTTTTTATTTTCAAAGAAGATATTACATTACATTAAGGGAGATCACTATCATCCCTATCAAACTTAGGACGAGGGCCAAGCCCCTCCTTCTCACAAGCAAAATCAGCAAAGGAGTCGAAGACATCTTTGTCTGAACTCAGCAAGGATTTGAGGAAAGCTATCCTCTTTGCCTCTTCTTCCGCAGTCTTCCCCGGCTCTATCAGAAAGTCGAGGATATCCTGTGAAGGCTTTGGTGCAGAGGAGCCTTCGCCCACCTCCTTTTGATCCGGTAAGACTGAGTTGACGAGAGGCTTGGGTGCAGACGACTCTTCGCCCTTCTCTGTCCCAGCAGAAGGTTCCCCGATGACGCTCTCGGCTTTCGGCACGATTTCAGTCTCCTTAGACATGTTGTTGGAAGACATCTTTCTTGTTGAAGGCAGTGATAAAATTCTTCATGAGTCCTGTACTATTTATACTAGTCTACTGACTCTTCGTGAATCAAGGTGACTGTTCACCCCCCTTCGATGAATCTAAAGGTTCATTCATTAAAATCCCCAGCAGACATTTTTGATGAATCATTCATTCTGACGGTTCATTTTCAACCGTTCATCATATCATCATCGTCATCAAAAAAGAATTCACGTCCATATTACCTTTGAGTTCTACATATTTTCTATTGCAACTTGTTACGTCCCTATTACCTCTGACTAAGTTGTCTATTGAAATAACAAAAATTCGATATTTATATTTTGCCATGTCCACATTACCTCTGAGCAAGATATAAAGAATATAGTTATTTTCTACATCAAGAAAATATATCACGTCCTGTACCTCTGAATATGTTTTCTCGTTCTATTGCTTATCTCCTATAATAGGATATGTAACAAGTAAATAGAATCATCCAAAATATCATTCCATTTCATTCAAAATAAAGTCCATTACAATTGGTCAAAACAAAGAAAGACATCACAAAAATTCAGTTATTCAGAAGGCCGGGTACTGAGCTCTGCAACACGTCTTTTCAAAGCAGCTATCTTTTCATTTTGAGAGTTCAAAATCCTTTGTCTAATTTGATTCCTTGTTGACTCGAAGTCAAAGGGTTTTAGATTAGCAAAACGAGCAGTCAGCTCTTCATGATGAGTCTTGGTATTAAGCTCCTTTTGACGCTTCAGCGCAACGAGGTGATCTGCAGTTTCTTTGTTTAAGAGAACCTTCTCTTCCCTTTTCCGCTTCGCCAGAGTCAGACGTTCTTGAAGCTTGGCAATTTCTTCGTCAACTTATGCTATTTCAGCTTCATTGGTCTCCAGCTTCGAAGATGTTTCTTCAATCTGGGTTTCCATATCAGCAGTAAACTGAGCAAAGGCTGCCAAAAATGCTTCAAGATCTTTTTCCTTCTGTTCAGCTTCCCGAGCCAAAGCTTGACATTCTTCTTCAATTAGGGAATCTATATTCCCAGATGATAGATTCTTCATTGCAGTCTTCACTTCTTCAAGCTCATTGAGGATATGTTCCAGATAAACGGCCTGAGCTTCATCTCCGTGGTCACGAATCCCGTTGATCAAATATTTTACGAATTTCCTGACTTTGGAGAAAGGAATGTTCTCACTCTCCACCATCGGCTTGAGTGTTAGATAGAATGCGTTTGTATAAGATCTTATAACGATTCTGTTTGCCTCAGAAGTGATGGGAGTTTCTGCTATCTCGGTTGGAGTAATTTCAGTTGCGACAGATGGCGTCGTCAAAGCAATAATTTCAGACGATCTTTCTTTTGGTATCTGGGTTATCTTTATTGGAGGAGCCGTGGTAGAGCTTGTAGCAGCTTTGACTGGTTCTTCTACGAAATATTCTTATTAGCAAGTCTTATTGTACAAAGTCGACAAAGTTAAAGCTTTACCTGATTGAGGCAATTCAATCTGTACTTGTGATGGCCCAGGTATAGGTATCTCTGTAGAGCTCTCTTCTCTGACAGGAGTCTCCAATGGAGCCATTTTCGAGCTAGTTACACTCCTCATTTGTTCTCCTGAAAGTTAACGTATTGCGTTAATTTTCTAAGAAAGTTATGAAGTTCAGAACAATAAACTAGCAATTTACCAGTATCCATTGTTCGAGCAGGGGTGCCTATCTCAGGAATAGTATATGTCACCATTGCTTGACTACTACCCGCCTCTGAACCGCCTGATAGGTGTACATTACCTCCAGCTATTAAAGAAAAGGAATCAATATGCTACAAAAACAAGTATCATCATTGATAACAATCTACAGGATTTAAGAAATTTAACCTGGATCGGGTATGTATGGTGTGTCCACCAATACTGTTACCTCCTGAGGAATTTGAGCTGGCATTTCTTCTGAGACTTCCTCTGCACGATTACTTCCTACATCGGAAGTACTAAGTGAAGGCTGATCTTCTTTAGTAGGGGTATTCATAATATTGACATGTGCTTCTTCCAATGGTTCATTAGCAATACTCTCAATATTCTCTTCATTCAATATATGAGCGTCAAATGGCTCATTTGTATTTTCAGCTTCTGGATCAGTAACAGTATCCTCAAGGTATTCAGCGCATACCTGTAATGCATCAATCATTTCGCTATCTGAATATATTGGATCATCGACATGAGTTCGAAGATGATCTGATGTATCGACCGGAATAGTTTTGGATACTGTTTCTGGAAGCACTTCAGGAAGAATTGCCAGAGTTGAAGGCTGGCCAATCACAGAAGATGTGTCTACTTCCATAACCTCTTTATCAGATGTTGTTGGTTCTTCCGTAGTTACTGGTTCTGATCCAGAGATGGGAGTAGGGGAAAACATCATATGACCAGTAGCAGCACTAGCCAGGATGGATGCAGCACGAGACGGACTCAATAATCTTAATTTTCTACTAACCACTTTCTTCAAATTTGGCCTTCTTTGACGAGACACATCTGGACTTTCTTGGTCAGCAGAAATGCCCTGTTGTTTCTGTAAAGACGTAGGAGTTATCTCTTCACTCCTTACAGATTCTTCTGCCCGTTGTCTCGATTGTGACCTAGTGGTAACTCCTTCAAGGGATTCTGCAGTGGTTTTCTTTTTCTTTGGATCTGGAGAAGCAACAGGAATATCATTTTTTCTTTTCTTCTTATCCTTCATAGGAGATTTTGTTACTCGGAGAGAAATGTTTAAGGGTTCAGTAAACTCCTCAAGGAAGTTCATATCTCTGGAGATTTCAAAAGGTTCGTCAGCAGGTTCTTCGTCATTTGGATCTTTATAAAGAATGCTCGGCTTTCCTTTCTTGGCTCGTTTGTCAGAAGCGAAGCTATGTGCTAAATCAAAAGTCTCCACAAAGGTATTGGCCGAAGTGTAAAACCTTGAATAGGTGAATAACATTCGCGGTCCATGATTTGTATTCTCAGGCATTGAGAAAACGGCCCTCGTATTTTTAGCATTATAATAGTACCAAGCCCTGGCGCCATCAATCAAATATCCTTTCCCTTGTAGGCATGTTGTGGCATTCCCTACGTGGAATTGATCATAGCCGAATTGGCGTGCAAAACGGCTAGGCAAATATGGTTCAAGAATACATTCATCTTCAAATCGATGTACGAGGTGTGAAGGTCGAATCGACTTCAACCAATTGAATATAGCTGGATCTGTTGGTAGAGTATTCACTGAATCTAGGATATTAGCTGGCAATAACTCATAGCCAGCTGGTGGATCAACACAATAAAAATCCCAGTTATCGCCGCGGTTCAATACTCGCCGGCAATCTATCAAGGAGGTGTGATTCCATCTACACCCTTCATACTTTCTTAAAAAGTTTCCTCCAATAGCTCTTTCGCCAGGGCTCATCAAAACTGGACAGTGGATTAGAAGCCACCCAAATAAATAAGTGTGGGCGACTTCAGTACGTGGAAAGCCATCTTTCTTATTATTTAGCATGCCGTCCACAAAGCAACGCAGACTATGATTAAGTCGGCTTGTCATCGCCGATAAAATATCCATCCGATAACCGAACACTAGGCGGACTGCAGCAAAAAGAACACCTCTATGGAAGCGATCGACTGCACTTGCTCCAGGGACTACATACCTTCGTAGCCAAAAAGCAAGAAAGCCTGCCAGATGGGCTTTCTTAGACATACGTCTGTATCCCATCCTCATGAAACTTTCTATTTTATCTCCTATCTTGAGTGGAGGATAATCTTCATCATTTTTAACTATTATATCTTCTTGGCGAAACCTTGCCATCAACTCATTTATCTCTTCCTCATTGAAACGCTGAAAGGTAAGCGGATCAACAGCTTTCTTCTCACTAATTTGTTTCTCTTCATCATCATGTTTGAGGAAGAGATAAGATATCCATTTAGTGAGATAGCAGGAGCCTGAGCTTTCAAAATAACAACAACAGATGTGATAGTGACATAACAGCTCATCAAAGACTTCTACCATTTCAGCATTTTCAGATTTCAGCCTGTTTAATTCATCTTCAGTGGGAACATACTCCTCATAAGGAAAATTTCCCATAGGCAGCTTGGAGATATGATTCATCTCGTGAAGAGCGAAACCGATTTCTCCTTTTGGGGTCATGAAGGTTCCCGTCCTATAATTGTACCTTTCGATCAGTGAAAGGAATAGGTGTGGATTTGGAGGGAAGCCATGTACTAAAGAATAAACAGCTTCATACAGACTGATATTAAGAAGCTCTTCTTCATAATGTTCTAAAACCCAGTTGGCAATGCAGCTCCATCGTTTATAATCTGGGTTGACTAAACCTTGCATCCTTAAGGTGTTATCAGTATAATACCTACCTTTTCTAGCAAACTCATTTGCAAAAATTGGTATTCTCACTGGTAATAGACGAGATGAATTCTCGGGAGGGATGCAACCTGGTTTCAAACCCCTGAGATGAGTTGCGTAAATATCAGATGAACTATAGAAGATATCTCTGTTGTTCACCTTTTTATAACATATTTTGCCCACCTGAGCCTGCTGAACGGGAGTGATATCCCACGCCATTTGGCGGGGATAACTGGCAAACTCATATCTGGAAAGAGGTAAACTCCTAAGCATATCTGGCAAATATATAGTCTTTTCACCTTTCTTAAAAATCCTCTCTTCCACCCGCTGTTTTGGCTGAGATTCCCTGCCAAAGGCATCTCCAAACAAGAAGAGTGGTTTCTTGTGGATAGCTGCATCCAGTGACTGTAAGGGCTGGCCGTTCATCAAACACAGAAGAGTCTCATTATCCTGAGTAGTCAGGATTGCTCTTCGAGATTCTGGTAGTTCATAATGAGGGAACTTAACGTGTGACAAGTCTTCTTTGAATTCAGGTTCAGACATAGTTCCTTGGAAGATCTCAAAGTTGGGATCTTCCCTGATATCAACTGCAAAACAGAAAAGAGCAACATCACAACAAAGTTATCAGATTGCGCCTAGTTGACTGCTTAAAGACAGACTGCGCCTAGTTTTCAGCCAACTAGATTAAACTGCGCCTAATTCATGAATCTGGGCAGACTGCGCCTAGTTTTCTGTCAAATAGGGCAGATTATGCCTAGCTTTCATTCAACAACAAACAGCGCCTGTGTTATCAGACAAAGCTATATCCGATAGCGCCTAGCTTTGTTACTAGGCGCGATCGAACAAACAGAGTCTAATTTTCTAGGCGCTATTTGGTGGAATGTTTAAACTTCATAAACATGAAGTTTAGAGAATCACCAAACCCTAAAAAGAGTTGGCGAATACAACTGAGCCCTAAGAAGAGCCAGTGTACGTTCCTATGACCCACCATTAATGGCCGGATGTGCAGTTTCGTGTCGAGAAACACGAATTTGTCCAGGCTCTCGGATTTGAAGAGAACCGCGCGATTCAACCACGGGAGGCGGCGCGGTCTTCTTGGACTTCTTTGAAGATTCAATCGGAGCAGGCTCCTTCCCCTTATCCGCACGTCGAGGCGCCATCGGAGTTGGTCTGAAAAGCTCGTCGGAGAAGAAAGAAAATCAGAAAAGAAGACTCGGGAAACTTCACTATTAAGAACTCTCGAAAACAATAAAGGGTTTACGAAGGGTTTTGTGGGTTATTTATACCGCCGCAACGAAACGCGCCTAAATATCCACCACAACGGATTGCGCCTATTCAGCCTGAAGATCCGTTCTCGCCTTAAACTGCGCAACTTCTTCAAATATCAAGCGCGGTTTGACTTGGTCATATGCAAAATTATTCAAAGTATTTCGAACTTTTGAAAATTCAAAATTCGAAAACTTTGAAGGGGGTCTTGTAGGTCAAAAAAAAAAAAAAAAATCAAACCGCGCCTAAGTTAAGTTCAACAGATTAATCAGAATGCGCCTACAAACAAATGGCGCCTACTTCATCAACAAACACAGAACGCGCCTATTTCTGCATCATAGAGGCGCATTTCACAAACTGCGCTTAGCTGACGTGGAGTCATCATTTCCCGACAAACACGAAGATTGAGGCGGCGCTATCATTCCTCTGATGGCGCGGCGCTCGAGGAAGATATGACAGCTGTCTAAACAGATTGCGCCTACATCAAAGAACTAGGCGCTATCAACGGACTGCGCCTACATTTGACTATCTCAAGCACACTCAGCAGATAGCGCCTACTTCCCTCTGAACTCAGCAGATAGCGCCTACTTCCATCCGAATTCAAGCGCACTTTGCAGATTGCGCCTACGTCTTAGTGAAGAAGGCGCAGTTCAATACAACATCAATTTAGAGCTTGCCACGTGTCCCTGAAACAGGCGCGCTTTGACTAAATCAACGCCTAACTACCACTCTACATGTCCAACACGTGTCTCACTAACTGTACACGACCAAGCGCATTTTAATCAAATAATGCCACGTGTCTAGAGCAGTTGGTGCACGTTCGTGATAATGGAGTGAAAACAGGCGCAGTTTGTCATACGTGCTCAAAACAGGCGCACTTCAATCAGGCGCTCTCCAGAATAACTGCCCAAAACAGTTATTTCAGAACTCTATAAATAGAGTTTCGTTTCCATTCAACACATCACGAACACAATCAAGAGAGATCAGAGTTTTCGTCCAAGTGCTGCTGCGTTCTTCAGAGATTTAAGTCTTCAAAGTTCACATCGTCCAAGGGATAAAGCGATCGTCATCCAGATTGGATTCCTATAGTTGTACTTTCCCAGAATTCTTGTAATATTCTTTACAAAGTTTGTGAAATAAAGATCATACTTTTGTTTTTGCAAACAAGAGTAACCTAATATCCGTCGTTATAATCCGATCATAGCACAAATATTCCAAAATTCCAACAAATATTCCAAATTTTTTTAATTACAATACATTAAGGAGGAGGAGGAGTTTGATTGCCCGATGGTGGTAATCCCTGCTGCGACCGACGAATATACTCCTCCACTAGGTACGGCGGTGGAGGGAGGGAAGTGGCTGCATGCCTTTGGCTCACTCGAGCGGTATTTGTGCGTCAGATAAAATAGCAAAAATTCGATTTATCTCCAAGTGTGAGAACGGATGGCTCAGAACACAACCCAAAATTTATTCTAGCATATATTAGTGTGAATCATCTATGTTCTGTACATATGGTGTAGTATATGTTCTTATCGTATCTAGTATCTGAAGGATATAACAGAATCAAGATGAACTCACATAATGTAATACTAAAACATCATCTACTACTATATAAGATATAGTGATAGGTTGTCGTATCATCATTGCCGAGGGATGAGGGTCGAAGGACAGTCAACTTTATCTACGGCTACATAGTTTCTGCCTCGCCAGTCGAATGGCTGCAGGGACTATGTCCTGATCACCATGTCGTACCGTAGATTAATGCAAATGGAGCTGGAGCTGGAGCCAAAATACAGTACTAATTTACCATGTCGTACCATTTTACTCTCTCACTCTCTCTCCTCCCCCCTCCGGCGCTCTCACTCTCTCCGGCGCTCTCACACTACTAATTCCTATGTATTTTAAGTGTGAGAACGGATGGCTCAGAACACAACCCAAAATTCATTCTAGCATACATTAGTGTGAATTATCTATGTTCTGTACATATGGTGTAGTATATGTTCTTATCGTATCTAGTATCTGAAGGATATAACAGAATCAAGATGAACTCACATAATGTAATACTAAAACATCATCTACTACTATATAAGATATAGTGATAGGTTGTCATACCATCATTGTCGAGGGATGAGGGTCGGAGGACAGTCAACTTTATCTACGGTTACATAGTTTCTGCCTCGCCAGTCGAATGGCTGCAGGGACTATGTCCTGATCACCATGTCGTACCGTAGATTAATGCAAATGGAGTTGGAGCTGGAGCAAAAAATACAGAATCTAAAATACAAAATACAGAATTCAATCCCTGGGTTCGCCGACCCCCTCGGTGGAACACTCAACTCCGGCACGCATAATACATTCCAGAATATACAAAAAATATAAAGAAAAAATACTATCTGCAACGAACAATGTCAATATATAATATCCTCAACAAACCAAATCAATATCCGCAAATACGTACAAACTCAGTATCCTCAACGAAAAAACTGAATATCCCCAAATACGTACAAAGTCAAAAATATAGTACAGTCCAAAAATGCAAAAACGAAACTACTGATCGCCTGGAGCTGGACCCGGAGCTGGAGGAGCGCCACCAGATGACGCACAAATACCGCTCGAGTGAGCCAAAGGCATGCAGCCACTTCCCTCCCTCCATTCACCCTCTCCCTCTCTCATGCTATCAACGTCACAACTTTTCCAGTGCTGCTCCCTCTAATGATAATGAACGCAAAAATCAAAGACCCCCCTCTCCTTTCTCACTCTTCACAGTTCTCACAACAGGAAGGATCAGTGCTTTCTAGTTCTCTTCCATCCATCAATTCCTCCGTTCTGATCAAGCATCTTCCTTATCCTCTCCTCCACCATGGCTCTGGACCCATCTGCTCCTCCCTACTTCCCTTCTTCTTATTTGACTCTCTCAGCCACATATGATATCCATCTCAAGTGTAGAGTCGGGAGAGAAGAAGTGGGCAGGAAGAGGAGGGGGAAGCAGCACAGCCGACGGCATGACCCGGAGGAAGTACAGAGGTTTTCTTCAACATCCGTAGGAAAACTATAAGGATATATCTTTTCACAACATGTCACCTTGTCAAAGACCCTTAATGTGACAATCATGTTACCGCGGTGTCGGAAAACTAACATGTCATAATTTTCTAAGCCGTATGTTTTGACATAATCCTTCCAACTCTTTCCTCCTATGTAGTAATGCAAGATTACTACATAGGAGGAAAGAGTTGGCAGGATTATGTCAAAACACATGGCTTAAAAAATTATGACATGTTAGTCTTCCGACACCGCGGTAACATGATATTCACATTAAGGGTCTTTGACAAGGTGACATGTTGTGAAAAGATATATCCTTATAGTTCTCCTACGGATGTTGAAGAAAACCTCTGTACTTCCTCCGGGTCATGCCGCCGGCTGTGCTGCTTCCTCCTCCTCTTTCTGCCCACTTCTTCTCCCCCGACTCTACACTTGAGGTAGATATCATATGTGGCTGAGAGAGTCAAATAAGAAGAAGGGAAGTAGGGAGGAGCAGATGGGTCCAAAGCCATGGTGGAGGAGAGAAAAAGGAAGATGCTTGATCAGAACGGAGGAATTGATGGATGGAAGAGAACTAAAAAGCACTGATCCTTCCTGTTGTGAGAACTGTGAAGAGTGAGGAAGGAGAGGTGGTCTTTGATTTTTCGTTCATCATCATTAGAGGGAGTAGCACTGGAAAAGTTGTGACGTTGATAGCATGAGAGAGGGAGAGGGGGAATGGAGGGAGGTGTCACGCCCCAGAACCAGAATACTGGAGAGCGGGGGAATGACTCAGCCAGCTACGTATTACGGGTAGATGAATACCGTATAATACGATCAATGCTGTCTAAAAGACGAGGGGGTACATACTACATGAAAGTCACACTATGGTCACTTCACATCTATTGTCTCAATCATTCAAATAAAAAACAGAAATAGAGAACATGTAAGATAAAGCAGTAAGGCGTCCCAAATGCTCAGTCAAAATGTTTTCGATATCTGGCTTTACAAAACATAGCCAGATGATGTAGCAAAGTATACACAATTATTATCAGCTGCAGTCTGACTTAGTTACAATTATGTAAAGTAAGTACAAGACGATCCGACTAACACGTCGGTGCCAAACGGCAAAATATAAAGTAAGTAACAAAGCGAGCGGGGAAGTAAGGAACCCGCTCGAGTCCTCCTGCGATCATTCATATAGTATTGACCATCTTGGAGGTGGAAGTAAGCTGAGTCCTCGGGAACCGGCTCTAAATCTGGCCATGCAAAACCAGAGAGGTTAGACCTCTAATAGTAAGTACCGCAAGGAAACACGATATGAAGAATTTAAACCAGTAAATAAGAGAATATAATAATAGATCTCTGCTTGCTACTGGGATTCACATAACATCACGACACTTCGAACCAACCTCCCAACCAAACAAGGACAGAAGTTGGCCCGTCATGTCTCGACACTCTGATCATCTCAGTTAGTCAATAGAGTAGGTACAGTACACAACCAAATCAATTTAAACGGCCATGCAACTACTACGACTTGCTATTGTGGGTTCCAAATTATCTTGGAATTATGAGATAAAGGATTCCTCAGTTCTTACTATGTGCAAGCAAGGCTAGTCTACCCAGTCAATCAATTGCGCCAATCATGAATTAGACGAGTCCCAGCGGGACGCCCATCATCAATATACAATAAATAATATAAGCAGATACCGCTCCCTGCCCGTGTGACAGATTTGCTGTAAAACCCCCAAATTTTGTGAATTTTTTTAATTATTATTTTTGGCTTAAATTGAATTCTACTATTTTTATGAAATGTAAATTTATTTGTGTTTTATTTTTTTTATATAATATTAATGATAGATTTTTACATGAAAATTTTCCATCCGACAAATATTTGTGAGATATTCATTTATGAGGGTTAAAGATTATTTTGTCAAATGTTTTTATTGCTTAAATATAAAGAATATTTCTATATAATAAATAAATTTTCCTTGGTATGTAATATATGCCTATAATCTTTTTTTTAATAATTATTTTAATATTTTATACTAGAATGATTATGATTAATATTAATATAGAAGTGTATTAATGTTTTAATAGGAATATTATATATGTTGACTCTTATTTTAGATATGTAGATATATGCATATATAAGCATATATCAAATATAGTTAGTAAATGTAGATATTTTTATATTTTTTTTAAAATATTTTTTTAGCTACTTTGGACTTTTATTAGTTTATATATATATATATATATATATATATATATATATATATATATATATATATATATATATATATATATATATATATATATATAAGAATGAAAAAATAAGAGCAGGGGGTGGTCGGCCCAAGGACCGACCACAGCACCCATAACCGAGCCAACCATCAGCCCTTAGTTTTTAGGGAAAAAAACAAAAAATTTCAATTACGTGAACAGTGCCTTCGGGGCACTGTAGCTCTTTCTTCCTAAGCCGAGCCCGAAGCCCCCGCGAGTAACCGAGTAAAATTTTTTAAATTTTCTGGTTTTGAATACAACCAAATCCTTAACCAAATCTTTTCGAATTTTTTCCTATCCAATCCTAGTTAAATTCTCCTCCATCTAAACCCCAATTTGACTCCAAAACCTATACGAATTCAATTTAATCTCGGATTAAAACCCTGGGTGTATATATAAACCCATCCATAGAAAACTTTGGAAAAACCCATCAAAAACTCATCTTGATCCTCAAGTGCTCGTCCCCAAGCTGTCTCCGACTTTCTACGACTCCTCCAGGCCACCTGCAGTCTGCTAGTTGTCGACGGATCGCCGGAGAACCGTCGAAACTCGAAGAACAGAGCACCTCTCTGTTTGTTGAGCCAACACTCAAGGTACCTGCCTTCGTTCAATTATTTCTCTTTATAGTCGATGGTTTGTCGATCTATAAAACCCTATACAGAGCCCATATAACCCTCAACAACTCCTTTCAAATAGTTTGGATTAAACTACAGCAAGTTGCAGGAAAAATCGATTTAAAAATCACGAAAAACCTACGTCTTATCCTCATAATTTGACAGTTTTCTCGATTTAAAACCCTATATTGGAAGGCCAATAACTTCCAAGTTTTAAAATAATTTAGGGATCGGTCTGTAGAGAGTTAAAGCCAATATAACCGAGATTAAAACCATTCAGTTAGTTTTAATTATTGCCTAGTATATTCTGTGATAAATCAGTTTGAAAATCCCGAGAAAACTAGTTTTCGAAACATTAAAAATCTCGGTACGAGGTACGTCCCGACAAACCGGACAACCCCGTCACAAACCGAAGGTACAGAAAGGTGCGTATCGACTTTGTTGACGTACGGGCTTTGACGGAATTTAAATTGGTCGCGTGTGCGCGACGAATTTGACTCGTATCCGTCGAAGAACGCCGTATCGGCCTATTCTGAAATTTTCCAATTACTTTGTGCACACTCGTCAGACAATGACGAAACTTACGCCATTGGACTCAAAATATTTTTCTGGTCCTGCATGCTAAGTTTGGTCCGATTCTGAGAAGCTTGATCGGAACGTCAAAATTGGCAGGCCCGCGACCCACTCAACGGGCGATTTTGTGCACGGCTCGTCGGAATCCAAAATTGGACATACCGTTGGGTTCGTCTCCTCAAAACAAATCTGTAGACATATAGTTTGACGACTTTAGAGACCGTAGGTTCTGGCACGCATTTCGGTGCAAAGCGGGTCCAACGGCGGACATCATTTTGACCCAAAATTATGATTTTGCCCCTGTTTCGGAATTGGACTTTTGGACAGGCGTTTCCTAGGTATATCTTTTACACCGAGAACATTTTTGATGTTTCTTTCAGCATTCGGGAATGTTTGTGGAGGTTCCACTCTTGTAGCTTATTCTCACTTGCCGATTTCATCTATTGGACGTCGTCAAAACACCTTCCAATCACCAGGCAAGTATACCTTGCTATATTTACTGTCATATTATTTATTTTCAGCATTTATTTATTTTGTTTCATATTTTTATCAACTGTGCGTCCAAGCCACACTTGGGTGCAAGCGACTTTATCAGTCGTTTCTTGTTTTATTTTTATTTGTTGCATGTCGACTTAGTTATAGTGGATTACCCTTCTATTGTGGGATATCCTTATATCTCCATTGGCCATGACACTCACACTACACGATTTGAGACATGTTGCTAGGGGCATGGCTTGCATATTGACTGGCCATCTTTATGTAAGAAGTCGTGTGACGGATAGATGATCGTAACTGCTATGACTAGGGTTTTAGAGACTCAAGCAGTTACAAAACTGGACGAGCCATGGACATGACTTGAATAGTGTAGGAAATATTGGGGGAGGACAGTCGCTAGTGCGTATGGGAAGCCAAACAGGTAAACCACAGTCTCCGGATGGAACTGTGGCGAATTATTTGAAGATACCCTCTGACGTTTTGGACGTTACGGCCGGATACAGATGACTAGATGTCAGTTACGTACACATAGCCTAAATCCCACCCATGCGCATGAAAGTTGTCCTCTAAATTACACAATAGATGGTTAGAATTCCCTTACATATTGGTGTCTAGGAGAGTCTTGCATATTATTATTATTATTATTCTGACAGTTCATATTAGCATGTTCTTCCTGTATCTTGTTACGTCCCTCTGAGGACCTGGTGATCTCTCCAGGTATAGACGACGAGCAGTATCCTGAGGAGTACGGTTCTGGACTAGACTCTTCATTTGCAGCTGAGGAGGTCTCGCCTTCAGAGCCTATTTGATTCTATTCTTAGTTGATGGACTTATGTAGTTGATACTCTTTTTCATATTCATTTCAGTTGATTTCTTTTCAGTAGTTCGGTAGTGGATTTGTTTCCGCCCGACAGATATTTCTCTTTATTTTGAGTTGAGACATTTGGTTTATTATTTCTCTTATTTATCACTGTGGATGAGATATAGATACTGCCTGTGACCATATTATATTGTTATGAGCTGGAGCTCTTTTATTACAGCTTATGTGTGTACACGTAGATTCCATATATTGGAGTAGTCTGCGTATGCATATAGCTGGCATGTACGTATTTCCTAGTCCTACGTATATTGGGACTGGGGCGTTACATGTTTTTGTGGTGGCCCATGCAGGCCCAGATAAATTGTTTGGTTACTTCCCCGTACCAAGCAAGCCTGCATATAGGAATAGAGTTTAGGAATCTCATCCACATGCTTAATCACCTTCCTTGATTTTAAATTTTGAATTCTCGTTTGACTGCTTGTCTTGCATCTAGCTTGTTCTTGTTCTAACGTAATCTCTATTTTCGTGCCAATAGGATGAATCTTCATACTGGTCACTCTACTCCTCTCGCCATTACTGATGGGAATACCCCTGCTCAAGAAGGACCAGTGGGTCAGCCACCTATATCCCCTACCACTCCAGCGCCATCCGGACTGCAGCCTGTGATGACACCACCCACTACTCAACAGCAAGCCCCGACACCCCAAGTGGGACAGACAGGCCTCGAAAACCCTACATCTCAAGAAGAGTACCTGCCACTCCCGCCAACCTATCCACCTCAGCTCACACCACAGATTCCACCTCCATATCCACCATCATGTCCACCACACCAGCCTCCACAGTATCCACCATCATATCCACCACATCAGCCTCCACAATATCCACCTCAGCAGCCTCCCCAATCTCCACCATCATATCTACCCCAGCAGCCTCCACAGTATCCACCATCATATCCACCCCAGCAGCCTCCACAGTATCCACCATCATATCCGCCCCAGCAGCCTCCACAGTATCCACCACCATATCCACCCTAGTATCCACCACAGTATCCACCTCAGTATCCTCCCTCATATCCACCACAGTATCCCTTTCCATATCCTTCATATCCACCACAGTACGGGCCACAGGGTGTCCCACAGATCATGCCCCAGATGCCATACATGCCCCCACAGCAGCCCATGCCTCAGGCTGGTGGGACTACTACAGAGCAGATCCTCCAGAGCTTAGTACAGGCTCAGATGCAGTAGAACGAGACTATCAGGAGGAGTTTGGAGACAGCACTGACCCGAGCACCCCAAGCCTCCGTGGGTACTATCAAAGGGTTCCGCAATATGAATCCTCCACACTTCAAAGGCACTGAAGACATCATTGGAATTACCAATTGGCTGGTGAAGACGAAAAATCTTTTGAAGGCTTCCGAGTTGTCTGCAAACCTATGGATGACGGCAGTTAAATTATAGTTGGAAGGAAATGCTTATGATTGGTGGGCCGCAGAGGAGAGACGACTAGGAGTTGATCAGACATGGGAAGAATTTAAAGAGTTGTTCAATAAGAAGTTTTTCTCCGACACTGCCAAGGATGCACTTTATGACCAGTTCCTACATCTAGAGCAAGGAAGCATGACAGTTGATGAATACGACGCCGAGTTCAGTCGGTTGAGTCGTTTTGCTCCCGGATTAGTTTCGACGGAGTTGGAGAAAGCCAAGAGATTCCATAAAGGATTGAGAATAGAGCTTCAATAATACACTAGTTTTGAGTCCCGAGTCTCACAGGCAGCAGTATTGGCCGAAGCAAGGACTCAAGAGGCCATAAATAAGAAGGCACAGCAACGACGATCTGTTTCGACGGTTGCATCAGCGAAGACGACACCAGCAGGGCCCACCCGACATCCAGTAACACAGCAACAGATTAGAGCTTCCCCACAACCAGTGAGGGAATTACCCACATGTCATTATTGCGGTAAGAAGGGACATTTTCAGAGGGATTGTCATCGCAAGTTGGGATTGTGTATGGTTTGCGGGTCAAATCAACACCAAGCTCGAGATTGTCCTTCTAGGCAGCAGCAGATGCCGGGGGTAGCATTACCAGCACCAGGAGGGGGAGCACCACGCCCACCAGCCCCTATTGGATATCCAAGGGGCAATCAGAACTCGGGACAAGTCTTCAGTATGATCGCTGCGGGGCCACCAACCCAAGGAGCCATAGAGACAGGTACGACGTCTTAGTTAAATTACCATTGCATGACCATGATCATAGAATGACTTAGAAATTTTATGGTATAAACCTTGATAGTTATAGAAACACGAGGGTATCCTATCTAGTTAGAAACCACCACCGCAATCCTTGCAAGTGTCATGATTTATTCCACTCCCTCGGACCGTATGTCAACATAGCGCACTGCTGAAATGCGGAGGCACGAAGGCGACATACACAACTGTTTTTCTCTTTTGCACGAAAATTGTGACACAATTTTCGCACTCTATTCTTACTCCGTCTACACTTCGTTTCCACATATCGTGCGTTATTTTTATTTCGAGGACGAAATTCTTATAAGTTGGGTAGGATGTAAAACCCCCAAATTTTGTGAATTTTTTTAATTATTATTTTTGGCTTAAATTGAATTCTACTATTTTTATGAAATATAAATTTATTTGTGTTTTATTTTTTTATATAATATTAATGATAGATTTTTACATGAAAAATTTCCATCCTACAAATATTTGTGAGATATTCATTTATGAGGGTTAAAGATTATTTTGTCAAATGTTTTTATTACTTAAATATAAAGAATATTTCTATATAATAAATAAATTTTCCTTGGTATATAATATATGCCTATAATCTTTTTTTTTAATTATTTTAATATTTTATACTAGAATGATTATGATTAATATTAATATATAAGTGTATTAATGTTTTAATAGGAATATTATATATGTTGACTCTTATTTTAGATATGTAGATATATGCATATATAAGCATATATCAAATATAGTTAGTAAATGTAGATATTTTTATATTTTTTTTAAAATATTTTTTTAGCTACTTTGGGCTTTTATTAGTTTATATATATATATATATATATATATATATATATATATTATACAAAACACAAAGGTTTTTGAATCCTAGGGCTGACTGTGCCAAGATAAAGAGTGGTTGGGATTTAATCTTGGTGAATCAACGGTTGTGGGGTTTTATGGAGAAGAGCATTATTGGGAGTGGGGTTTTATGGGGAAGAGCATTATTGGGAGTGGGGTTTTATGGGGAATCCAAAGATGGAGATTTAATATTTTGATGGTTGGGATTTAATATTTTGATGGGGGCCTCATAATGGTTCTGGATGAGCATTATTGAGAGTGGGATTTTATGGGGAATCCAAAGAAAAATCACATCCAGCAGTGGTTGGGATTTAATATTTTGATGGGGGCCTCAAAATTATTATTGTTCGTTTAAAATTGGGGGTCCAAGATTTTGAGGGGGAATACCTTAAATGAACCATGCCCTATGGGCACGGGTTATGACTAGTATATATATATAAGAATGAAAAAAAAAGAGCAGGGGGTGGTCGGCCCAAGGACCGACCACAGCACCCATAACCGAGCCAACCATCAGCCCTTAGTTTTTAGGGAAAAAAAATTTCAATTACGTAAACAGTGCCTTCGGGGCACTGTAGCTCTTTCTTCCTAAGCCGAGCCCAAAGCCCCCGCGAGTAACCGAGTAAAATTTTTTAAATTTTCCGGTTTTGAATACAACCAAATCCTTAACCAAATCTTTTCGAATTTTTTCCTATCCAATCCTAGTTAAATTCTCCTCCATATAAACCCCAATTTGACCCCAAAACCTATACGAATTTAATTTAATCTCGGATTAAAACCCTGGGTGTATATATAAACCCATCCATAGAAAACTTTGGAAAAACCCATCAAAAACTTATCTTGATCCTCAAGTGTTCGTCCCCAAGCTGTCTTCAACTTTCTACGACTCCTCCAGGCCACCTGCAGTCTGCTAGTTGTCGACGGATCGTCGGAGAACCGTCGAAACTCGAAGAACAGAGCACCTCTCTGTTTGTTGAGCCAACACTCAAGGTACCTGCCTTCGTTTAATTATTTCTCTGCTTATAGTCGATGGTTTGTCGATCTATAAAACCCTATACAGAGCCCATATAACCCTCAAAAACTCCTTTTAAATAGTTTGGATTAAACTGCAGCAAGTTGCAGGAAAAATTGATTTAAAAATCACGAAAAACCCACGTCTTATCCTCATAATTTGACAGTTTTCTTGATTTAAAACCCTATATTGGAAGGCCAATAACTTCCAAGTTTTAAAATAATTTAGGGATCGGTCTGTAGAGAGTTAAAGCCAATATAATCGAGATTAAAACCATTCAGTTAGTTTTAATTATTGCCTAGTATATTATGTGATAAATCAGTTTGAAAATCTCGAGAAAACTAGTTTTCGAAACATTAAAAATCCCGGTACGAGGTACGTCCCGACAAACCGGACAACCCCGTCACAAACCGAAGGTACCGAAAGGTGCGTATTGACTTTGTGGACGTGCGAGCTTTGACGGAATTCAAATTGGTCGCGTGTACGCGACGAATTTGACCCGTATCCGTCGAAGAACGCCGTATCGGCCTATTCCGAAATTTTCTAATTACTTTGTGCACACTAGTCAAACAGCGACGAAACTTGCGCCATTGGACTCGAAATATTTTTCTGGTCCTGCATGCCAAGTTTGGTCCGATTCTGAGAAGGTTGATCGGAACGTCAAAATTGGCAGGCCCGTGACCCACTCAACGGGCGATTTTGTGCACGGCTCATCGGAATCCAAAATTGGACATACCGTTGGGTTCGTCTCCTCAAAACAAATCCGTAGACATGTAGTTTGACGACTTTAGAGACCGTAGATTCTGGCACGCGTTTCGGTGCAAAGCGGGTACAACGGCGGACATCGTTTTGACCCGAAATTACGATTTTGCCCCTGTTCCGGAATTGGACTTTTGGACAGGCGTTTCCTAGGTATATCTTTTACACCGAGAACGTTTTTGATGTTTGTTTCAGCATCCGGGAATGTTTGTGGAGGTTCCACTCTTGTAGCTTATTCTCGCTTGCCGATTTCATCTACTGGACGTCGTCAAAACACCTTCCAATCACCAGGCAAGTATACCTTGCTATATTTACTGTCATATTATTTATTTTCAGCATTTATTTACTTTGTTTCATATTTTTATAAACTGTGCGTCCAAGCCACACTTGGGTGCAAGCGACTTTATCAGTCGTTTCTTGTTTTATTTTTATTTCTTGCATGTCGACTTAGTTATAGTGGACTACCCTTCTATTGTGGGATATCCTTATATCTCCATTGGCCATGACACTCACACTACACAATTTGAGACATGTTGCTAGGGGCACGGCTTGCATATTGACTGGCCATCTTTATGTAAGAAGTCGTGTGACGGATAGATGATCGTAACTGCTATGACTAGGGTTTTAAAGACTCAAGCAGTTACAAAACTGGACGAGCCATGGACATGACTTGAACAGTGTGGGAAATATTGGGGGAGGACAGTCGCTAGTGCGTATGGGAAGCCAAACAGGTATACCACAGTCTCCGGATGGAACTGTAGCAAATTATTTGCAGATACCCTCTGACGTTTTGGACGTTACGGCCGGATACAGATGACTGGATGCCAGTTACGTACACATAGCCTAAATCCCACCCATGCGCATGAAAGTTGTCCTCTAAATTGCACAATAGATGGTTAGAATTCCCTTACATATTGGTGTCTAGGAGAGTCTTGCATATTATTATTATTATTATTCTGACAGTTTATATTAGCATGTTCTTCCTGTATCTTGTTACGTCCCTCTGAGGACCTGGTGATCTCTCCAGGTATAGACGACGAGCAGTATCCTGAGGAGTACGGTTCTGGACTAGACTCTTCATTTGCAGCTGAGGAGGTCTCGCCTTCGGAGCCTATTTGATTCTATTCTTAGTTGATGGACTTATGTAGTTGATACTCTTTTTCATATTCATTTCAGTTGATTTCTTTTCAGTAGTTCGGTAGTGGATTTGCTTCCGCCCGACAGATATGTCTCTTTATTTTGAGTTGAGACATTTGGTTTATTATTTCTCTTATTTATCACTGTGGATGAGATATAGATACTGCCTGTGACCATATTATATTGTTATGAGCTGGAGCTCTTTTATTACAGCTTATGTGTGTACACGTAGATTCCATATATTGGAGTAGTCTGCGTATACATACAGCTGGCATGTACGTATTTCCTAGTCCTACGTATATTGGGACTGGGGCGTTACATTTGTAGTATCTGTGGGAACCAGCCGACCTGTCGGGCACTAATAGTCCCAAAGAGGGCTGCCATGTAAAAACTCGGAAATCCATTCTTTCCATACAATCATTATTTTATTTAACTTAGTAGCCTCTATGTTAAGTAAAATCCTATGCCGTGGATCATGGTCATTCTGAATGAGTACTTTCGCACAAAGTACGATATGCCCAACTCTACAACGATACCTGTGCGGTTAGGTTGTAGGTCTTACATAGCGTAATGCAACAATTAAAACTAACCACGGAATAAATCATGCCTTGACCATAAAGTACACATGCTGCTTTGTAGAAAAATAAATAAATTGAAGCCTGCATATGCCTGTATGCCAATATTCGGGATCGGCCAATCGATTATAATAGTTTATAATTAATATGAACGTGTCTCATTCATTCAATTCAATAAGACGACTAGCCAGTCTCTTAGTTCCAACTAGGAACACATGATCAATTATTAGTCAAGGTCATAATCAATATCAATCAATGTTAATTCGGGACAAGAATCAGTCAAAAGGCATCATGGGCTAGAGTTCATGCGGCCGAGAAATTATAGAAGTTCATGCGGCTGAGAATGCATATGTGGTCAGGATCTCATGCGGCCAGGAAGTGCCATGCGGCCACGGAGAACAGCAGTTAATCAGCATGCGACCACGGAAAACAGCATGCGCCAGGAAACAGCATGTACCAGAAAACAGCATGTGCCAGGAAACAGCATGTGCCAGGACAACATGTGCCAGAAAATAGTATATGCCAGGAAATAGCATACGCCAGGAAACAGCATGCGCCAGAAAATAGCATGTGCCAGAAAACAGCATGCGCCAGGACAGCATGCGCCAGAAAATAGCATGTGCCAGAAAACAGCATGCGCCAGGACAGCATGCGCCAGCAAACAGCATGGCAACAGCTTTTTGCCAGCAAAAGCATGCGTCAGGAAACAGCATGTGCCAGGAAACAGCATGCGTCAGGACATCATGCGCCAGAAAATAGCATGTGCCAGGAAACAGCATGTGCCAGGACAGCATGCGCCAGCAAACAGCATGGCAACAGCCTTTTACCAGCAAATAACATGTGCCAGGAAACAGCATGTGCCATGACAGCATGCGCCAACAAACAGCATGCACCAGCAAACAGCATGGCAACAGCTTTTTGCCAGCAAACAGCATGCGCCAGGACAGCATGCGCAAGCAAACAGCATGGCAACAGCTTTTTGCCAACAAACAGCATGCGCCAGGACAGCATGTACTGCTCATCTTCCCCAACCAGCCTCCAATGGCCATGAAAACCCATGAACCAAATGACCATAAATCACTCAAAATAAGTCAAAATTATGACTTTCAATGGTCTAAATTGGGTAGAATCAAATTTCCTACGACATGGAACCATCAAAACTTGAAAAATAACAAAGTTATTAGATCAAAACCTAAAAATTCCGAAAATGTGTTAAACTTAGATCTACATGAAATGAGCCATGGGAATTAAAAATGCTAAGTACTAAAGTGTCTAAGAATCTTGAGAGTAAGACAATAGAACAACAAAAATGAAAATCCATCAAGAAGCAAGTTGGCACTTGTCTAGCCCTCCTAGGTTGGTGGGGGAGTTATGAGGAAGAAGAAGAGTAATGAGAAGAAGTAATGAAGAGAGAGAGAAAGGGGATCAAGCTTTAAATGAAGGAGTGGTGGTAGGTGGGTTCATGTTGAACCATCCAAGGTCGAAAAATAAACCAACTCGGGCCGAACCCAAAAGCAAAGCAGAAAGTAAAATACAGAAGGTAAAATGCAGAAAAATAATTAGCAAGAAATTAAAGGAATTTAAATACGGAATAATACATGATAAATATTAAATAAATACATTCCAGCAGTACATGTATTTAGAATACGTATTCCGGGAACGAAAAGTGACATCTCTATCCTCCTTAGAAAAATTCCGTCCTCGAAATTTCAAATCCAAGCAGGATAGAAACATCGGAGCTAAACTAATCGAAGTATAAGCAATTGAGTAAGCAATCATTCTACAATACCGATAGCAAGTAATATATCTATGTTTAACTATCGACGACACCAAGCAATTCTACTCATAAGGTGACGAACATGAGGAGTTAAGACAATCAAGGTATACAGAAAGAGATATACCTTGTGAGTCAAACAGGTACGAATACCATGATCGGATGTCATCCTCACCTTCCTACGTTGACTCCCCTAAAGAGTGATGACCCCAAGCAACCCGAACAAGGCTAATTGTTCGGTTCTTGAGTATCTTCTCTCTTCGGTCCAAAATAGACACAGGTTGTTCCTCGTAAGACAGGTTGGTACCAACAACCATCTCAGAATGATCAAGGATATGGCTTGGGTCCGATACATACCTACGTAACTGAGATACATGGAACACGTCATGCACCTCTCATAACAAAGGTGGAAGGGATAAACGATAAACAACATTGCCTATCCGATCAAGGATAACAATCGGGCCCACGTACCGCGGACTCAACTTTCCGCGAACGCCAAATCTAATGACCCCACGGGTAGGTGAGATCCGTAAGAACACGTAGTCCCCAACGGAAAACTCTAGCGGCCTACGATGCTAGTCCGCCCAATGACGATACCGATCCTGCGCAACTCGAAGTCTCTCTCTAATTCCCTTGACCACTTCAATTGTCTGGACAATCATTTTTGGGCCTAACATCTTCCTCTCTCCGATATCATCCCATGCCAGTGGTGACCTACACTTCTTACCATATAGTGCTTCAAATGGCACCATCTGGATACTGGCTTGATAACTGTTGTTGTATGAAAATTCGACTAAGTGCAGGTGGCTCTCCCAAGATCCTCCAAAATCTAGAGTGCAAGCTCGTAACATATCCTCTAAAGTCTGAATTGTTCTTTCTGATTGCCCGTCCGTCTGTGGATGGTAAGCCGTGCTAAATCTTAACTTGGTATCCAGACTATGATGTAAGCTTTTCCAGAAATATGATATAAAATGGGTATCTCTGTCTGACACAATACTGACAGGGACTCCATGCTGCCTGACTAACTGTTGCGTATACAACTTTGCCAACTTTTCTGTAGATTGCCCTACTCTGAAAGGAAGAAAGTGTGCCACCTTTGTAAGCCGATCTACTATCACCCAAATAGCATCTTTACCACTTGGTGATCTCGGTAAACCGATCACAAAGTCTATTGTAATATGTTCCCATTTCTATTCCGGAATAGGAAGCGGTTGCAATAACCCAGCTGGCCTCTGCTTCTCTGCCTTCACTTGCTGACATATCAAGCAACGGGAAACGAATCTAGCTATCTCCCTCTTCATTCCGTTCTACCAGAAGTGTTGTTTGATATTTTGGTACATCTTGGTCCCTCCAGGGTGTACAGAATACTGGGAGCTGTGAGCTTCTGCCATAACCTCATGTCTGATATCTCCACTAGGCACACATAGACGTGACCAAACCTAAGTGTACCATTTTCATGAATTCTTATCTCTTTCCTGAGTCCTGACTCACATTCTGCTCTAAGCTTCTGAATCATTGGGTCCTGTACCTGAGCTACCTTGATCCTGTCTACCAAGTCGGATTGAACTTATAGACTTGTTAAAACTCCTATATCACTAGGAAGTATAACTTCGATGCCCATTTCCTGAAGGTCTTCTAAGATATGCCTCTGTGTTGTCAACATAAATGTGCCGTCTCTCCTGCTGAGAGCGCCTGCTACCACATTAGCCTTGCCTGGATGATACTAAAGCTCTACGTCGTAATCCTTGATCAACTCCAACCATCTTCTCTGTCTCATGTTCAGCTCCTTCTGAGTAAAGATGTACTTCAGACTTTTATGGTCTGTGTACATGTCCACTCGGTCACCATATAAGTAATGCCTCCATAGCTTCAAAGCAAATACTACTGCCGCCAACTCTAAGTCATGAGTTGGGTAATTCTTCTCATGGTCTCGAAGTTGCCTAGATGCATATGTTATCACCTTCTCATGTTGATAAGGACACATCCAAGTCCTTTACCTGACGCATCACAATATACAGTGAAACCTCCGGGCCCAACTGGCAATGTAAGAATAGGAGCTGATATCAACTTCTGCTTCAAGTTCTCAAATGATGCCTGACATTCTGCCGACCAGACGAATGGTACATCCTTTCGTGTCAAGCGGGTCATGGGTGCTGAAAGTCTTGAAAAATCTGATACGAACCTTCTGTAATATCTCGCCAATCCCAAGAAACTCTATACATCTTCTACGGTCTTGGGTACTGGCCAACTCTCTACTGCTTCTACCTTCTTGGGATCTACTGCTACTCCAGCTCCTGATACGATGTGCCCCAAAAATAAAATGTGGTCCGACCAAAACTCATACTTGCTGAGCTTGGCATACAACTGGTTCTCTCTCAGAACCTGTAACACTTTTTGGAGGTGGTCCTCATGTTCCTCCTCACTAGCATAGTAGACAAGAATGTCGTCAAGAAACACAATGACAAATTGATCTAAGTATGGCATAAAGATGCGGTTCATCAAATCCATAAATATTGCTGGAGCATTGGTCAAACCAAACGGCATTACCAAGAATTCATAATGCCCATACTTCGACCTGAATGCTGTCTTGGGAATATCCTCCTTCCGAACCCTTACTTGATGATACCCTGAATGAAGATCTATTTTGGAAAAAAACTCTAGCTCTGCTCAACTGATCAAACAAGTCGTCGATCCTGGGTAGTGGGTACTTGTTCTTTACTGTTGCCGTGTTAAGCTTTCTGTAATCGATACACAATCTGGATGACCCATCCTTCTTCCCCATAAGTACCACTGGTGCTGCCCATGGTGATATGCTAGCTTGGATGAACTTCTTCTCCTTCAGTTCCTCTATGTGCTGATATACCTTGGCCTGTTCCGAATTCGCCATTCTGTAAACTCGATCTGATATCGGTTTAGTTCCAGGTACCAATTCTATGCTGAACTCAATATCCCTAACCGGTGGTAGACCTGGAAGTTCTTCGGAAAATACGTCTAGAAACTCTTCAACTACCTTCGGAGCTTGAACTTCTTCCATTACCGTCACTACTCCCTGCTCTTGTTGAGTTTTTACTGATCTGACTAAGGTGAACCGCTTCATGCCTGGAATATCAAAAGATACACTCCCTCTACGACAATCTATTGTCGTATGACTGTCTTTCAGCCAGTCTATGCCTAAGATAACGTCGAAATTTCCAACAGGAAATTCTATCAACCGGGCGGGTAAGGAATGCCCGCAAACTACAATACTACATGCTAGAATAATTCTACTAACTCCTACGAGCCCATTACCAGTGAGTATATTTAACCTCCCTGGCAATGCCTCGAATTCCATTCCTAGCCGTGTTGCAAATTGTGCAGATATAAATGAGTGTGATGCTCCCGAATCAAACAATGCTACTGCGGGATATGAGGCGACGAAAATGTTATCTGCCACAACATCTCCCGATGCTAATGCCTCTTCCAAGGACAGAGTGAATGCCTACCCTCGACTTCCTTGTTGGTTCCCATGTTGTGGCCTAGCCTGGTGCTGCTGCTGGCCCCTTTCTTGATGATGCTGGGGTGGTCTATACTGGTGTTGCTGTATCGGCGGTCCCTGCTGCCGAAACATCTGAGCTTGCGACATGAACGGGCGCTGTGCCAACGGTCTCACTGCCACCGATGGTCCTCGATACTGGCCTGCCCCTGGTGCAGGCAGAGCAGGAAATTGTTACACTGGTCCTCCTGACCTCGAATTCATGGGACAGGTGGTAACTCGATGATCTGGGCTTCCATATATCAAATATTGCCCGTTCAATGTCCGACATACATCTATAGTGTGTCCTACCTTCCCACAATAAGTGCAGCCCGCTGGGGGTTGCTTGTTCTTCCTCTATTGTTGTTGCTGCTGCCTTGGTGGTGGTACTGGCCCTCGCATTGCCACATCGTGGATGCGAATGCCAAGGGATGGTGCTGTTACTCGGGACGCTGCTTCTCCCTCCTTCAATCTGACTGTGGGATCTCTTCTGACCTCCAGTCCTTGCCGTGATCCTCTGAATGGTGATCTCATGCCTTCGGGTTGTCGTCAATACCTCATCGAAAGTCTGGTAATTGTGCCCCTTTATCAATTGCAAGAGCTCAAAATGAAACCCTTGCTGGAACCTCATAGCCCTCTGGCTCTCTGTTGCTACCATCTCTGGGGCGAACCTACTCAATCTGCAGAACTCCGCTGCATAAGCATCTACCGTCTTACCGGCCTGCTTGAGGTTGATAAACTTCTGTTGTAGCTCAAACTGTGCCACAACTCCATAGTACTTGGTCTTGAACCTTGCAGTAAAGTCGTCCCAAGCAACAGGACGTCTGATGCCCACTTCCTCTGATTCCCACCAATCACGTACGAGATCCTGAAGTAACAACTTCACTTGATCCACACGTTCTTCTGCCGGTACCTTAGCTGCTGTCAAAATAGACTCAACATCCTTAAGCCATGCATCTGCTGAGATGGCATCTTCCGTGCCCTCGAAACGGCGGGGGTTGTACTTACAAAATCTGGTTGACGCTCCTGAATCTGCCCTTGCCCCTCTTTTCAATGCCGTCTGGAACCCTTGGTTGAGTAGTATGTTTTGCTCTTGCAACTGAGTGTGCATGCGCTGCTGGGCTAACATCTGGTGTTGTTGAGTAGCCATCATCCCTCTCATGATCTCCAGAAGGGCTGGTGTGTCCACTTCCACAGGGGTCGGTGGAACTATTGGTGGCGTTGGAACCTTCAGATACTGCGGTCCAGCTGCTGGTTCCACTATCACTTCTTCTTGGATAGTCTCTTGAGGTAGCACTGGTCATTGTTGCTGATCAACATGGTCAGGTTGCCCATGTTGCCCTTGTTGTTGCTGTCCAGTTCTGACAGATGCAGACGAAGTGCCCCTAAGGAAAGGGACAAGAGAGCAATCAAACGACCGAACATGAAGGATCAATGAAGCCGAAGGATACGAAAATGTCAAGCTAGGATTGAGAACAACGAATCATGAGATCAAGGGGGGACATGTGTGATTGAGACATCCTATAAATCAAAACACCCCACAAGTCTGAAATCAGACCTGCATGGGCCACCAATAAAACCTTGTCACGCCCCAGAACCAAAATACTGGAGAGCGGGGGAATGACTCAGCCAGCTACGTATTACGGGTAGATGAATACCGTATAATACGATCAATGATGTCTAAAAGACGAGGGGGTGCATACTACATGAAAGTCTCACTATGGTCACTTCACATCTATTGTCTCAATCATTCAAATAAGAAACAGAAATAGAGAACATGTAAGATAAAGCAGTAAGGCGTCCCAAATGCTCAGTCAAAATGTTCTCGATATCTGGCTTTATAAAACATAGCCAGATGATGTAGCAAAGTATACACAATTATTATCAGCTACAGTCTGACTTAGTTATAATTATGTAAAGTAAGTACAAGACGATCCGACTAACATGTCGGTGCCAAACGGCAAAATATAAAGTAAGTAACAAAGCGAGCGGGGAAGTAAGGAATCCACTCGAGTCCTCCTGCGATCATTTCTCTAGTATTAACCATCTTGGAGGTGAAAGTAAGCTGAGTCCTCGGGAACCGGCTCTAAATCTGGCCATGCAAAACCAGAGAGGTTAGACCTCTAATAGCAAGTACCGCAAGGAAAAACGATATGAGGAATTTAAACCAGTAAATAAGAGAATATAATAATAGATCTCTGCTTGCTACTGGGATTCACATAACATCACGACACTTCGAACCAACCTCCCAACCAAACAAGGACAGAAGTTGGCCCGTCATGTCTCGACACTTTGATCATCTCAGTTAGTCAATAGAGTAGGTACAGTACACAACCAAATCAATTTAAACGGCCATGCAACTACTACGGCTTGCTATTGTGGGTTCCAAGTTATCTTGGAATTATGCGATAAAGGATTCCTCAGTTCTTACTATGTGCAAACAAGGCTAGTCTACCCAGTCAATCAATTGCGCTAATCATGAATTAGACGAGTCCCAGCGGGACGCACGTCATCAATATACAATAAATAATATAAGCAGATACCGTTCCCTGCCCGTGTGACAGATTTGCAGTATCTGTGGAAACCAGCCGGCCTGTCGGGCACTAATAGTCCCAAAGAGGGCTGTCATGTAAGAACTCGAGAATCCTTTCTCTCCATGCAATCATTATTTTATTTAACTTAGTAGCCTCTATGTTAAGTAAAATCCCATGCCGTGGATCATGGTCATTCAGAATGAGTACTTTCATACAAAGTACGATATGCCCAACTCTACAACGATACTTGTGCGGTTAGGTTGTAGGTCTTACATAGCGTAATACAATAATTAAAACTAACCACGGAATAAATCATGCCTTGACCATAAAGTACATATGCTGCTTTGTAGAAAAATAAATAAATTGAAGCCTGCATATGCCTGTATGCCAATATTCGGGATCGGCCAATCGATTATAATAGTTTATAATTAATATGAACGTGTCTCATTCATTCAATTCAATAAGGCGACTAGCCAGTCTCTTACTTCCAACTAGGAACACATGATCAATTATTAGTCAAGGTCATAATCAATATCAATCAATGTTAATTCGGGACAAGAATCAGTCAAAAGGCATCATGGGCTAGAGTTCATACGGCCGAAAAATTATAGAAGTTCATCCGGCTGAGAATGAATATGTGGTCAGGATCTCATGCCGCCAGGAAGTGCCATACGGCCACGGAGAACAGCAGTCAATCAACATGCGACCACGGAAAATAGCATGCGTCTGGAAACAGCATGCGCCAGGAAACAGCATGTGCCAGGAAACAGCATACGCCAGAAAACAGCATACGCCAGGACAGCATGCGCCAGAAAACAACATATGCCAGGAAACAGCATGTGCCAGGAAACAGCATGCGCCAGGAAACAGTATGCGCTAGGACAGTATGCGCCAGAAAATAGCATGTGCCAGAAAACAGCATGCGCCAGCAAACAGCATACGCCAGGACAACATGCGCCAGAAAACAGCATGCGCCAAAAAATAGCATACGCCAGGACAGCATGCACCAGCAAACAACATGCGCCAGCAAACAGCATGGCAACAACTTTTTGCCAACAAACAGCATACGCCATGAAACAGCATGTGCCAGGAAACAGCATGCACAATGACAGCATGCGCCAGAAAATAGCATGTGCTAGGAAACAACATGCGCCAGGACAGCATGCGCCAGCAAATAGCATGCGCCAGCAAACAGCATGGCAACAACTTTTTGTCAGCAAACAACATGTGCCAGGAAACAACATGCGCCAGGACAACATGCGCCAGCAAACAGTATGGCAACAACTTTTTGCCAGCAAATAGCATGCGGCAGGAAACAGCATGCGCCAGCAAACAGCATACACCAGAAAATAGCATGCGCCAGGACAGCATACGCCAGCAAACAGCATGTGCCAGCAAATAGCATGGCAACAGCTTTTTGGCAGCAAACAGCATGCGTCAGGACAGCATGTACTGCTCATCTTCCCCAACCAGCCTCCAATGGCAATGAAAACCCATGAACTAAAAGACCATAAATCACTCAAAATAAGTCAAAATCAGGACTTCTAATGGTCTAAATTGGGTATAATCAAATTCACTACGACATGGAACCATCAAAACTTGAAAAATAACAAAGTTACTAGATCAAAACCTAAAAATTCTGAAAATGTATTAAACTTAGATCTACATGAAATAAGCCATGGGAATTAAAAATGCTAAGTACTAAAGTGTCTAAGAATCTTGAGAGAAAGACAATGGAACAACAAAAATGGAAATTCATCAAGAAGCAAGTTGGCACTTGCCTAGCCCTCCTAGGTTGGTGGGGGAGTTATGAGGAAGAAGAAGAGTAATGAGAAGAAATAATGAAGAGAGGGAGAAAGGAGATGAGGCTTTAAATGAAGGAGTGGTGGTAGGTGGGTTCATGTTGAACCATCCAAGGCCGGAAAATAAACCAACTCGGGCCGAACCCAAAAGTAAAGCAGAAAGTAAAATACAGAAGGTAAAATACAGAAAAATAATTAACAGGAAATTAAAGGAATTGATAGGAGAGAATTTAAATACGGAATAATACATGATAAAGATTAAATAAATACATTCCAGCAGTACATGTATTTAGAATACGTATTCCGAAAACGGGAAGTGATAGGAGGGAAGTGGCTGCATGTCACTACCACTTTTCTAGCTTGAGGGTATTTTGGTCATTTTTAAAATTTTGGAATTATTTGGAATTATTTAGTATTAATTATAATTATTAGAATTTGTAAGTGATTTTTTTAGTATATTTGTTTTGGTGCTATATTTGACTTTGACTAGTGTTGACTTTGGAGACTGTCCTAGAAGCTAACCTAGGTCATGACTACTTGGTTAGGTTAAGAAACCCTAGCTTGACGTAAGTTAGTGGAATCAAACTCACTAGAATTATTTTGGGAAAATTAGGAATTAATTTGAATAGAAATGGCTTGTGGTTTCACAAGTCATGACTTGTGACTTTAGCCATAAAGGCCCAACCCAACACTAGTGTAACCTAGCCCTAACCCAAGCCCAACAGCCTTGGCCGGCCACTTAGGTCATTCCCCCCTATTTAATGCTCCTAGAAATTTGGGCTAGCCTCCCTTAGAATTATTTCCAAGTTTGAGAAAGAGGTGAGTCTCCATCTTCATTAATCCATAGAAATTTCATTTCAATTCCTTTTCCACCCAAATCAATTGCAATAGGTTCTAAATTTAGTTTACTTGTTGTTGGTATTGAGTAATTTCAGGGAAGAAACAATTTGGGAGAGTTTTGGTGGCTTGAGGATCCATTCTCTTTTGGGGCTTTTTGAGCTTTTCACACCTATAGGTAAATTCAAATCTATACCATGAAATGTTGATTTTATTGCATATCTAGGAAGCCTTAGGCCTAACCTAACTGTAGGACTAGCTAACCCTAGGTTTTGAGTCCTATACGTGTCCGTATCGGACACGTATCAGCCCATGTAATTAGGTGTTTGACGAAATACCCCAAAGGGTATTTCGATTTGTTTTTAGGAATGTAATTGAATAGGAATTTAGGTTTTAACCTCGCTTATGAGATTCTATTGCTCTGAACACGTATTGGTGTCGTCTCGTATCGCCACAGATACGGGAACACGCGGGTGCACACGCGCGCGCGCGGGCACTGTAGCTGTCCTGCTGCTCGGGGCTGATTGCGAGCAGGATACGACACTAGGACACGTGTAACTTGACACACGTATTAGAACACTGACTGACACGAGATTCCCAGAGTTTCACGAACTCTCATGTCATGTCGGACACGGTGTCGCGCGTGCACTGTGTGTACGCTGTGCGTATCAGTGTGTATTATTGTTTCCCTATTTTTAATTCGGTTTTAAATGATTTTAATCTTGTTTTTAATTGTTAATTAGATCCTAATCATGTCTAATTATATATGTTAGATTAGTTTACAAGATTAGTTAGGTTATTGATGGGAATTGGATTTAATTTGGGTTAATTTCAGGTTCGATGATACCATGTCTGATACACATTGCATTCCAGTATTTCCTAAACAATTAAATTCCTATTTTAGTAATGTTTTTCACTGTTTATGTTACCCACATATTATTTTTCATGTTTAGTTTCGTATTTACATTCGAATTTGGCTTTTGGATGTGAGAATGGGATTTTAGTCATTGTGTTGGATTTCGAAATTTGTTAATAACTGAGATGTTGATTCTATGTGATAACCTTTCCAGTTTTCCTATACCTGGACTAATTTCCTATTTCCTGAGAATAACTCATTCTTATATCACTGATATGGTACACAGGTCACTGCTACACAAATGTATTCATGTGTTCCCTGTTTTTCCTAGGAACACTATGTTCACTGTTAAACTGAGAATGGTTTTCTAAAACCTGAGAATGAAAGCTTCTCAAACCTGAACTGAATCCCCTTCTTATTTTAACTGTAATTGAATGTTGGGATTCATTCCTACATAACTGTAGTTAAACTGATTTTCTTTAACTGAGAATGGGTTCATCTCAATCCTGAATTGGTTTCCCTTCCATTCCTAAACCTGAGATTGTGTTCCTTAATACCTGAGATTCATTCCACTCCTACACTGTCATTCCTATACTTGGTATCAATTTATACTAGAGTTTCACTGTCAAGTTATTTTATTATTTACTGAATGAATGAATGATTCATTCATCCTGAACTAGTTTCCTAAAACTGAGATTAGTTTCCAAAAACTGAGAATAAAATCTCTAAACATTTCACTGATTTCCCTTCCTGTCAACTATTATACATCTCTAATACCTGAGATTATGCTTCCTGTCAACTGTATATTCTTTCTTAAACCCGAGCATGAATTCGCATAACCTGAGTTGTATGTTTCCTTAATGAGCTGGAATTTAGTTTTAGATATATGGGACTGATACCCATTTCATAACCTTCAACTGCCTATTTCCAGATTTCTTATGGTTTGTTGGTTCACTGTTTCTAATGTCAGTGATTCCTGTTTTCTATTGACACAGAACACAAATGTGTATCACTCACTATTTTCCAGTTTTTCCAAGAACCTGAGATTGGTTGATCCCTGAGAGTGAATAAACTGATTTCAGGATTCCTATACACCCTCATGCCATATTTTCATTCACACACAGCTGCCATATATCACCCATTGTTTTCAGATTTGTCACACACATGTACCCAAGCACAAGTGCTCACTGATTTTTCTATTTTTGCCTAACACATACTGTCTACTGATTGTTTTCCTACTCCTACTTGTATCACACTGTCTTGTACACTACACTGTCCATGTTGGACTGTCCTTTCCCTGTTTCCTGTATTCAAGACAATACCCATTGGTTACTGATTTCCCATTGACACTCTATGTTCACACCCTTATGCCATGTGTCGCATGACACTCATCACACACACACATGTTTCCCCATTACACTATCATGTATACACCCACACCACACACACATGCTCTCATGTATCTCACTACACACACTCTTGTCTCTCATGACACACACACACACACACATGCACCTTTCATTCCTATTTCCCTTTGTATATGAGTATGTGAGATTCATTTAAGGTATCTTATATAATGTGTGTTACCATATAATATTAATTTGGGTATATATAATGTATGTGTGATATATTATAGGTAACCTATATACTAATGTATGTTACTAAGTTATAATATATAATGTATCAATATGTGTATCCTATATTAGAGTATACTATATATTAGATATATTTTGACTTGTGTATGTGATATATGGTTGGTTCATAGGCATGGTATAGCCTATGGCCTATGGGTGACTTAAATGCCTAGTATAGAGTCTAGATTAGACTTGTTTAGTCTTGTTAAACCTAGAATAGACCAGTATAGACTAGTTTGACTTCTAAGGTTGACCAGAGTTGACCAAGAGTTGACTTTGGTCTAGATTGACCTAGATTTATTTAGAATGCATTAACTTGCATCTTATTATCATTTTAGACTCATAGTGACTTATACTGTTCTATAGGAGACAGACACCACTCCTCGGACAGTATATATCCTCCAGATTCTCAGGATACAGGCGAGTACATTCTCTGATCATTTTATATCTTGTTTAGGATTATATTCCTGCTTTAGATTACTTTACATGATGCTGACACGTTGGAAACACGGATTAGTACTATATGGATCTTGTTGTGCGATGTTATCCCCTTAGCGGATACATCGGGTATTTCGTATTCATGTACTTTATCGTGAACATCGTGTACTCATTGTATTTGTGACATTCGTGTACAAAACATATGAAATCGTGTATAATCATGTATTCACATGACCTTCATGTACAATAACATAACTTAGCTAGATCCTTGTGTATTGATTGGGGCGGGGGGAGTAGAAGTGGTTATGTAATCAATCCAGTAGATTACTCGTGTACAAACCTCTGTAGATTACTCGTGTACAACATCGTACCGTTTATATAACCATCTTGTGCTCTGAATCACTAGTCACTATTAGTTCTCTATATGCTGTATCTATTTATTTACAGTCTTCCTTTTTCATCATGTTATTTCTTCAGATCCTGTATCTTACTCTCTAGGTGTTTATATTTCCTAACCTGTTATGATTTTGTTGAGATGTACTGTGCTCGCTCCTGTCCTGACTGAACCTGTTAAAAATTTTACAGTGAATGATGAGGCTCTGGTGTCTACCCCTCTTGGTGCATCTTTAGACATCACTAGTGACTTGGACCTGCTAGCAGTTGATGACACTTTCCTAGATTAGGATGCCTTATCTTTTTTGGATTTCTGTATTGAGTTTCTGAGATGTTATTGGGATATGTACTTATTTAGACACTTAGAACTCTGGATTGTATCTCTGTGTTTCATTTCTGGATATTTATCTATCTATCTTATCCTGTTCTACCTTAGTTGTGATTGAGACTGCACTTGTTATGTCACCTCCATTCGGAGAGTATATACTGTAAAGGTAACTTTATATTGTTAGATGTTGACCTAGGACAGCGTTCTACCGCCGACACTGCGGCATAGGCTGGGCGTTGTTACGTCTCGTGCCCTCACAGTGGGTGCGGGTCGTGACACTGCATGCCTTTGTCTCACTCGAGCGGTATTTGTGCGTCAGATAAAATAGCAAAAATTTAATTTATCTCCGAGTGTGAGAAAGGATGGCTTAGAACACAACCCAAAATTCATTCTAGCATACATTAGTGTGAATCATCTATGTTCTGTACATATGGTGTAGTATATATTCTTATCGTATCTAGTGTCTGAAGGATATAACAGAATCAAGATGAACTCACGTAATGTAATACTAAAATATCATCTACTACTATATAAGATATAGTGATAGGTTGTCGTATCATTATTGCCGAGGGATGAGGGTCGGAGGACAGTCAACTTTATCTACGGCTACATAGTTTCTGCTTCGCCAGTCGAATGGCTGTAGGGACTATGTCCTGATCACCATGTCGTACCGTAGATTAATGCAAATGGAGCTGGAAATATCCGTCGCTAACCGGTCACTAGTCCGTCGCTAACTGATATTTTTTGAAAAAAAATTGCAGCACTTTCTCTGTTCACAAAAATATGCATAAACCAAACCAATATGTAATGCACACCAATTATCCAACAATCACATAGACCAAATATATAATGCACACCAATTATCCAAGAATCACATAGACCAAATATGCACATACGAATTTAATGCACACCAATTATCCAAGAATCATATAGACCAAACCAAATTAATATAAAATAGACATCAATTATCCTGAAGAGTAACCTAATTTCCGTCGTTATAATCCGATCATAGCACAAATATTACAAAATTCCCACAAATATTCCAAATTTTCTTAATCGTATCATCATTGCCGAGGGATGAGGGTCGAAGGACAGTCAACTTCATCTACGGCTACATAGTTTTTGCCTCGCCAGTCGAATGGCTGCAGGGACTATGTCCTGATCACCATGTCGTAGTCCAATATAATCCAGAGATTGACACAGTACTAATTCATATATGTAGTCCAATACAAATAGTCTAATACAAAAACAACCCAATACAAATAGTCCAATACAAATAAGTACTAATAGCTAATGAGAACCACGCAGCTCACGCAAACGCTCATTGATACGATCACGCAACCAGCTCAAATAAGTGGGATCGACGGCGTGAGGAGAGATGTAGTCCCTTGCAAGTGCTGCATGAATAGAACTCCCGGTCTCACTAGCTACCGATGCTGGATGAATAGAACTCTCGGTCTCACTAGCTACCGGTGCCACTTCCTCCTTAACAGTAGGAGAAGCCACCTCAGCATTCACTGTTTCCCTTAAATGACGTGCCGCTCCTCGGGTCATGGGTGCCATCTGGTAAGATCGATATTCACAAACAATATAATTGTAACATAAGCAAGCTAACTAAAGGAACCATCATGTAATTTGAGTACATTTTCGAAAGCATATAAAGTACAAAAAATTCAATTTTTTGCCAAGTGTGAGAACGGATGGCTCAGAACACAACCCAAGATTCATTCTAGCATATATTAGTGTGAATCCTCTATGTTCTGTACATATGGTGTAGTATATGTTCTTATCGTATCTAGTATCTGAAGAATGTAACAGAATCAAGATGAACTCACATAATGTAATACTAAGACATCATCTACTACTATATAAGATATAGTGATAGGTTGTCGTATCATCATTGCCGAGGGATGAGGGTCGAAGGACAGTCAATTTTATCTACGGCTACATAGTTTCTGTCTCGCCAGTCGAATGGCTGCAGGGACTATGTCCTGATCACCATGTCGTACCGTAGATTAATGCAAATGGAGCTGGAGCCAAAATACAGTACTACTTCACCATGTCGTACCATTTTACTCTCTCACTCTCTCCTCCCCCCTTCGGCGCTCTCACTCTCTCCGACGCTCTCACACTACTAATTTCTATGTGTTTTAAGTGTGAGAACGGATGGCTCAGAACACAACCCAAAATTCATTCTAGCATACATTAGTGTGAATCATCTATGTTCTGTACATATGGTGTAGTATATGTTCTTATCGTATCTAGTATCTGAAGAATGTAACAGAATCAAGATGAACTCACATAATGTAATACTAAGACATCATCTACTACTATATAAGATATAGTGATAGGTTGTCATATCATCATTGTCGAGCGATGAGGGTCGGAGGACAGTCAACTTTATCTACGGCTACATAGTTTCTGTCTCGCCAGTCGAATGGCTGCAGGGACTATATATGTCCTGATCACCATGTCGTACCATAGTTTCTGTCTCGCCAGTCGAATGGCTGTAGGGACTATATGTCCCGATCACCATGTCATACCATAGTATCTGAAGAATGGCTGTAGGGACTATATGTCCCTAACCCGAACCCTAACCCGAACCCTCCCCCAGCCGCCCTCGCCCCCCTGCCCCACCCCCCCAGCCACCCCCCACTCACCCCCCAACCACCCGCATCCCCCTGCAAGGTCTATTGTAGGCTAAGGTATTGTGTTTACCTTATTAGGGTAAGGTATTGGGTTACCTTATTAGGGTAAGGTATTGGGTTACCGATATTGTGAACCTAGGTTAAAAGCATAATAAGGTTGTAAAAGCATAATAAGGTATTGGGTTACCGATCCGAAACTGCCGATACTACCGATATCGTCGATATCCTATTTCTTAAACTAGGGTTTGTCATATCGCCGATACTACTCATTGTATTTGTACCCCGCGCTGCCCCGGAGCGCGCTGCCCCCTGCCGTACCTCGCTGCCCAGCGCACGCAAGCACCCCTCCCACCCCCCGCCGCCCCTCCCACCCCCCGTCGCCCCGCGCGCGCCACCTCCGCCGCCCCCGCTGCCCCGGAGCGTGCTGCCCCCCGCCGCCCGCCGCAGCCCCGCACGCGCCCGCCGCAGCCCCGTGCTGCCACGCGCGCGCCACCCCCACAGTCTCCGCCGCCCCCGCAGCCCACGACGCCCCCGGCAGCCCACGACACCCACGACCACCGAGAGAGAGAGAGAGAGAGAAAGAGATTACCTTTGGGAGAGAGAGAGGAGAGGTCGTCGATCACCATCGCGGGAGAGAGAGAGAAGAGAGTGAGGTCGTCGACCACCGCGGGAGAGAGAGAGAGAGAGAGAATGAAATTTGGAGGAAATGAAAAGTTCCCCCCGTCGTTTCAATTTAAGCCTGGGCCCTTTATTTAGCGACGGTTTGTATCCGTCGCTAGGCCGTCGTTATTTTTGATACTTGCCGACGGAATATCTGTCGCTACGTAGTCGAAGAATTGTCCCGCTATTTCCCTTAACAATTTCTGCCAAATAATCGACTGCATGGCGACGGCTACTTATCCGTCGCTAAATCTCTGACGCCCTAGCGACGGATGAGCGACCTTTTCTCCCCCTTAAAATAAAATAAAAATTATATCGGCTTGTCGTCGGTACTCCGTCGGTTATTTGCCGCAAATCTGTCACGAATGCCGACGGAAATTATCCGTCGCTAATGTGCCGTCGCTAATTTACTGTATTTTGGTAGTGTGGAAGGAATAGCATAGCACCCCGTACTCTGCTCCCTAGAGGCTAACGAACCTTCTATGACTGGAAGCTCACTAAGGGAGGAATGCAAGTTCAAACTCGTGAGACCCACGGGGCGGTAATCGTTAGATTGTGTAGTTATAGGGAGGCAGATCGGTGTAGTTATTAAGCGTTAGATTTAGTTCACTTTCACTTTTCCGACACTGCCCTGAAAAATCTCCTTGCCCGAGTACTCACTTCGCTCGCCTTCTTAACCCGAAACGAAATGGCTGAGGAGAGGTTCCTCTTTGAGGGTACTCCCGAGAACAGATCCAGTGGAGACGGGGTGGGGCCTGTAGCTCAGAGGATTAGAGCACGTGGCTACGAACCACGGTGTCGGGGGCAGCTGAGTCAGAGGATCCATTTCTTCCATTGTTAGACTTAGAATTGGATGAGACATCAGAAAGTAGGGATTCGCCTTTTCAGGTAATGGGCTAGAGGATTTCACCTCTGTCCACGCGTGGACTAGACCTATTGAAAAGATTGGAAGTCCGGTTAAGGCAAAAAGACTGGTATTACTCTCCTAGAGGAATGGACGTGTAGAAGCATCTCGATTAGTTTATACCATTTGTAATTGTAAACGAAAAGGATTGTTGATGCTCTGCCCGAACCCCGGAATGGTATAGTGGCCTGAACCCTCTGGTCGCTGGATTGATAGGAGCCCACGGATCCCGAGCCCAGGAAAGCAATGGAACCAACAATGTATTCTCAATCTTCCGAGGGGCGGCATTTAAGCCTTTAGATTCATCTCATTTTCCCCAAGTGCCAAGAACCGGCGAATGAAGGCTCCGTGGCGGCATCGGAGCTGCCAATAAGCTAATCCGTTCCCAGTGACCCGATTCGATCCAGTACAAAAAAAAAGTGAGTGAGCGGCAAATGATCCAATATCGGACTAAGCGAATATCTGTCTCTCAATCCCGGGATTCCAATCCAAATTATGTATATATTTACTGGCTGCACTAGATTTTATGATTCGCTGGGAGAGAAGAGTCAAGGTTCGTTGGCAATTACTTCCTTTCTATTAGTGCCACCGGAAAGGATGAAAAGAGATAAGATGCTGGTGGTTTGCCTGCCCCGGACTCGTAATTGATAGTTTCTGATGAATGGAGATGGCTTCGAGCCTTCACTGAACGATAGGAATCCCAATCGAGACTAGGAGAGGTGGCCTCATATCCCGTCCCTGGTTTCGGCTCTCTGGAAGAGTTCGCTTAATCAGAATCAGATGGAGCATCAGAATCGGCATAAGCTCGGGTTGTTGGATCGGGTCTCAGGGAAGCAAGAGAGCACAGCTAAGTAAGCAAAGAAGCAAGACCGCGAAGAGACCAGTTTGTACACCTTTCATCCTGCTGGGGCAGGGCGCCTCCCTATCTGTATGGCCGGGCTGGAGTAGGAGATTCGCTTGGCATTCTATCCAAATATGGATTTGCTATCCGGTAGGGTTTTATTGCTTGGTAGAGGAATACCATAGTAGGTGGAGCCGGATCGGATTTCCTTGAAAGAGATGGCTTAGCTGGGGTCTCATAGCTAGCTAGAGAAGGAGTAGTTCCGAGGTCGGATGGTAAATCATAGGGATTTTATTCGAATTTTCAAGAGATTCTTTAGGTGTGGTTGAATATCCGCTTATTGTCTTTCGGCGTGGTGGAATGGGAGAGGTTTTCTGATTCTTAGGTGTGCTTTTCGATCCATACTACGTATGATAAGGGGAGGGCTAATGAGCTAGGGTGGGAATGGGTTTTTGAGGACGAGAGCTTTGTCTCAGGCTTACGAAACCTAACAAAAGAAACAAAATCATAGTAATTCAATGCACTCAAATTTCCATTTAAGGCCGCTAAGTAAATTACTTTATTCTTTCTGTATCCCTCTCCCTCTCCTTCCGGCGCCTCTGTCCCTAACGCCGATAGTGGTGAACCCCCTGCTACTTCTAGGAGACTTATTGTGAAGGCTGGGTCGACAAGATCGACTGAGTCCGGTATGAGTCGAATCAGCAACAACCGTATGGGTTATGGCTTTCAATATAGTCATTCATAAAGGGTGCTTGCTGCCCGTGCTGCTGGTGCGCACGGAGACTCTTCAACCGCCAGTGAAATGCTACTACTCATGATCGACACTTCAGTCCCCGCCCCGGAATGGGATGTTCGGCAACGGCGTGTCCAAAGCGCGAGTCAATCGATCAATCTTAGGGCCAGGCTTGAAAAGAGCGGATTACTTTTGTTTTCATTCCGTTCCGTCAGGGTTAGACCATGCGCACTGATCATTCGCTCACTTCCTTTCCTACGTAAGAAACTTGTTGGTCATCAATCATAGTATAGTTCACCCGGGCTTTGATTCCGCTTAAGTCCAACAATCAATCAGACGAAAATCATGGGAAGTCTACGCATTACTTTACTGCCTTAGCCTTTTGGAGGCCATATGAGTCTGACTGTCAGAGCGAAAGCGAGAGCGGTGTAAGTAGCGATCCATCAATGAAATAGAAACAGCTGTCCTCCTCTCATTCAATCTTTTATTCGGGGCTCATACATGTTTCATCGAATTCTTTTCCTATCCCATCAATCGATCCGGTTGTTTTCACTGAGGCGCCTTAGCGAAATCAGATAGATAGGGGAAGGGCGGAGTATCCCTCGGCACCATGTCTAATGCGCCCTTCAAGAGCATTTGGTTGGAAAGTATTTCAGCTAACTCTCATTTGGCCCGGTGGGACCGATTCCCACAGTGGGATGAGCCTCTTATCCCTACATGTGCTCATCAGGGAACCACTCGCTAGTGCTAAATGCTACGCGCCTGCTGCTGTTAAGCCAAGAAGGGGGTTAGGAAGGAATAAGGGGTGGGGAACGGGGTGGCTAGTTCCGGACGAGTTTGGTTCCCGTAATCGTGACCCTCAATGGGACTTCCCTATTTGAAATGATAGCAATAGGGTCAACTTGGAACGGAAAGGCCCCCGCCTATCACCGGTGGAATGGGAATGATCGATCGGAGGGACGAAGCAGACTTGCTCGAGCTACCCAGACTACCCGAATGCATTGTGCGTTGGATGGGGTACACATCAACAGATCGATTCGTCGTGAACATTTTTATATAGCCCCGCCAACTGTTGATACGTGTTGCTCTGTACGACAAAGACAGCTAGTTGGTTATCGTCCTGCACAATTCTATTCCGCCCGTCGAATGTGCCTGCTTCCCCGTCAGTACTATACACAAGATCCCCAACCAAGGTGCTGTTAAGCCCGGTTGGTATTGTTTGCCATGAAATATAAAAGAGCAGAACAATTATCGGAGGACTGGACTTTTACTTCACGTTACAAACTTGCTTGTACAAAGAAAGCCTAGGAACGAAAGCCTAGGTACAGCAGTCTAAGTACAATTGTTTATTTTAGATTCTGGGGGGTGACGATAGAGGCTCGGGAAAGCGACGACCGCTCTGCCTTACTCCTTGGACGATCGGTATGCAGCCTTGGCTCCGGAAGATTGCTTGGCGTTGAAGAAATGCTCTCTTTGCTCTCTCTGCTTTTCTCTCCAAGTCTTCTAATGCTCTCTGATCTCGAAAAAGGGGGTCCTTTGCAAGGGAATGGCACCTTGCTATTTATAAGAAGGGGAATGCAATCATTAGGGTTTGCAGTGATTACCCCGTAGAGTGGCGACGGCCTGTTGATTGATCAATCTGAGCCATTAATCTTGAGTGTGATGAATCTGGGCCACTTAATGTAGATTGCACCAAATCCCATCAGTAATTAATGCTGATTGGAATGAATCCTCGTGATGATGATTTGCTGATGTCTGCGAATCTGGATGAATAAGTTTAATTTATTCTTCTGCCACGTGTCCCAGATTATTGGGATTTAACCCGATCTTTGATTGCAGTAAATCTGGGAAATTTATTAGCTTTATGACACGTGTCCTGGGAGTCGCTATGAGGATTGAACCGCATAAGGACTGAGCCGCGTAAGGATGGAGCCGTATATGATTGGCCACGTATCAGGGCTGCTTGGGGAGTGGCCTCCCGAACCTTTGAACCATATGATGGTAGTGAGCCGCATGAAGATGATCCTTGTGAGCCACATGGGGAGGCCTCTGCTTGAGCTGCATGGAAATGCCTCCGCTTGAACCGCATGGAGATGGTCCCCTGTTTGGGCCGCATAGAGGGGGCCTCCGATTGAGCCGTATAAGACTACCTCGGCCTGAACCGTATAGGGCAGCATCAACCTGAGCCGCATGGGAGGTCTTTGCTTGGGCCGCATATGAATGCCTTGGCCTGAGTCGCATAAGGCAGCTTTATCCTGAACCGCATGGGAAGTCTTCGCTCGAGCCGCATACGAACATCCACGTGGCAAGGCCACGTGGCATTTTCTGGATCTCAGGGGATTGTGTCAGAGATCTCCTTCGTTTCCCTAGGGGTTTGTCATTGTGACAGAGTCATAATTACCTCTTTGTGTCAGGGTTGTCACTTCGTCGGAGCTGTCAGCCGTTAAAGTAATTAATGCAGGAGGGGAGAACTGTTTTTGCAAGCCACGTGTCCTCTGAGCCGCATGGAATATCTTGAGCCGCATAGTCCCTTGTACCGCATGACTCTCTAAGCCGCATGAGTCTTCCTGGCCGCATGGATCTTTCTTTATTATTATTTTCTATGCTTCTACAAGACCCCCTTCAAAGTTTTCAATTTACAAAATTGAAATACTTTGAATAAGAAGCATGGTTGTATTCTTCTGGCCGCATATGAAGTCCTGGCCGTATGGATGTTTCAGCCGTATAGATAGTTCAGCCGCATGGATGGCTTAGCCACAGTGTTTTTCTGCCACGTCCTCGTTGCCACGTATGGCAATCTTTTGCATTAAATGCTGTTAATTTGCTGTCAATTTTAAAGGCCACTTTTCGGTGCGGGATCCGAGGAGTTTAGCCTTCATTTTCGGCGGCTCACCTTGATAACCGAAGAGTCGGTCTTCGTGTATGTACGGGAATCGAAACGCCTCGCTTTTGTTTATAAATATGGATGAGTGTGGTCGAGGGGGATTTCTTTACTTTCTCCTTCGTTCAACTATTGCTGTTTCATCTTTCTTTCCTCATTTCCCTTCTCCGATCGTCGAACATGGCCCCAAATCTTCCAGGGTCGCCGCTGCTGTGAAGGAGAAGAAGGCGGCTTCCTCGTCAGCCGTCGTGCTCGACATGCACCCTGATGTCCATCCTGCTTTCAATGGTAAGGGTTGCATTTGGATATTTGGAATCCTAAGAACCCATGGCTCTGTTGCATATTTATGCAAGCCTTCATCCTTCATCTGAATCACCCAAGTTCGACCATGATGGAGCCGCATATGCTGTATGGGCCGCATGACCCTCTCATATTCGAGCCGCATAGGTGATACCTTATGTTTGAGCCGCATGAGAAGGATTTGAGTCTCTAGATATGAGCCGTATGAAGTCTCCTTTGAACGGAGCCGCATATATTTCTGACAGATTTGAACCGCATAGCATTTAACGCCGCATAAGCTCTTCTGCTAGAACCGCATATGTTCAACTGATCCGCATAAGCTATCGCACCAGTGTCACATGGAACTTCCGTCTGATTTGGGCCGCATGTGGCCGTGTTTTGACCTGAACCGCATAGGATTCCCTAAAGCCGTGCCATCTGAAGCCCAGTTGAAATTGAGCCGCATAAGGCTTCGTTGATCCGAGCCGCATAGGCTCGTAGGAACTTATTTTCGAGATTCGTTCAGTGATTTCGCTTTAACCATCTTTTAATCCTGTTTCTCCTTGTCCTTTTTCAGTGATGTCACGGCCCGCTACCCAAATTGTTGGGCCAGGCCGAGTCATGCCCAGCCTACGTTTGAGATAAAATGTAGTAAGCTGTCCTAAAGACAACAGGATAAGACTAAATGTGCTAACAGTTCTATAAGTGAATAAAAGTCATAAATGTTCCAAACACAAAAGTCGTCTCATATAGAAATAAGTCCAAAGTACAAGTGATCTGAAATATAAAACTGGATACATGTCCAGTTACAAAATATGTAGCCTAATACATGACTACTCTCAAAAGTCTAAAGCAAAAAGACAACTAGGCGAGGTTCCCCGTAGGAACATCCTCGTAAAGAAAAGCCGGGTCCTCGGCAGTATCTCCATAATATGTGTCGCAGAGTAACTCCTCCTCATTAAGGACACCTACAACGTTATCCTGTCAGGACGGGAGCAAGTGCTAAATCTAACAAACATATAATACTGATCATGTGATGAAAGGAAATGACATATCATGTTTGTTCAGTTTTAGGTACATTTTATCATGGCAATAGATATACATTTTAAAGTTTAAAACTGTAGTAGGTGAGTGATCAGTCAATAGGTAATCAGGATGTACAGCGGTACATATCAATTTTCTGATGTGCACATAAGTACACATAACGGCATCGGTGATATCCATACACAAACGCGGGACCAGACATACGACACAGATACATATAGAATGTAACGGTGCTCGGTAAATACATACGGAGAAGGGGGTCATGATCACGTACACTACTAGCAGTTTTCCCTTAACCGTTATTTAAGCATGTAAGAGAGATATGAAAAGTAGCCTAAACATGGCAGAGACTGAAAGTAATACAACATGTAAAGTTCTAACTTGCTACCCAAGGATCAGCATTTAACATGGTTGGTGAATCACAGTTTTATGGTTTATAGCAGTATGTAAAGTTTGTAGAAAGTACTTGCCTCTAGCAAAGCAAAGCAAGCTACAATAAAAGTGCTATAGATGTCTGGTAACTCGTCACTGTAGAAATAAATACATAAACTTAGTTTTTACACTAAGCTAAAACACTAAGACATTAATTGGTGCGACACGACTTGTGACTGGGCACCTAGCCAAAATGATGATTTTAGCATAGGAGACCAATGTGGGGATGACACATACTTTAACTATCTTCCTAGGGTCTTTACACTAGTGAGGGGTGAGGTTTAATACGGCTAAAACTCAAAATAACACAAAAAGTTACAAGTCGTAATTAATCAATAAATAAATCAAATGATCATTGTGTTCCAATAATTTTTGAGATAGACAAAAAGCTTAGTTTTACTTAAAGTAAAATACCAAAAAGATCCTTGCTAATTATAGAAATTTATTATAATTTTTCTGGAATTTATTAACCAGTACAAGTATTTTAAAAAAATCAGTTTTCCTAAGTATACAGAAAATGAGTTTTGGTTTCATATGCCAAACTAGTGGCAAAACTGTAAATTAAATACTACAAAAATTATACTAAATTATCTAAATTAACATAGTATCTAAATACTATTTTTCCAGAATTTTAACAGTAATTTAAGTATTTTTAGAAATCCAAAAACAATATTGCACACAATTGAAATTAAACAATTAACTATCTGCGTATTTTGTCCATATATATAAAATGAACCAAAGTTCAAATACAGGACCCAAGGCCATGAATCAAGTCCAATATGACTTGTACAGGTCTTGAATATGTGAAAACACATTTGGGTCCAAAAATCCATGCTAGGCTTGGACACCAAATGGTTACAGTAATTTAAATACACTAAAATATAATTGGTAAAAAGTGCAAAAATAATATTAATATTTTAATAAGGCAAAATTATACATAGTAGTTATAAAAATATGATAAGTATTTACATAGAAAAATAACTTACACTAAGTATAGTGAAATACATATATAAATGGTATACATATATAATAATATATATACACAAGAAAATATAGATATTACATAATGGATATATATATGTTAAAAATTATATAATATATATATATATATATATATATATATATATATTATAATTTATAGTTAGTATTTTATTATACATATATATATATATATATATAGATATATATATATATATATATTATATATATATATATCTATAAGAAAATACTTAACTATAAAATATATATATATATATTATAATATATATAATATCTATATATATATATATATATATATATACAAATATTGTATACATATACATATAATAGTATAATATATAAATATATACACAGAAAATTATACATATGTGTACATAATAACATATATATATATATATATATATATATATATTATATATATATATATATATATATATATATATATATTATATATAATATATATATATAATATATATATATATATATATATATAATAGTGTTATATATTATATATATATATATATATATATATATATATATATATATTATATATATATATATATATATATATAGATATATATATATATATAATATAGTATTATAATAATACATATATATATAACAAATACATGTATATATATATAAATATATATATAAAACAAAAAGGAAAAGAAAAAGGAAAAGAAAAAGAAATAAATGCAACAGCAAGGGGGGGCTCGAACTCGAGCCAGAGAGCGCGCAGGGAGGGGGGGTTTAAGTCGGGTCGGCTGGCCAGGGGGGTCAGCCCGACGGTTGTGTTAGGATTAGGGTTAGATTAGTGTTATTTAGGTTTTAAGCATTTAAATAAAGAAAAATATAAACACAGTCTTGTTTCCTGACAGTTAGGGACACAGGAATTTACGTGTCCGGGTCGATTTCGACACGCACGACACGAGTTTTACGTGTCCAGTTCTACACTCGTGTTCGTCAGGACACGGCGAACAACATACGCCCAACACGAGACACGTACGACACGCACGACACTTGTCACTTACGTGTCCGGCGGTTGGAGGAAATTCAAGTGTGCTGGTCGGCGGAGGAGTGGTCGGACGGGGTGGCGCTGGGTGGCGCTGGATGCGGCTCGTCGCGGCGCATCGAATGGCGGTGGTGGCGACTGACGACGGTGGTCGGTGAGGGGTGGTGGGGTACGTCGGAGTTAGGGTTACGGCGGGGGAAAAGTGGAGGAGACGGGGGGCTGCGGTGGCTGTGGTGGGTCGTAGTGGGGGTGGTCGAGCTGAGGGGGGTGAGGGGGTTTAACTAGGGAGCTTGAGGCGGTCGGGGGCAACCGGAAAGGGCGGGGGCAGTCTGCGCTGGCGGTCGTCGGTCAGCGGAGTGGGTGAGGGAGAGAGAGTGTGGTCGTGGGGGGGTAGGTTAGGTTAGCAGTTAGGCCCCATAGTTTTAGGTTACACAACTATGCCCCTAACAGTAGCTAAACGCAAAATAATTTGCATTCCGCATTTGAAAACATTTAATAATTGCAAACTAATATAAAAATAAATCTAAAATTTACAGAATGATATTAAAAAATTTAGAAAATTACAAATTAATATTTTGTAGTTTAAAAACTCATTTAAAAATCATTAAAAATTCTAGAAAAATTCCTAAAAATCTAAATAATTATTTTAAGGCTAAAATTGTCATTAAAATTAATTAACACCAATTAGAATAAAATTTGAAAAATAGGGGCTTACAAGTCTTCCCTCCTTGAAAAATTTTGTCCTCGAAATTCACAAGGATTGAAGACCCTACAATATTCTAACATAGCAAGTAATGTATAAAATGACTAAGGCTGCGATCGAAACTAACCTCTAAGGTATCAAGCGGGAACGGGTGGTTCCTCGCAGCGGTCGGATCGAACAAGTAAGGGTATCTCTCCCTCATGTCTGACTCCCTCTCCCAAGTAGATTCACCTGGAGAGTGACGGCTCCAAGCTACTCGTACTAAGGGTATAACCTTGTTCCTCAGCTCTTTCTCTCCTGTCCAATATCTTCACTGGGTTCAGAAATTATAAGGCTCGGTCCGACCTCCAACTCTGAATGATCTAGCACATGACTGGGGTCTGAAACATATCTCCTCAGCTGAGATACGTGAAAGACATCGTGAACTCTGCTAGGTTGGGTGGAAGTGCAACCCTGTAAGCTACCTCTCTAATCCTGCCAAGTATCTCGAATGGCCCGATGTATCTGGGGCTCAGCTTCCCTCCTCGTCCGAACCGGATCGTCTTTCTAGTAGGTGATATCTTCACTAGCACCATATCACCGTCTGCGAACTCTATCGGTCTGTGACTAGCATCAGCCCAGTGTTCTGCCTGTTCTGAGCTACTCTGAGCCTGTCTCTGATCATCCCGACCTTCTCTGCTACATCTGTGATCATCTCTGGCCCAAGCATAACTCTGTCTCCAACATCATCCCAAAAGAGCGGTGTACGGCATCGTCGTCCATAAAGTGCCTCGAAAGGAGACATACCGATACTGGCTTGGTAGCTGTTATTGTATGAAAACTCTACCAAGTGCAGATGGCTCTCCCATGATCCTCCCGAAGTCCAGCACGCAGGTCCTCACCATATCCTCCAGTATTTGTATCGTCCTCTCGGACTGCCCATCTGTCTGCGGGTGGTACGCCGTACTAAATTTGAGCCTACTGCCCAACTCCTCCTGCAAGCTCCTCCAGTAGTGGGATGTAAATCTGCTGTCTCTGTCTGACACGATGCTCACCGGTACTCCGTGTAGGCGAACTATCTGCTGCATGTATAGCTTTGCCAACTTCTCGATGGAAAGCCCCACCTTGAAGGGTATGAAGTGCGCACACTTCGTCAGCCTGTCTACGATGACCCAAACGGCATCCTTCCCTCCTTGGGAACGAGGAAGCCCTGAGACGAAGTCCATCGTAATATATTCCCACTTCCACTCGGGAATGGGTAACGGCTGCAACAAACCAGCTGGACTCTGGCGCTCCGCCTTGACCTGCTGGCAAACTAGGCATCTCGAGATGAAACGTGATACATCCCTCTTCATCCCATGCCACCAAAGATGTTCCCGTAAGTCACGGTACATCTTGTTAGCACCAGGGTGAATAGAATATCTCGATCGGCACGCCTCCTGCAAGACTGCCTCTACCAGCTCTCCCTTCGGCACGCACAATCGGCTGCCATGCCTCAGGGATCCATCCTCTGCTATAGTGAAGTCATCCAGCAATCCTGCTAACGCCTGGGCTCGAAGTCTGCGAAGGCTCTCATCTGTAGACTGTGCCTCCCTGATCTGCTCTATCAAACCTGACTGAATGTCAAGCGCCATCATCTGTATCACTGATCCTGGCCGAACTAGCTCGATACCGAGCTTCTCCAGATCCTTCCGCAAATGCCGATCAATCATCTGGTACCATGCCATCGGATGCCTGCTCAGTGCATCCGCCACCACATTTGCCTTTCCGGGGTGATACTGTAAATCGATGTCGAAGTCTTTCATCAACTCCAACCATCGTCTTTGTCTCATGTTCAGCTCTTTCTGCGTGAACACATACTTCAAGCTTTTGTGGTCAGTAAAGATTTCCACACGCTCTCCGTATAAGTAATATTTCCATAACTTGAGTGCAAAGATCACCGCAGCTAACTCTAGGTCATGGGTAGGATAATTCTGCTCATGAGTCCGCAATTGCCTAGATGCATAAGCAATCACTTTCCTATGCTGCTGTAGGATACATCCTAGCCCTTTCCCAGAAGCATCGTTGTAAATGGTGAAACCTCCAGAACCTGAAGGTAAAGTCAGAACTGGAGCGGTCGTCAGCCTCCTCTTCAGCTCCTCAAATAATGTCTGGCAGTCCTCTGACCAGATGTACTCTGCGTCCTTCTGCGTCAGCTTCGTCATGGGTTCAGCTATCCTAGCAAAGTCCTGGACGAACTTCCTATAATAGCCGGCTAAACCCAGAAAGCTCCTTATCTCTGAAACTGACGTCGGAGCCTTCTATGCCTCAACTGCAGCAATCTTCTTGGGATCCACCGAGATTCCATCTCCAGTGACTACATGGCCGAGAAACTCCACTCGGTCTAAAAAGAACTCGCACTTCGGTAATTTGGCAAACAATCTCTCCTGTCTCAGTATCCCCAAAACTATCCGCAAGTGCTCTGCATGCTCCTCCGGCGTCTTCGAGTATATCAGGATGTCGTCGATAAATACTACGATGAACTTATCCAGATACTGGTGAAATGTCTTATTTATCAAATTCATAAAGACAGCTGGCGCATTTGTGAGACCAAATGGCATCACCAGAAACTCGTACTGTCTGTACTTCGTGTTGAACGCCGTCTTCTGGATGTCTGCTGCCCTGACCTTCACCTGGTGGTACCCGAATCTCAAGTCTATCCTGGAAAACACCTTCGCCCCGCTCAACTGGTCGAACAAATCATCTATCCTGGGCAGAGGATATTTGTTCTTGATGGTGATGACATTCAAGGCCCGGTAGTCAATACACAACCGGACTGTACCATCCTTCTTAGGCACAAAGAGCACTGGCGCTCCCCATAGAGAAGTACTGGATCAAATGAAACCTTTTTTCAACAGGTCATCAATCTGCTCTTTCATCTCTATGGCCTCCTTGGGATTCACTCTATAGCAAGCCCGGGATACTGGTGATGAACCCGGTACTAAATCTATAGTGAACTCCACATCTCTGTCAGGCGGAAGGCCTGAAAGATCCTCTGGGAATACATCCATAAACTCTCTAATGATAGGGTGTGGCGGTGCTACGTCCCCAACTGTCGCACAACAGTTCGGCTCTAGGCTGATCTCCGGCCCTGTCCTCCTGACTCTGAATGGTGCTGTGCCTGGAGGACTGAACAAAATACTACCCTCATGACAATCTATAGATGCATGGGCATAGCTAAGCCAGTCTATCCCTAATATGATATCATAACCGGAGAGTGGCATCACAAAGAATCGCCCCTCAAACTCTCTCCCGGCTATAGTAATAGAGCATCTATAGATAGCTCTAATAGGCACTGGTCCTCCTCCCGTCATTACTCTACTAATCTCCGCAGTAGGTGTAGATACTAAGTGATGTTCATACATAAACTCTAATGACAGGAAGCTATGAGATGCACCAGAATCAAATAAGCATAGAGCTAGAAAAGTATGCAAATAAACATGACCTGTAATGACGTCAGCTAAGTAATCTGGCTCCGAAACCTGCTCCGGCTCTGGCTCTGGCTCAAGAGCTAGACTATAAACCTTCCCCTGAGGTCCCTTCTGTTGCTGCAGATGCTGTCCAAACCTCTGTTACTAGGTCGGAAGTGGTCCTCTAGGTATCCTGGCTGCTGGGCACTCTCGAAGCTGGTGGGTGGCAGACCCACAAGCCAAACACTGTCCCAACTTCTTCCTGCAGATAGAAGCGTCGTGGCCTACCCTCTTGCAGAATGCACAAAAACCTCCCTTCGGCTGCTGTCGGGGTCCCGAGGATCTAACTGGCGGGGTCGGGTGATGTGATGTAGGGGGACGGTAAGTCTGCTGGGGCGGCGTCGGTGCTCTCTGCTGGAAAGCCTGACGCTTGGACGGTCCCTCATGATGTACAGAAGCCGGCCTCTTGCATGACAGAAGACGATCCTCGATGCTTCGGGCCAACTCTAGGCTCTGGTAGTAGTCAGTCGTACCGTTCGCCACTATAAGAATGTCGATGTCTGGAACTAGACCATGGCAAAACCTACGGGTCATCTCCTCTGGATCTGCAACCATACTAGGAGCGAAACGGCTCAGGCGACTAAACTCTGCCGCATACTCATCAACAGAACGGTTTCCCTGCTGGATGTTCTGGAATCGTAGCCCCATGGCTACTCTAGCAGTGGTCGAGAAGAATTTCTTCTTGAACTGGGTCTTGAACTGATCCCAAGTGGCTCTCCCTCTCGCAAACAACGGCTCATTCTGAAACCAAACTCCTGCCAAGTCTATCAGCAGAAATCCCGCTGCCTCGACCTGGAGGTCATCCGGCATCCTGACTCCGAGAAGCTTCCTCTCTACCGAGTCTAGCCAGTCATCTGCTACTACTATGCCCTCAGTCCCTAAGAACTCCTTGGGATTCAGACCCATGAAGTCCTTGATCGTCCCCGCTCTCTGTCGTGGCTCTACAGGTGGTGGGACCACGGGACGTCCCTCAGAACGCTCCATGCTCTGGCGGAGTAGGGTAGTCTGCTCCTGATGGGTTGCTAGGAACCCCTGAATCATAGTGAGCAGCTGGTTCCCGTCGAGTGTGACGGAAGCCTGGGTGGGTATAATGATAGGGGGTGGTGGAAGTATCGGGGCCTGCTGGGACTGTGATGTGGAAGGTGGTGGAGGCATCTGGGTCTGTGGATCTGTAGAGTGGGGGAATGTGGTAGGTGGAGGTGGGGGTGTATCAGTCAACTGGTCAGCTGACTGGATATGGAGTGCGCCATTCTCAGGTGTAACATACTGGGATGAACGAGTAAGCACCATCTAATTACAATAAAAAGGACTTATAAGGACTTGTTTAAAGTAAGCAATCATAGGCAAAAAAATCTAATTATAATAGCAAATATGTGATGTTTTCCTATGTTACAATCCTAGCATTCCTCTAGGTGTTCTAAGCGTCATTCCTAATGTTGTCTAATTACCTTAAGTTCCTAATTGCAGGCATGCTTGGTACAATAACGTAACCAAACAATTTAGTCAGGACCTTGCATGGGCCACCACTAAAAACATGTCACGACCCGCTACCCAAATTGTTGGGCCAGGCCGAGTCATACCCAGCCTACGTTTGAGATAAAATGTAGTAAGCTGTCCTAAAGACAACAGGATAAGACTAAATGTGCTAACAGTTCTATAAGTGAATAAAAGTCATAAATGCTCCAAACACAAAAGTCGTCTCATATAGAAATAAGTCCAAAGTACAAGTGATCTGAAATATAAAACTGGATACATGTCTAGTTACAAAATATGTAGCCTAATACATGACTACTCTCAAAAGTCTAAAGCAAAAAGACAACTAGGCGAGGTTCCCCGCAGGAACATCCTCGTAAAGCAAAGTCGGGTCCTCGGCAGTATCTTCATAATATGTGTCGCAGAGTAACTCCTCCTCAGTAAGGACACCTACAACGTTATCCTGTCAGGACGGAAGCAAGTACTAAATCTAACAAACATATAATACTGATCATGTGATGAAAGGAAATGACATATCATGTTTGTTCAGTTTTAGGTACATTTTATCATGGCAATAGATATACATTTTAAAGTTTAAAACTGTAGTAGGTGAGTGATCAGTCAATAGGTAATCAGAATGTACAGCGGTACATATCAATTTTCTGATGTGCACATAAGTACACATAACGGCATCGGTGTATATCCATACACAAACGCGGGACCAGACATACGACACAGATACATATAGAATTAAACGGTGCTCGGTAAATACATACGGAGAAGGGGGTCATGATCACGTACACTACTAGCAGTTTCCCCTTAACCCGTTATTTAAGCATGTGAGAGAGATATGAAAAAGTAGCCTAAACATGGCAGAGACTGAAAGTAATACAACATGTAAAGTTCTAACTTGCTACCCCAAGGATCAATATTTAACATGGTTGGTGGATCACAGTTTTATGGTTTATAGCAGTATGTAAAGTTTGTAGAAAGTACTTGCCTCTAGTAAATCAAAGCAAGCTGCGATAAAATTGCTATAGATGTCTGGTAACTCGTCACTGTAGAAATAAATACATAAACTTAGTTTTTACACTAAGCTAAAACACTAAGACATTAATTGGTGCGACACGACTTGTGACTGGGCACCTAGCCAAAATGATAATTTTAGCATAGGAGACCAATGTGGGGTAACACACTACGTTAACTATCTTCCTAGGGTCTTTACACTAGTGAGGGGTGAGGTTTAATACGGCTAAAACTCAAAATAACACAAAAAGTTACAAGTCGTAATTAATCAATAAATAAATCAAATGATCATTATGTTCCAACAATTTTTGAGATAGACAAAAAGCTTAGTTTTACTTAAAGTAAAATACCAAAAAGATCCTTGCTAATTATAGAAATTTATTATAATTTTTTTGAAATTTATTAACCAGTACAAGTATTTTATAAAAATCAGTTTTCCTAAGTATACAGAAAATGAGTTTTGGTTTCATATGCCAAACTAGTGGCAAAACTGTAAATTAAATACTACAAAAATTATACTAAATTAGGTAAATTAACATAGTATCTAAATACTATTTTTCCAGAATTTTAACAGTACTTTAAGTATTTTTAGAAATCCAAAAACAGCATTGCACACAATTAAAATTAAACAATTAATTATCTGCGTACTTTGTCCATGTATATAAAATGAACCAAAGTTCAAATACAGGACCCAAGGCCATGAATCAAGTCCAATATGACTTGTACAGGTCTTGAATGTGTGAAAACACATTTGGGCCCAAAAATCCATGCTAGGCTTGGACACCAAATGGTTGCAGTAATTTAAATACACTAAAATACAATTTGGTAAAAAGTGCAAAAATAAATATTAATATTTTAATAAGACAAAATTATACATAGCAGTTATAAAAATATGATAAGTATATTTACATAGAAAAATAACTTACACTAAGTATAGTGAAATACATATATAAAATGGTATACATATATAATAATATATATACACAAGAAAATATAGATATTTACATAGTGGATATATATATGTTAAAAATTACATATATATATATGTATAAGAAAATACTTAACTATAAAAAATATATATATAGAAATATTGTATACATATACATATAATAGTATATATATAATAATATATATACACAAGAAAATATATACATATATACATATATATATATATATATATATATATATATATATATATATATATATATATATATATATATATATATATATATATATATATATATATATATATATATACATAATATAATAAAGTACTAAAAATGAAGTATATATATATATATATATATATATATATATATATATATATATATATATATATATATATATATATATATATACATACATACATACATAATATAATAAAGTACTAAAAATGAAGTATATATATATATATAAAAAAAAGCATATATATATATATATATATATATATATATAATATAGTATATATAATAATACATATATATATATACAAATACATGTATACATATATATATAAATATATATATAAAACAAAAAGAAAAAGAAAAAGAAAAAGAAAAAGAAATAAATGCAACAGCAAGGGGGGCTCGAACTAGAGCCAGAGAGCGCGCAGGGGGGGTTTAAGTCGGGTCGGGCTGGCCAGGGGGTCAGCCCGACGGTTGTGTTAGGATTAGGGTTAGATTAGTGTTATTTAGGTTTTAAGCATTTAAATAATAAAAAAAAATATAAACACAGTCCTGTGTCCTGACAGTTAGGGACACAGGAATTTACGTGTCCGGGTCGATTTTGACACGCACGACACGAGTTTTACGTGTCCAGTTCTACACTCGTGTTTGTCAGGACACGGCGAACAACATACGCCCAACACGAGACACATACGACACGCACGACACTTGTTACTTATGTGCCCGGCGGTTGGGGGAAATTCAAGTGTGCTGGCCGGCGGAGGAGTGGTCGGGACGGTGGCGCTCGGGTGGCGCTGGGTGCGGCTCGTCGCGGCGCATCGAATGGCGGTGGTGGCGACTGACGGCGGTGGTCGGTGAGGCGGTGGTAGGGTACGTCGGAGTTAGGGTTACGGCGGGGGAAAAATGGAGGAGACGGGGGGCTGTGGTGGGTCGAAGTGGGGGTGGTCGAGCTGAGGGGGGTGAGGGGGTTTAAATAGAGGGCTTGAGGCGGTCGGGGGCAGCCGGAAAGGGCGGAGGCAGGCTGCGCTGGCGGTCGTCGGTCAGCGGAGTGGGTGAAGGGAGAGAGAGTGTGGTCGTGGGGGGGGGGGGTAGGTTAGGTTAGCAGTTAGGCCCCCATAGTTTTAGGTTATTACAACTAGGCCCCTAACAGTAGCTAAATGCGAAATAGAATTTGCATTCCGCATTTGAAAATATTTTAATAATTGCAAACTAATATAAAAACAAATCTAAAATTTACAGAATGATATTAAAATAATTTAGAAAATTACAAATTAATATTTTTGTATTTTAAAAACTCATTTAAAAATCATTAAAAATTCTAGAAAAATTTCTAAAAATCTAAATAATTATTTTAAGGCTAAAATTGTCATTAAAAATTAATTAACACCAATTAAAATAAAATTTGAAAAACAGGGGTTACAAGTGAACCTTCCAACCAACCCAGCAGGAGTGCTTCTTGTGGGTTCAGCTCAATTTGCCGTGGGCGTGCGGCTCGACGGCTTAATTCGACAAATAAGGGACCAGCTTCCCACTAATGATCCTAGGGAGAGGGTGGCTGCCATCAACAACCAGCCTTTCCACTTCTTTTGTTCTATGATGAATTCGGGGAAACTGGATGGAGAACATCTGAAACCGGCTTTTCTCTTCGGGGATGCCTTTTCCATAAAGAACTCCCGATTGCTGGATGTTTCTGAGAACTGGAACTTTACCGTGGACGGGGTGGAGATCCACATTCCCGAGATGGAGCGGCATTTTCCCCTCTCGTGGTTTAACATGGTACCGTCAAGCAGGACAATGGTGGGCTCTCTAACTCCCACCCAATCGGGGATGTTTGTGGGCAATATCCACCATAATAGGCGTACGGGGTCAGCAAGTGCGGGCAAGGAATCAGTCAGTCGGAGTGTGATGGGGCTGCTTCCTGGTACTTTTATAAACGTGACGGGTCCCAACTTCACTTTTACTCGAGCTGATACCTTTCTGAATCAACTCGCTCGCAAGGGGTCTTATCCTGTGGGCAGGTTGTCGCTGGTGAATTGGATAAACCCCATTCCTACATGGACCAATCTTACCTCCTGGATCCTGAGGAACTACGGGGAATTCCTTCAGGAGATTGATCTCTACTACGCCATCCGGGGCACCTGTTACGGGTTGCCCATTAACAAGCCTTTGTTTATGGCCCTCTTGGAGATGTATAACCGGCGCACGGGGACTTTCTTTGCGCCCGGAGGAGAGTTGGGCCTTGCTCTCCATGAAATGCACGCTGTTTCTAAGCTACCGTGGGGAGGCGAGGCTTTTGAAGTATACACTCCAACGAACAAGGAATTCGACGATCTGGATCGACGATTCCCGAGTTTCGTCGATGTGTATCGGGAACTTTTGTGCCACCATAGCATCTGTCACCAGGCTGCTATTAAGAAGGAGAATAGTTCGGAAGGGACCGCCCCTCATACCCCGGCTTGGGTCGCGTATCTTTTCAAATTTAGTCCTTCCGGCCGGGTTTCTTCTCAGCGTCCTCAAACCCAAGCGGAGATAAGGGACCTGAAGTTGAATACAAAAAGGTCGAGGTCCAAACGCGATAGGTTTGGGAGTCGCATTGACTCCTTCAGTTATTTCCACTACGGTACCCGGGAGATGTCTAAAAAGGCACTTTTGGCCGGGTTCTTGATGGTGTGGCTACGGAATTGCGTAGTCTCAGGATGGGCAGGTTCTACTGAAAGGATCAGCCGCCACTTCATTCTCCCGACAGTGAAGCTGGTCTTCAAAGTCAGACTGGCCCTTCTTCCGGCCATGGAGTGTAGCATACACCACGGCCTCCGCACATTTTTGTCTAAAGTTATTGCTCGCAATACGACGATGGACTTTGAACGGATAGAACTACCATACCATTACCTTATGGGGTGGTTATTGATGCATTACCGGTTGTTGATGAGGCCAGGAACTGGAGAAGGTGTTACTGCTGATGACGCCTTCCTTTTCCAATATCGTCATCAGCCTTGGGAGCACGATACTATGCCGGCCTGCCGGAGGGCGTTGGCGAGAGTTGACGGGCCCGAGTTCTTTGTCTCTCTTCCTGAATTTACCCCTAGAGAAGTGAAGGGAGTACACGTTGACGGCGTTGATCCTCCCCAACTTTTATCTGAGAAGATGCTTCTTTGGCTGCACAATATTCGTCCTGCGCACCTGGTATATCGTTACCGAAATAACGTATACCTGGAGCCTTATCTGCCCAGTAGATTTTCCCGTCAATTCGGGTATAGTCAGCTGTTTCTTGATTGTTCCAGTGCTTGCCTGGGCTTTGAGGGCAGCGTACTTGATGGCATCCGGGCTTGGCATTATTACAACGCGGTCCATACCCGGGCTAGCTTTTCGATCCCTAACGCTAAGACGGTAGGGGATATTTTGTACATGGCGGCCCTTTATCATGTTGCAGCGAGCAAGCTTCATGTCAATCTTGACATGAGTACTAGCTTCATTGCTGGCACTCGCCTGGCCGAGAAGCCCGAGGAGGATGATGAGCAAGACGCTGATGACTCGTCGCATTCTTCGGACGAGGAAGTTGGGAATCAGCCCCCTATTATGCCGGGTGAAAGGGTGGCGGGTCAGCCGCCTACTCAGCCTGACGAGGTGGTGGAGGATCAACCATCTGCTGCGCCTGGTCCTTCGTGTAAGCGAAGCAGGCGTGTGACTACCGCTGATGGCCGAACCTACTCTACAAAGCACGCTGCGGTAAGACTAGGGGTAGGCACGGGCCGGGCCGGGCCCAAATTATATAGATCCGAACCGGACCCATTTTTTGATGGGGCGGGACGGGACGGGCCTAAAATTCTTTGGAACCGAATTGGACCCGGCCCGTTTAAAACGGGTCCAATCCGGGACAACCCGCGGGTCCAAACGGGTACATGTACATTTGTTTAACATGTACATCAGTACAAAAATCCAACTGAAATGTTATAACTTACATGAAACAAGAATCAATTTATACAAGAAAAGCATAGATCTAGATCATACCTTCGGAAAAGGAGGAGAGAAAAGGGAAAGGCAAGTCCTGAAGTCCACGAGAGGGAGAGGACTCGAGCCGAGTGGAGTCGGTGTCCGGATGTCGACGACTCGGCATGTCGCGGCCTCGCGGGCAGCCGGCAGCCGCTGTAAGCAGCAAAGTGAGAGGCTGAGATCTTCCCTCTCGTTTGGATGCCGTGGGATTTTATTTTTTGGGAAGGGAAGGAAAGGGAATGGGAAATAGTTTTTTTTTTTAGATAGTTTCAACTTTATGTCAACAGAGAAGAGACTCAGGTCACTCAGCCGCTTGTTTACACTGGACTGCTACTAGGTTTTTTTTTAAGTTTAGAAATTTCAGTAAAATTACCATTTTACCCCTTCAAACGGGCCGGGGCGGGGTCCCGTTTGCTTGCAAATGATGACCCACCCCGGCCCGTTAATATAACAGGATCCGCCCCGCCCCGCCCCGTTTATATTTAAAAATTTTTGAACCGGCCCGTTTGGCAATTATACGGTTCGGGACGGGTCGGAACCGCGGTTCCTCGAACCGTATGCCCACCCCTAGGTAAGACGTCGCAGGCTGTTTATTGATGATGTTGACGTTGTTTCTGAGGTGACTTGAGTTTCAACTACCTCCTTCTTTCTTCTTCTATGTTATGGCCTAATCGTTTTTTCTTTTTGCTCTTTATAGGCGTCTGATGAGTTCGCTTCTCAGGACCCGATTGCCGAGGTTGATCCAGTCCTGTCCCATTTGGTCGGTGATGTGTACACTGCTATCATTGCTGCTGGGGTTCTTCCGGAGGCGGTCGAGGATCCTCACCTTGCTAGGACCTCAACTCAGGGGGATGGAGGTTCTGCTGCGCCCATCCCTGAGACATTTGAACTTCATCAGGATGACACTATCCTGGCTGGTTCCCTTTCAGGGATGGCCGTGACAGAGAAACCAGTTGAATTCGGATCGGAAGCCGCGGGTGGGGAAACTATGTCAGCTATGAATGAGCCGCAGCCTCCATGCTCTTCTCCTGGTAAGACAAGTCAAGCCTTAATTTGTGAAGGAAACCCTTTTACTCCATCATCATATCCTTCGGGTTACGTCAATTAATGGTTGCTTTGGACGTTCAGGTCTCAACCCTTTATTGCCGGTGACGGACATTGCTGGGGCAGACCCTACCGGAGGGGATCTGATGGAAGCAGATGTGCCTCCTCCTTGTATTGAGGGGCCTCCATCTGGGTTGAGTTTGGGAGCCCAGGTAGCGGTACAGCTAGGGCAAGGGACGATGCTTCCTGCGCCTTCTGCTGCGAATATAGTTTCGGGGGTTAACCTTTCCGCCCTGCCAAGCATCTAGGCTCTTCGGACGGCGGAAGAGGAGCTAGCCGCTATTCAAGCATCTTTCCGCACAGAATTTGCTTCCTTGGTGGCGGGGATGGCAAGTTCTGAGGCTACTCCTTCGGTACTGCCTGCCATACTCCCTTTGACGCCATCCTCTACAGAGGTTTTGGATGAAGCGTCCCAGGATGTGGTCGACAGTTTCTACCGTCACCTGAAGAGGGGGATCGAGGCGACTGTGGAAAGGAGGACTCCTTTTACTCTGGCCCGTCAATGCGCTGGTGGCCAGATCAATATACTTAGAACACTCCCTGGTGGGGGGAACTGGCTGCGCTTCTGGAGCCTAAACTGCTAGAGGCTGACCGTCTTGTGGCCCAGTTTCATATGTTGCAACAAGCTGATTTAGCCGCGGCGATAGACCGAGAGCACAATTTCCTTGTTACCGCGGTGGAGAAGGTGATGACTGTCCGGGAGTCGCTCAAGCCGACTATATTGCAGGACCGCCGAGATCTGACTCGGTTGCACGATCAATAGAGCCGTCGAACTGGAGATTGCACGACTCGGGAAGCGGATGCCTCCCGCGGGATAACCGACACCCGGGAACAGATCCTCGATCTCCAAAGAAAGCTGGCCTTCCTGGAATCCGAGCTCGAGGCTGCTCGTACTGAGAAAGAGATTGCTATTCGGGAGACTGACAAGTACAGTAGGGCTTCTGCCAATCTAAAACTTGCCCTAAAGAAGATGGAGAACAACTGGTAGGCGTATATGCATTTGAATGACGCAGAGCAGTTGTCCCAAGAGGCCGAGCGCCGAGCTAAACAGAGGCTTGAGCGGGGGACTGCCTTGGTGAAAAAATGCCTCTTGGAGTTGTGTAATGCCGAACTATAGTCGGCCTTTTCTTCTCTTGTTTCCTTTTTTTTCCTTTTTTGAGAGGGACGTGTTCCCAAAAGATGTAGCACTTTTTTCTTCCTTCAAATAAAGAGTACTTTCTATTCTACCCTTCATTTGTATTGCTTGTTGTGCCTGTGATATTATGGTATTGTTTGCCCCACATGGGGGACTTGTTTGTGGACCTGCTACCCATGGCATACCCTGGTTTCAGGTACGGGTAACAAGTTTGGTTAGGATATCCGGAACAGTCATGGCAAAGTGGTCATGGATGCTTCTGGTATCGGGAAAAAGAATGTCGTAGAGCAGCTGGGCTCCCGGGGCATGATGAGCGATGGTGGGCTTGTGCTAAGAAACTCAGCAAAGGATATTTGTGGGCCTATTATCCTTGGCGTACCCTGGTTTAGGATACGAATAATAGGATGAAAGGGAACCAACATATTTGCTCAGAGGTAATGAGAACATGGCAAGTATGAGGGTTTTACCGTGGAATCTTTCTACTCAGAGGTAATGAGGACATGGCAGGAGTGAATTCAATGGAGGCTATTTGTGGTCAACAGAGGACATTTGTGGACCTATTATCCTTGTCGTACTCCGGTTGTGGGTACAGATAATAGGTTAAAAGAGAATCGACATACTTACTCAGAGGTAATAAGGACATGGCAAGTATGAAGGTTTCTTCGACGGAGCCTTCCCACTCAGAAGTAATGAGGACATGGCAGGAGTGGGCTCAATAAAGAGGGGGTACATAGAATGACTCAGAGGTAATGAGGACATGGAAGTTCTATGTAAGGGGTGATTTGTTTTTGGCGAAAGTGGAACGACTCAGAGGTAATGAGGACATGGCCGTTTTAGAAATTTGTGGATCGATTACCCTTTTTGTGCACTGGGAGTGCGGGTAGTGGATTATGAGGGAGGATCTCTTCCAGGAAGAAGTTTAGAGGTATGATCATACATGACTTACTATCTGAAAGAGTGTCCGGAATGTGAGTTCAGAGGCACCGGCGGGTACATGACTCGATAATTTAAAATATTATGAAAGTGTGAGTTCAGCGGCACCAACGGGTACATGACTCAATGATCTGGAATGTTGTGGATGTGAGTTCAGCGGCACCAGCGGGTACATGACTCAATAATCTGGAAAATTATGAGGGTGAGTTCAGAGGTACCAGCGGGTACATGACTCGATGATCTGGAAAATGTGAGGGTGAGTTCAGAGGTACCAGTGGGTACATGACTCGATGATCTGGAAAATGTGAGGGTGAGTTCAGAGGTATCAGCGGGTACATGACTCGATGATCTAGAAAATGTGAGGGTGAGTTCAGCGGTACCAGCGGGTACATGACTCGATAATCTGGGATGTTGTGAGGATGTGAGTTCAGCGGCACCAGCGGGTACATGACTCGATGATCTGGAATGTCGTTCAGACATAATATTTCTTCAGGAACTTGCCGTTGACGGACAACATGAGCAAGTCTCCATTTTGTTTTGCGAGGCGGTAAGCGTCGTTGGAGAATACAGCCTCGATGATGAATGGGCCTTCCTACTTTGGCTGGAACTTGCCGGCGGTCTTGTGAGTCATGACCATCGGCCTCCGGACTGCCAGAACGAGGTCGCCTACTTGGAATGTTCTGATTTTGACCTTCTTGTTGAAGGCTCCAGAGATGCGTGCTTGGTATAGCTCGATTCGTTGCTGAGCTAAGAGGCGCTTTTCATCTAAGGCCTCCAATTCTTGTAGTCGGCGACGGTAGTTATCATCCGTCATTAATTGGAAAGTAAGAGCGACGCAGAGTGAGGGTATTTGAGTCTCCAATGGGAGAACTGCCTCACTCTCGTACACCAGAAAGAATGGCGTATTTCCTGTGGCCGTTCGGACCGTGGTACGGTATGCCCATAAGCATTCACTAAGCTTCTCGTTCCAATCGCGTTTGTTGGATGATACGAACTTCTTGAGTAACTTGATGATGGTTTTGTTGAATGCTTCTGCCAACCCGTTCGCTGCCGGATTGTATGGCGTTGAGGCAATGTTCTGGATGCGGTACTTGTCGCAAAATCGATAGAAGGCGTGGCTTGCAAACTGCGGACCATTATCGTGGATGATCCTTCGGGGCAGTCCAAAGCGATAGATGACGTGATGCTTGAGGAAGCTGATCACGTTTGAAGTCTTTACTTCTGCGAGTGGGACAGCTTCCGCCTATTTGGAGAAGTAATCCGTGATCGCGAGTATGAAGCGATGTCCTCGGGAGGAAGGTGGAGTGATTGGACCAATAATATCCATCCCCCATGCTTCGAATGGCCAGGATGCCACTGTCGGATGTAGAAATTCGGATGGTTGGTGGATGAAGTCTGCGTGGACTTGGCAAGCCTTGCACTTCCTTGCATAATCTATCGCATCTGCTACCATCGTGGGCCAGTAGTAGCCCATTCGGCGAAGACGGTCTTACAACTTAGAGCCAGGCTGATGGGCCCCGCAGACACCGTCATGAGCTTCGCGTACGGCTTTTTTGGCTTCTGCGTTCGACAGACACCGAAGCAACAACCCATCGTAGGATCGTCGATACAGCCTTTTCATCTCTGTGTCGTAGAAGAATCTAAGAGAACGCCGTCTGATGGAGGTGGCTTCCTTTGGGTTCTCGGGCAGGATATTGTAGACGACGAAGTCAATGAATGGTTGTCTCCAATCTGGGACATCATCAATCGTCTGGGCAGAATAACTCACCACAAATTGAATATTGTTTTTGGAGCAGACCAGTTCGTGACCTATTACCTCTACGGACTGGTGAGCACAGTTCGGAACCGCTAGGGAAGCGGCAAGGCCAGCTAGGGCGTCGCCTTCGATATTTCGGAGTCTGGGGACATGTTCAATGAAGAATCCCTCGAACGACGAGATGATGTCGATCGCTATTTGGTGATAGGGGATCATGTCTTCATGACGAACCTCGTACGAGCCCCGAATCTGGTTGACAATTAACTGCGAATCGCCGTATGCTTCGAGATATTCTACTCCCAGCTCTCTTGTAAGTTGGAAGCCGATGACCAGAGCGTTGTACTCGGCCACATTGTTAGAGCAGGGTTCTGTGAGAGAGTAGGCACGATTGATCACCAATCCGGAAGGAGAAACCAGCACCACCCCGACTCCGACAACGATGTTGCCCTTGGGTCCGGTTCTTGAAGCACCGTCGAAGAACATCCGCCATATATTATCGTGAGAAGTTGCATTCGAGTCGACGACCTCATATGGGATTTCTTCATATATTCTGGACGACTCCGAGCCCGGGTGGGCTGCCAAAAAGTCTGCCAGGGCTTGACCTTTGACAGCCTTTTGTGGGACAAAGATCATATGATAGGGGGACAGTAATATTTCCCATGTAGCGAGGCGGGAGCTGAGTGCCCCTGGTTTAGTCATGAGGACCCTGAGAGGGTTGATTCGTGAGATCACATGTATAGTTTGTCCAGTGACATAGTGCCGCATTTTTTGAATAGCGAATACCAGGGCGATGCATTCCTTCTCCACGGCGGTGTATCGGTGCTCTGGCCCAATCATCATTCGACTGAGATAATATATAGCTTGTTCGTGACCTGCATCGTTGTTTTGTGCTAACAGAGCACCAAGGGAATGTTCCATTGCTCGTACGTAGAGCAGAAATAGTTTTCCAGCAACCGGGGCCACCAGGACTGGAGGATTTGACAAATATTCTTTGATGCTGTCGAAGGCACGCTGGCATTCCTCGTCCCATACGAATGAGACGCCTTTCTTCATGAGGTGTGTGAACGGTCGACATCGCCCAGAGAGGTTAGAGATGAATCTTCTGATGTAAGCTAGCCTCCCTTGAAGGCCTCTGAGTTCGCAGAGATTTCTCGGGGGACCCATCTCCATAATTGCTTTCGTCTTCTCAGGGTCTACATGAATACCCTGGGCGGTGATGATGAAACCCAAGAACTTTCCGCTGGATATGCCCAAGAAAGATTTCGTCGGGTTCATTTTTAAATTGTGGGCTCGCATCAGGTCGAATACCGTCCTCAGGTCCTGCAGGTGGTCTCCCTTACAGCGACTCTTGATGGCGATGTCATCAACATAGCATTCCACCATTTTGCGCAAGTGTTCTCTGAAGATGATACTCATGGCTCGTTGATATGTGGCGCCAGTATTCTTTAAATCGAAAGGCATGGCTGTGTAACAGTATGTGTCAATCGGTGTTCGGAATGATGTATGCTTTTCGTCGTCAGGAGACATCTTGATTTGGTTGTACCCCGAGAATCCATCCATGAATGCCATACGTTCGAAGCCGCATGTGTTGTCAATCATGATGTCTGTGATGGGGAGGGAGAATTCGTCTTTGGGACATGCCTCGTTCAGATTGCAGAAGTCGATGCAGATTCGAATCTTTCCGTTCTTTTTGAGGACCAGAACTATGTTGGCGACCCAGTCCGGATGTTGTTCCTCACGAATGAAGCCGCTGGCTATTAGTTTGTTGACTTCGGCTTCGATCGCATCCATAACGCCTGGGCGGAAGCGTCGTTGTTGCTGCTTGACTGGCTTTGCATCTGGCTTTGCATCTGGCCGCTGGCTATTAGTTTGTGAAGAGCAATATCGGGATCTAACCCCGGCATGTCTTCATAACTCCATGCGAACACATCAATATATTCTCTGACAAGTTCCAGCAGCGATTCTCGTTCTTCGTCTGTTAAGCTTTTACTGACGAAGATTGGCTTTGGAGAGGATTCGCTGCCGAGGTCGACTTGTATAACCTCATCTTCAGTAGGGGGTTCTCTCAGTTCAAACCGCTTTTCCTATTGTGCATTCAACTGTTGGGCCCACGGCTCTAGCTCGAGGATTTCAGAAATGTCTTCATCTTCTTCATAGACGTCGGCGAATACCATGTTGACTGACAGGACTTGTCTGAATATGTCTCCAATGCTGGTATCCGAGTCAGAAGTTGGTGACCCGGTTGAATGTGACTGCCAGTCACATTCTTCATCTGAACTCTCAGGGGTCGTCGTGGGTGTTACATACCCTAATCCACATCGAGTTTTGCTATAGTAGTCCCGTGGCTTACCAGCCGGGACTTGTGGCTTCAAAGATAATCGTCGCCCGGTGCCGTAGTTCAAGCCTGGCGTAGTCTCCAGATCATACCCCTGTTTTTGTATGAGATATTTGGATTGGGGGCTATAAAGATACAGAGGCAGTCTTCCGGCATCTGACCCAAGGTCGACTTCTTTTATGGTGAAGGGGTACGAATCGTCCTTCCGGCCGAAGATGATTAGATGATCCCCTCCCTCGATTATGTGGTAGGCGTCTTCCACTGGAGTAAGCTGGATTGCGGTGTACACATTTGTCACCTGTGTGTGTAGGTGGGTGCCTATACCATGTTCTATAGCATACATTGTACATAGCTTATTGAGCTCGAGGTAGTTCAAAGATAGCCCTTTATTGATGAAGTAAGGTATCTTTTCTAGGGGGATTACATCATCTGCGGAGGGAACATCAGTGTGGGCAGCCATATACTTGGCTAGCTCTGGTTCCTCTTCGACTACCCCCTGTATAAACGAAGACTGAGAGGCCGACCTGGGCAGCTTGATTGTCAGAGGTTCAGTTGGTGGAGCAGAGCATGGAGTTGTTGGCAGGCTAGCGACCCCCAGCTTGATACTTGATGCTGGGCGGGGAGTGATTGGTTCGCTAGAAGTCCCAGACCTTGCATCGGGATGACGACTCTTCTTGGGAAGACGTATCGTCATTGGCTTATCGGAGGGATTGAGCTTCTCCGTTTGTGGCTGATCGACTCTCGGCAGCCTAAGTGTCAGTGGCTCCATTGTGGGTCTTGGCACTTGGCCAGACCTTGGCAGCCGGATTATCATCTGCTCTTCTTGCGCCGAGAGGCTGATTGCGTCCTTCCGTAGAGTGGCTGTAAGGGGTACGGACTTGCCAGGTTTGCGAGCTTGGAGGTGGATCGTCAGAGGTTCTTCTGATCCTGTGGCTGTCTCGGTACGAGCTTGCACATCTCCTTCACCGAGGTATTTCTTCGACTTTTCGTACAGGCAAGAGTCTGAGTAGTAGGATTCGACCCCTTTGAAGGGATCGATATCAGCAAATTCTGTCCTCACGAAGCCGTCTTTGTCGACGTACTTGAAGCACTGGTGTAGCGTGGAAGGCACGATCATGTAATCGTGTATCCAAGGGCGTCCCAAGAGGATGTTGTAAGAAGTATCTGCATCTATGACGTAGCAGGTCACTTCTAACTGGAGATCGCCAATCTGACATTTCAGACGAATCTTCCCAATTGGGTAGCTCCTGCCCGAATTAAAACCGCTGATGGCGGTGCTTGTTGGCGTCAGGCGATGCATCGGGATACGGAGATGATGTAGCAGACCCTTTGGAATGATGCTTATGGAAGACCCCGGATCAATGTGCATCCGATCCACCTTTATGTTGCCGATGTATCCAGTATAGTATAACGGACGATCATACAGATTGGTCTTGATGAGCATGTCCTGTGGAGTGAAGACGATATTGGGCATCGCTCCTGTGCACACGCTGTCTTGGAGATCTGCAGGCAGGTTTTCTCCCGTGAGGTTGACCTGAGCCAGGTACGCGTCGGCATTTTGGAGTGCATCGCTCAAAGCCGCGCGAATATTTTTTGAGAGTCTTAGAAGCTCGTATAATGACAACTTGGCCGGTGTGTTAGCCAATTGTGCCAGGATGTCGAAGTTGTAGGGCTTCTCCAGCCCCTGCGGTGCCTCTTTTCGGAGGGATTTGTTGAAGCGAGTCTCCTTCGGCCTAGGCTTGTCGATCGTCGGAGGCTGAGCCGGTCCCGGAGCATCAGTTGTAGTGGGCTGATGATCTTCAGCCGTGTTATCAGCCACCGGTTGGGATTGTGCCGCAGACCGAGTGACGATGGCTGTGGCTTCTTCGACATCTGCCGAGATTGTGCGGCAGGATCTGACTTTTCCACCCTTTTTTATGCGAGTGGAGGATGGCGTAGACTGAGTCACTTCAGATACCAAGTCTGGATGGACCCATATGATCTCCCTCCGTGATGTGGTGAGGGGCACCAAACCGGCAGCCTGTTCTCGGAGAGGTGGAAGATTAGCAATCTCCATTGTTGCCAGAGGGATGGGGACCACACCATCTTGAGTCTCTGTCGGTGGGAAGCTGCCGAATTATACTGACACCATGTTGGCTGCCACAGTCACCTCCTCGAAATCGATAGCCAGAGCATTCGAATCGATGAGGTTTTGGATATACCGTTTTAATTGGAAGCAGACATGTATAGCATGGTGGACGTAGCAGTAGTAATGGCAATACTTCGGGTTCTCTATTTCTGCCGGCCGAGGTTCCCGTCTTGGTGGAGGAAGCTGAATTCTGTCTCCTTGTATGAGCATGTCCAAGATGGGCTTGACGTGACCGTCTTCGAAGGAGTAAGTGATTTGCGGCCATTGTTTGTCTGCCGGCTTTGGCTCAGGTTTCTGGGCTGTATCGGCCACCATAGCCTGCTTATCCCTGCTGTCCCGACTGTTGGAGGGGCTACCCCCATTGTCGTTGTTGGTGTTGGGACGCTTGCCCTTGTTCTCTCCGTCCGAGATGTGCAATCCCAGTTGGCGAGCCTTCTTCAACCGTTCTTCGACGCTAGTGGCACTGATGATAAACGTCTTCCAGTCCTTGAATTGACTTTCGCCCATCTAGAGACTGATTGTTGGGAGCAATCTCTTTTGGCAAATTTCAATTAAGGAGGAATCCGGATTTCAAGACGGCAGCTTCATTGCGGTTTGGCGAAACCGCTCAATATAGTTCCTTGTCAGCTCTTTCTTCCCTTGGACGACGTCCATGAGGGTGGACATTGTGATGTCCTGCCCTACTTCGTAGAACCTCTCCAAGAACATGCGCTTGAAGCCGGCGAAGGAATGGATGCAGTTGTCTGGCAGGTTGCGAAACCAGTCGAAGGCGACTCCTTCCAATGCCCCGATAAATAATCGTGTGAGGATGGCATCATCATGGGGCAGATGGTCGGTGGTGACCTCAAAGTAAGTAATGTACCGACTTGCTGAGGTCTTGCCATCATAAGGATTGATATTGAACGGCTTATATCTTGGTGGGAATGGAACATCCCTCCAGGCCGCAGGGTACGGTTGCCGTATTCTGAGGTCTTGAGAATTTTCTCGAGCGTGAAACATGGCTCGGAGCTTCTGGACCTCTCTTTTCGCTTCGCGGGCTTCATCCACGACGGTGGGGGACGTTCCTTCAGGAGGATTGTTGTCCGGGTTCGGTGCTGCTGAATTCGAGTCCGCATTGACCGCAGGACCCACGCTTGTTTGGCCGGGCATTCCTCCTTGCGGAGTTGGAAGAGCCGCTTTGATCTCGTCTACAGATTTGACCAAGGCAAGAAGTATGGCCTCCAGAGTGTCGATGCGTTGGCGATCACTGGAACCACCTTGGTTACCGTCCGTCATGAATACCGTCCTTACGTGAGGAGAGATGGACGGAGCAGTGGAGGAAACGCCCTCCGAATTATACCCCTGTAGTGAGAAGTCATCGGGATATGTGGGAATGTTATCCTCTGGTTCGGACTCGAAAGGAACAGTACCCCCAATCTCCGAATTTGCCTCGTCTTGGGAGTTGTGGATGTCGTCGGGGACGTCAGGGTTTGTTGCATCTGATGGGAGAGTTGTTTCCTCCGGCTCGTCTTCTTGGAACATCGAATTATCGTGGAGGTTCGGAGGAGTGCTACCCCCAGTCCCAGCAACCCCCATTGTTGTGGATGATGAATCTCCCGTTGTAGCAGATTTCATCTTAGAACGGGTACCTTGGAAAACTCCGGTGGTGGGCGCCCGTTTAGACGAGAGTCTCTTAGTAATAGTGGTTGATATCTTTGGGCTGGAGATGCTTGCCTTCTTCCCTCTCCCCTCGGCGGGGATTTTCTGAGTGGAGTTGCAGGGGACAACAGGAGGCGCCTCGTCCTCTGAGCTTGATCGTCGCAGTCTTTGGAAGACGGACCGCCGGTCCTCTTGTACTGTTGCGTTGCTGCAACAGTAGTTGACGATGACTTGGGTGCAGTAACGTCCGTGGGAGGACTCTTTGCACCCCGGGGCACCTTCTCTTTTCTTGCGTTTGTGGAGGATGGCCTCACGCAAGTCAGATGGGTCCGGATCGACCATGTTTGCTCCCTGGATTTCGGAATACTTTTGGGAACCTCTCTGTCCATTTGCCGTCGGGGGCTGGACTCGAGTGGCTCTGTACAACTTTCCATCAGAGGCCCGCGTAACAGTACACGGGACGCCCGGATGGTCAGAGGTCGGATCAACGGACCGAGCTTGCCAAGCTCGTGCTGCCCTAGACTTCTTCACTCTAGTGCGTGAGGGCACATAGTAGTAAGAGTCTAAGTGGTGCTGGAGAGAATCAGACATGTCTTCTTAGGAGCACAGGAGATCAGGACCATAGGTGAGGTGGTCGAAGACAGAACCTCGTGGAGTAGACGTCATGCGGCTGGAATCATCAATCCTCATGCGGCTGGCAGTTGTGGCCGCATGGGTCTTCTCCAAGCGGCTGGAAACCCTGGCCGCATAAGTGTTCTCCATGCGGCTGGAAATCCTAGCCGCATGAGTACTATGCATTGGCTAGCAGTTTCAGCCGCATGGTCATCATTCATGCGGCTGGCCATCTTAGCCGCATGAGTCCTCGCTTTACGGCTAATGCCCTTGTTCGGTTTCTTTCTGGAGCCCATAGAATCGCTCTTTGCCCCTGCAAGTCCAGCATCGTAGTGCTTTCCTCTGCCGGACTTGGGGACAGCAGAGCCTTCTATGACTTGAAGTGGGGCCGCACGAGAATCGCCTTCACCGTCTTGGGTAGCAGAGAGTACTCCATCGAGGGCCTGGGGAGGAGCAAACGATTTTGGCCTCCACTCTTTGCGAGCCTTCGTGGTGCGGGTGCGCTTCTGGACCGGGCCAGCGCTTCCTTCGGAGAGCATTTCTTCGAACGCCTGTTGGTCGAAGCGGACGACCATCTTCTGTTATGTGGAGCCAAGTTTGGCTGCATCCGATTGCATCACCAACTCCTCAGCCGTGGAGAAGTTTGTCCCCAGCAGAGTCGCCATTGTGTTTGCCATGAAATATAAAAGAGCAGAACAATTATCGGAGGACTGGACTTTTACTTCACGTTACAAACTCGCTTGTACAAAGAAAGCCTAGGGACAAAAGTCTAGGTACAGCAGTCTAAGTACAATTGTTTATTTTAGATTCTGGGGGGTGACGATAGAGGTTCGGGAAAGCGACGGCCGCTCTGCCTTACTCCTTGGACGATCGGTATGCAGCCTTGGCTCCGGAAGATTGCTTAGCGTTGAAGAAATGCTCTCTTTGCTCTCTCTGCTTTTCTCTCCAAGTCTTCTAATGCTCTCTGATCTCGAAAAAGGGGGTCCTTTGTAAGGGAATGGCACCTTGCTATTTATAAGAAGGGGAATGCAATCATTAGGGTTTACAGTGATTACCCCTTAGAGTGGCGACGGCCTGTTGATTGATCAATCTGAGCCATTAATCTTGATTGTGATGAATCTGGGCCACTTAATGTAGATTGTACCAAATCTCATAAGTAATTAATGCTGATTGGAATGAATCCTCGTGATGATGATTTGCTGATGTCTGCGAATCTGGATGAATAAGTTTAATTCATTCTCCTGCCACGTGTTCCAGATTATTGGGATTTGACCCGATCTTTGATTGCAGTAAATCTGGGAAATTGATTGGCTTTATAACACGTGTCCTGGGAGTCGCTATGAGGATTGAGCCGCATAAGGACTGAGCCGCGTAAGGATGGAGCCGCATATGACTGGCCACGTGTCAGGACTGCTTGGGGAGTGGCCCCCCGAACCTTTGAACCATATGATGGGTAGTGAGCCGCATGGAGATGATCCTTGCGAGCCGCATGGGGAGGCCTCTGCTTGAGCTGCATGGAAATGCCTCCGCTTGAACCGCATGGAGATGGTCCCCTATTTGAGCCGCATAGAGGGGGCCTCCGATTGAGCCGCATAAGACTACCTCGGCTGAACCGTATAGGACAGCGTCAACCTGAGCCGCATGGGAGGTCTTTGCTTGGGCCGCATATGAATGCCTTGGCCTGAGCCGCATAAGGCAGCTTCATCCTGAACCGCATGAGAAGTCTTCGCTCGAGCCGTATACGAACATCCACGTGGCAAGGCCATGTGGCATTTTCTGGATCTCGGGAGATTGTGTCAGAGATCTCCTTCGTTCCCTAGGGTTTGTCATTATGACAGAGTCATAATTACCTCTTTGTCAGGGTTGTCACTTCGTCGGAGCTGTTAGCCGTTAAAGTAATTAATGCAGGAGGGGAGAACTTTTGCAAGCCACGTGTCCTCTGAGCCGCAGAATATCTCGAGCCGCATAGTCCCTTGTGCCGCATGACTCTCTGAGCCGCATGGGCTTTCTGAGCCGCATGAGTCTTCCTGGCCGCATGGATCTTTCTTTTTATTATTTTCCATGCTTCTACAGGTATAAGCCTGTCGGTGCGAGTCAAGTCAAAGCGCGCTAGACTTTGAATGCAATCAAGCACTTGACGCACAGATAGATGCCATACAGCCGATTACTGTGAAAACATCATAGTAGATGAAACCCTTCCTTGACAATATTCATTTCTATGTCTTCGCACATCTCCAAGATGGAAGTTTCGCACCAGCGAATGCAATTAATTCTACACGGTCCAGTCCGAATGAACTTCGCGGAAGCAGGAATTCCTGGACCACGAGAACGACGATATAGCTTATAGCATGCAGCAGGTGGCTCACCTTGTCACATGGATTTCTCAATAAAAGATTCAATCAACACAACAAGGCCCAGTCGCACAAAGGAATTGATGTGGTCTTGCCCCAGCTAGGATAGGATGAAGCATGAAAGATATGTTAGTTGGCTATCAGTTCATTTGTTGATATGTGAGTTTCTATGGTCATTTTTGCCATGAGAGACGAAGAGGCAGTCCGCGGTAAGTTATAGGAAAGGAGCCGGCAGCCAAGATAAGAGCCTATTGTACCCAGCAGAGCAGATCAGGTGCAAAGTGAATTCCACCACATCACTTTAGAGTAGTTAATGAAAGGTCGCTTTGCGTTGGATGCTCTTGACCCTCCCCACAATGATGGCCCTGTTGTCTTGGGGAGCGTTAAAGCTTGCTTCTTCTCCAGAGTTTTCTTGGTCATCAATACGACGACCTGTCCTTAATAGAACTGATCTGATTCTCAGAACAAGAGGAATTTCGTACTTCTGTCGGACCCAGAATCATACCTCCATTTCATCTCCGGGCCAAAAGAAAAGGATGCGCCGAGATTACCGTTTAGTCAAACTGTATCTAAGCTTTTGTAGTTTATCAAAGCTAATCATGCAATGGCCGGAGGGCCGTAAGGTATCTCCCGCCACTATACATGTGAAGAATGACAGTCCCGGTCCGCGGTGTATCGACATTGCGAATACCCTCTAGGTGTCAGCCCGTCTGATGTTAGGCTCATGGAACCTAAAACCATGGTTGTCCCGTTGAGACTTGGCTTCCGCTGGAAACCAAGTCAATGTATTATATTATAACAATCAAACTCATACAAGGAGCATCAAAAGTCAAATTCACTTTCCATGGCAGGTTCAAATCTCTTAAGCTAAGCTTTTTTCTTTCCGATACAGTGGCACTCCTTTCATCTTTGGATGCACGATTGACTTTGTACGCTCCATCCTTCGGCCCTTCGCCTATAGGCTTGGCAGGCAAGCTACGAAGCGACTAGCTTCTACCGGGAGCAAAGCTTTGTAGAAGCTTCTAGAGGCATTCTGGTAGGAAGGCCGACCACTACATAAAGCGTAAGCAAGCACTTGGCTTGGGAGCAAGTAAGGAAATGAAGCAAGGTAAACCTGTATATAGTTTCAGTCATAAGCTGAGCGCATCCAGTAAGCAAGCCAATTAGAAAGCCTCTTACCGATCCTGTGAGAAAACCAGATGAGGAGATAGAGTAGGATATAAAATAGATAGCCCAATCCCGATTAAGAAAACTCTCCTTCATCTAACCCCACACCCTACTTAGGGTCTACTTGGATTGTGGAAAAAAATAATAAGCAGAGTTAAATGAGAATTAAGTGAAGGAATATTAAGTCAGGGAGAGGGAGTGAATACATATAATTGCAGGTTGTGTTAATAATTTTGGTTGTATTAGAAAATTTAAGTGGTATAAGCATTAACAAAAAATACAATACTTATCAAAATATTATGATTACATATGGCATAAAATTAGGCTTGATTGGATTTTTGATTAAAATTTGTCAATTTTTTTTTAACTTTACAAATCTGATACCTATAAAAAATAACTATAAGTTATTTTTTCACAAAATATCTTCACAAATAATATCTTTGCAAAATATCTTCTCAAAATATCTTCACAAAGAAAATAACTATAAATTTAACAACTATATAAAGAAAAAATACCTATAAAAATATCTTCGCAAAAAAGTTATTTTAACTTTTTATAAATCTTGGAAATTATGTTTTTCCTTATCAACTCAACAAATGCATCGTCGACAATTTTCTTACCAACGACGAGTAATAAATATGAGAATGCGAGAAGAGACATGAAGCACCTAGGCAAAGTTAGAAAGCTACGAAAGAGCAGGTTGAAAACATGAAAAATAGGAAAGAAAATCATAATTTTTTATAGGCCAAATAAATAATATTTATAATTTTTTAAACAAAACTCCTCATTTTTTCTTGTTAACCATTTCCCCAATTTTTTGGGGTTAAAAATGGGTAAAAGAAGGATAAGCAAATCTCACTTAACCCTATCTAAGTCCCTCTCGTAAACCCCCACCGTCAAACCATGCATAGTTATTTGTCCTCTCTCGCTTAACTTTTTCTCACTTAACTCTTTTAGCCCTCAATCAAAATAGACCCTTGCGGTCTGCATTGATTGAGAAGAAAAAAATGAACATAGTTAGCTGGGTTAAGTGAAAAAAGTTAGGTGATAGTGAGTAAGTTAGTATATAATTTTGTTTGGATTTGATGGAGGGTGTGTTAAATAACTCTTGTTTGAATTTTTTTAGTGGGAGGAGAATTAATAAAAGGCTTTTAATTTCAACATGATACCTTTAGCTATTACAGTTTTTCAACTTAATACCCAAAACTTTAAAACTAAAAATTTAATACATCAACTATAAATGTACAGCTTAATATCTTACCAGTGTTAACAAAAAGGACTAAATGACCAAAATATTCGCATTCTTCTTCTATCGTCTCTCCCCAACAGCAGCGGTGCGCAACGAAAAGGGTGGTGGGAGCATGGGGGAGGGGTGTAATTTAGTAAAAAATAAATAAAAATAAAAAAATTAACCCATGACTGACAGAGGGTACCAAGTTGAAAATATTCAATAGTTGATAATACAAAGTTGTCGAGTAAAAAAGTTTAAGATATCAAGTTGAAAAACAAAAATAGTTGAGAGTATCAAGTTAAAATTTGGCTTTAATAAAAAATACAATAGTTACAAAAATATCCTTATTGCATGTGGCATAAAATTGTACAAAATATATGTGGTCATCAACTCAACAGATGTATAAAATATATGTTGTCATCAATTATCTCTCATTTATTTTTTATGTACATGGACGATATTTTTTATACATCAAATATATGTGGTCATCACTCAACGGTTGTACCAAAAAACATAGTTGTCGATTTTATTTTTCTTATCATTTCAACAACTAATAATAAGAGAAAGCAAAAGGAGACGATGCACCTGTAAGACAGCAAGTTGAAAGCCATGAGGACGGTGTTGGTTTTGGTCTTTTAAAGTGAATTTTAGTCCCACATCGGCTAGACCAAAGGACTTGTATCTCTATATATTAGCTTTGCTTCTTTAGAGATGCACATGTGGTGTGGAGGTGCACATGGGTGTGCCATGTGGGGTTATTTTTCTAATGAAAAAAAGACTAAATCAACAATTGAAAGCATTCATGCTTTTTGCTCTTGGGAAATTTATTTCCATGGGAGCTAAGCCCGTAGGGGCTAGCGACTCGGACTCGGACTCGGACTCGGGCTCATGGGCCATGAGGCATAATGTGGCGTTTTGTTGGCGCACTTTGCACTAGCACGTCAGCATCGTCGCTAGGCGTATAGTGCGCTTTAGTTGCGAGCCACTTGCGATGCCACGTTGCGCAAGTCCAGTTGCTACATGTTCGGGTGGTTTTTACCATGACCCAACTTTGTGGCAACCGAGCAGTTGCTGCAGGGCCTATATAAGGCATCCTCTCTCTCACAAGGCTGGTAATATACAAGAAAGAGAAGCCACCACAGAAAGTTTACGAAGTATTTTTTAGCACAAGTAAACAGAGAATTCAGAAGTGTTCTTTAACACAGTTTTGATCGGAATTTGCTTGCAAATTCCAGCAGCCTTCGAGAGAGAAAGGAAAGGCGCCGCACCAGCGTTGCTTTTGCACGGGAGTTCGTGTCCATCCGAGGAGTCAGAAGAGCAGGAGTGTTCCAAGTTCTCCGAAACTTGCTGGTTTCTGGAAGCTGTTCGTGTAGGGCGAATAAAGCTTTGAGCAACGGTGATTATTCACCCCAGCAGGAGTTCTTCCATCTTTCGCAGTCACCTTCTTCGTTGCTGCCAGTAATTCTGATTGTATCTTCTTTTTAGAAGTACTACGATCGATTGCTGTTGATTACGAAATTTTTAGATTCTCGTAATTCATAATCACCTTCCTTGAAGTGTTGATTTGAAATTGTTTTTACAATTGTTTCATTTTCTCAGTTTTTCATCGAAAAATTGTGCCCCGGCACTATCAATCTCAAAGCTTTATTACTACGATAGAAAACTTTAATGCTTCACTCCTAATACTGACTTTTGTAAGTTAGAAAATTTGATGGAGAGCATTATCAAGTCTGGAAGAGGAAGGTTTATCTCACTCTTCAACTCAGAGACGTTGATCACGTGCTTCTTGAAGAGGAACCTACCATTCCAGATACTGGGTCTGCTGCCGCAATCACTGCGGCTACTAAACTTCAGGCCAAGTGGAGAAGGGAGAATAGTATTTGCAGGTTGCTTATCCTGAATGCTATAGAGGATTCCCTAGCAGTATCCTACAGTAAGAAACCAATTGCCAGAGACATATGGGAGTCTCTGGAGAAACTGTACGAAGAAGACAAAAACAGGAGCAAGATATTTGTGGTTGAAAAATATCACAAATAGCTCTTTGAGGACGAAAAGTCCATGCTGTCGCAGGTAAAAGAATTTATGAAGCTGCGACAGAAGTTGGAAGACGAGGCGATGCCCTCCCTGACAAGTTTGTTGTTGGAGGGATTGTCTCAAAGCTCCCCGCTGGGTGGAGTAAGTTCTATGCAAATATGCATAGGAAGAAGCTAGAGGTCAGCCTTGAAGATCTCTTACAGGAAATCTATGTTGAGGACCGGATGCGGGCTCAACTGAAGGTGGACGTACTGTCCAAGCAATTGGCTAACGCCAATCTGGTTCATACCAAGGAACCAAGGGAAAGCAGGCGGCTTCCACAGCAAGAAGAAGGACCCTAACAATCTGAACGTGAATGGGACTTCCTTTAAGCGAAAGAAGGCAAAGTCTCAGATGCCTTGTTTCAAGTGTGGCAAGAAGGGCCACTTCAAGAACGAATGCAAAGCAAAGACCAAGCAATCTGAGCAAGGAGAGCCTAGTAAGGTATCTATGATCACTGACGTTGTTGCTATGATTGCACAGGTTGATCGGTAAGGACTGCCTCTGACTGGTAGGTAGACACTGGAGCCTCCTGCCATGTCTGCTCCAGTAAGGAGTGGTTCACCACCTATACACCTACTTCTGAAGTGGTTATGATGGCGAACCAGCACAAGCTGAAGTGCTCGGGTCGGGACGATGGTTGAAGCTGACTTCGGGGAAGTCTCTGACGCTTCAAGGCATGAAGCACGTACCTGCTATCGCCAAGAACCTGATCTCAGGAGGCCTACTCTGCAATGCAGGCCTCAGGAGACATCAATGCTGGCCAGATGGTGATGTCTATCAAGGGAACATATTTCGGGAAAGCTTTTTATACCGAAGGAATGTTCAAAATTCAGCTTGTAAATCAGTCCAATGTAATTAATGTGATTAATGAAATCACTCCTTCTGCTTATACTCTTGAGTTGTGGCATAATAGGCTAGGACATGTTCATTGTAAACGAATAAACAGAATATCTAGTCTAGGACTTATCTCCAAATGTGGAGGTAAGGTAGAGAAATGTGAATTTTGTGCTCAAACAAAGATCACAAGAAAACCCTTTCCTCGGGTTAATCGAAGTACATATCTTCTGGAGTTGGTACACTCCGATATCCGTGACTTCAAACAGTTCTCTACAGAGGCCGAGATGAAGTATTTCATAACCTTCAACGATGACTTCTCAAAGTATGCGTTCGTATACTTGCTGAAGGCTAAAGACAAAGCATTCGAGAAGTTCAAGGAGTTCAGAGCCGAAGCTGAGCGGCAGACTGGACAACAACTCAAAAGAATAAGAAGTGATCGAGGTGGGGAGTACAGGTCTCATAAATTCGCATCGTTCTACAAAGAACAGAATTGTCAATGAGACTACGGCTCCGTACTCTCCTCAATCAAACAGAGTAGCAGAGAGGAAGAACAGAACGTTAACAGAAATGATTAACAATGTTGTTGACTGCTGGCCTTCCTAAGTGCTACTGGGGAGAAGCTGCATTGACGGCCACTTTTATTCTAAATAGAGTGCCTCATGCAACTTCAGACATTACTCCTCATGAACACTGGTTCAAGGTAAGGTCAGACCTAACTTGAATGTCATTCGAGTGTGGGGGTGTCTGGCGTATGTCAAGCTTCAAGATCTGAAGATTCAGAAGCTTGGGACAAGGACTACTAAGACGATCTTCTTGGGGTATGCCGAGAAGAGTGATGCTCGGAGATTTCTTGATATTGAGTCAAATCATATCATTGAATCTCGCGACGCAGAATATTTTGAAGACAAATTTGCAAGGCACAAGAATATTCTTGCGGATGTTCCAGAGAACAATGAGGGTGCGCAGGAAACTGAAGTCTTCAATGAAGATGTGGTCCAAGAAGATGTTGTTGTTGAAACAATGATTGAACCAGAACAAGCTGAGCCGTCAGCTAAGCGTATGAGGAGGCCGAAGGATTTCGGAAGTGACTTTGTCACCTATCATATGGAAGCTGATCCGCTTACCTATGATGAGGCGATGAAGACCAGAGACACGATTTTCTGGAAGGAGGCGATTGACAATGAATTTGATTCTATCACCTCAAATAACACTTGGGTGTTGGTTGATCTTCCTGAAGGAGCGAAATCCATTGGATGTAAATGGATCTTCAAGAAGAAGATGAAAGCAGACGGAACTATTGACAAGTTCAAGGCTAGGTTGGTAGCCAAGGGGTTTTCTCAGAAGCAGGGGATTGACTATTTTGACACGTATGCTCCAGTAGCCCGGATGACCACCATCAGAATGTTGATTGCTCTCGCAGCAATACATAAGATGGTGATACAGATGGATGTAAAAATGGCTTTCTAAATGGCGAGCTGACCGAAGAGATTTACATGCAACAGCAGAGGGATTTGTCATCAGGGGTCTTGAAGATAAAGTCTGCAAGTTGGTAAAATCTTTATACGGTCTTAAACAGGCTCCCAAGATGTGGCATGAGAAATTTGACAAAGTTATAAGGTCAAATGGCTACATGGTCAGCGATACGGACAAGTGTGTTTACACGAAGTTCGCTGATAGAAGAGGTGTGATTGTTTGTCTGTACGTGGACGACATGCTTATCCTAGTACGGATATTAGCTGTGTCACAGAGACAAAGAAATTCATCTCAAGCAAGTTCAGTATGAAGGACTTGGGGGAAGCTGATGTGATCTTAGGGATTAAGATCATCCGGACAGACACTGGACTAGCGCTGTCACAGTCTCATATTGAGAAAATGATCACTCGTTATGGGTATCGGGATCTTCCAGGGATCGATACGCCGTACAGGTGTGATCTGAAGCTGAAGCCTAATTCAGGGGAAAGCGTCATGCAGCTGGAGTATACAAGCGTAATCGGAAGTTTGACGTAGGCTACTACTGCCACAAGGCCTGACATAGCTTTCGTCGTAGAATGCTGAGTCGTTTAACGAGCAACCCAGGTGCTGAACACTGGAAAGCTGTGAAAAGGGTTATGAGATATCTCAAGAAGACTCAGACATATGCACTGTACTACAGCGGAGATCCGCGGTAGTGGAAGGCTTCAGTGATGCCAGCTGGCTGCTCAGAGATGGAGAGTGAGAGGTCCACAGGTGGATTCATTTTCACAATGGATGGAGCTTCTATACCGTGGAAGTCGAAGAAGCAGACTATGCTCTCGCGGTCATCCATGGAATCTGAGTTCTTTGTACTTGATACCGCAGCCGAGGAAGCAGAATGGCTTCGGGAGCTCATGAATGATCTTCCAGCGGTTGGGGCACAAATACAGTGATACCGATATACTGCGACAACCAGCGACTGCGGCGGTGGCATTAAATGACCTCTTCAATGGGAAGAAGAGGACTGTGCGGTTGAAGCACAGGGCAGTACACGATCTTATCAAGAGAGGTGTAATTGCAGTGATTGATGTTCGGAGTCAGAAGAACCTGGCGGATCCGTTCACCAAGGGCCTCAAGCGCCAGCTGGTCGATGACACAGCTTGTAAAATGGGCTTGAAGGCATTCTGATATTATATTGTATTCCTACCATAAAGTTTTATGCTAATAGTTCAAAGAGAAATCTACTAGGCATCTAGCTTTTGGTTTAAGGGAGGACCACTAATCGAAATAATATCAGGAACGGTGGGTACATGTTCTATTGGGCATGGAGAGGTTACGGACCTATAACTACTGTTGTCTACTGTTGTTTTCTGCGAAAAACGGTTCCTGTGGGAAGGTTGGCTTAATTGCCTTAATGAGTTCTCAGGCAGAGTGAATGCTGGTGTGCTTTACAAGAAGCACGGTAGAGCAGCACTACAAGGAGTGAAACTCCATGCTACAGTGGGGTGACTCCACAATGAGGTTCCTATATGTGGGGTGTTGCCCAGGAATAGGATAAAGTCTCGGCTTTGCAGGCCAAGTCACAGCGGCGTAGCATGCAAATAGGCAGTTAGCCTAATGCTGTATGTTAAAATAAAGAGGGGTGTAGTCAGCACTACAAAGAGGAGGAGTTCCTCATGTTACAGTGGCACGACACCACGATGAGGTACCCGGTTAGGGATAAAGCCTCGGCCTTGCAAGCCATGTCGTTGCGGCGTAACACCGCAAGGGAGCCTAAGGCTTCATGCTGGGTAGTTTGGCACTACAAAGAGGCGGTTGCCTCATGCTACAGTAGTATGACACTACGATGAGGTTCCCGGTACGGGTAAGGCCTCGGCTTTAAGCCATGTCATAGCGGCGTAGCACCGCAAGGGAAGCGCAAAGCGCTTCATGCTATGTCTCTTTATAATGAACTCACCTATAGTGTATGGACAAAGAGATATCAGGCCGTCTCTTGAGGGTAAACTTGTAGATGCCCAAAATTATACACTGAAACCAGGCTGGCAGAGGGCCTTTAATGTGTAGCCAGAAGCACATGTAACTACATTATATGAGTGGAAAGAATTTCAGCTATGATGCAGAATTCAAGGCTTAATCCATTCTTGTATTATAGTCTGTTGTTTGACCCATGTGGGAAGATTCAAGTCGTCAGCGACATCTCTCCTAATGCATGATGGACAGTTATTGTGGGGAACACTTATACTATATAGAGATATGGAGGATTGTTGGGTTTTGGTCTTTTACAAAGTGAATTTTAGTCCCACATCGGCTAGACCAAAGGACTTGTATCTCTATATTAGCTTTGCTTCTTTAGAGATGCACATGTGGTGTGGAGGTGCACATGGGTGTGCCATGTGGGGTTATTTTTCTAATGGGAAAAAGACTAAATCAACAATTGAAAGCATTCATGCTTTTTGCTCTTGGGAAATTTATTTCCATGGGAGCTAAGCCCCGTAGGGCTTAGCGACTCGGACTGGGCTCGGGCTCATGAGGCGTAATGTGGCGTTTTGTTGGCCACTTTGCACTTAGCACGTCAGCATCGTCGCTAGGCGCATAGTGCGCTTTAGTTGCGCTCGTTGCGCGAGCCACTTGCGCTGCCACATTGCGCTGCCCAGTTGTGCAAGCCCAGTTGCGCATGCCCAGGTGCGCGCCCAGGTTGCGCTGGGTTGCACGGGCGCGCTGGTTGCGCTGCGTGCGCCGTGTGCGCAGTGCGCAGTGTGCGCAGTTCAGTGCGCTCTGTCGCGCAGAGTGCAAGGAGCGCGGGGTGTGCAGTTGGCGTAACTTGCAGCAGAACGTGTGTTTGCACGTTCTGGACGGTTGCTACATGTTCGGGTGGTTTTTACCATGACCTAACTTTGTGGCAACCGAGCAGTTGCTGCAGGGCCTATATAAGGCATCCTCTCTCTCACAAGGCTGGTAATATACAAGAAAGAGAAGCCATCACAAAAAGTTTACGAAGTGTTTTTAGCACAAGTAAACAGAGAATTCAGAAGTGTCTTTAACACAGTTGATCGGGATTTGCTTGCAAATTCCAGCAGCCTTCGAGAGAGAGAGGAAATGTGCCGCACCAGCGTTGCTTTTGTACGAGTTCGTGTCCATCCGAGGAGTCAGAAGAGCAGGAGTGTTCCAAGTTCTCCGACGAACTTGCTGGTTCCTGGAAGCTGTTCGTGTAGGGCGAATAAAGCTTTGAGCAACGGTGATTATTCATCCCAGCAGGAGTTCTTCCATCTTTCGCAAGTCACCTTCTTCGTTGCTGCCAGTAATTCTGATTGTATCTTCTTTTTGGAAGTATACGATCGATTGCTGTTGATTACGAAATCTTTTTAGATTCTCGTAATTCAGAATCACCTTCTTGAAGTGTTGATTTGAAACATTGTTTTTACAATTGTTTCATTTTCTCAGTTTTTCATCAAAAATTGTGCCCCGGCACTATCAGACGGAACAACATATTGAAAGAAAGGAAAATGGAGAATATTGTCACAATATTTTATATAAACAAGACAAATCCTCACTTAATCCTCTATGACTTTTTCTTCTAAATCTCCATCCTAAAATTAAATATAATTTTTTTTTCTCACTTAACTTTATTAATTCTGATCCAAGCATACCCTTAGAATACTGTTGGTAAAACTTCAAGGTGCTCGATGTTTCAAATTTTGGATTTGGGAGGAATAAGGGGCAAATTATAGGAAAGTAAGTGATTATTCATTTTTTATATAAATATTTTGGGTGCATTGATTATATATATTTTGACTGTAATATTATAGATAAAGTTATTGTGGATGCATTAAATATATTGTTTTATACTAATACTTTCAATAGCACTAGTTTAATTTAAGTAACCGTTCCGAACCAAACATTTTTTTTTTTAAATTTATAACCTAATGATTCTAACTAAACATAGATATAGAAATGTTGAATTCATTTTTTTGTGGAAAAGCAAGAAATACCAAACTTTCATCAAAACTCTTCCAAAGTTTCACCATATAACTTCTAAATGTCTAAATTGTTCTTAACTTAGTTTATATTATTTAATTATTTTGAAGATATAATTAAGGATATGCCTATTTTAATAATAAATATTTACTATCCATTACCATTTCACTTGTCGTTATTACTCTTTTTTATTTTATGAAAATATAATAGCATAAATTAAATGAATTACAAATATCTTATTTTATCACGAAAAAGAAAAAAATCACAAAAGCATTTATATTATGAATATCACTTTTGAAAAAAAAGAAAGGAGCAATAATAGAGTTGGTAAAATATAAAATATTTTGTCTAAATAACTATAATTATTTATTATGCAATATTTCCTAAAAAACCCAATGCAATAAACTAGCATAAAGTCAGTCAAGTTTAAAGGGTCTTTTGCATATAAGACCCTTAAATACTATAATGTCAAATAAATCTTACTATTTGCTTAAAAGTGCCTCATATAGGAATGAATGCGAGTTATGTGTACGTAGAAACCGCATGACCTTTAACCATTAATGTTGAATTCCTGCATTTATTATCCAATCATGATTTTCATTCCTCCATTAGAGATTCAAAGGTTCGTTAAATTTGTCTACATAGAATTAATTTTAAGTTGATGGACAAGAATATGTTCCTTTTAATTGTCTAAATCGTTGGTGAGTTTCATCTCCACGAATTTATTACATTTGCTTGAATCCTAATGTCGAAATTGGATTTAATTCTAATCAATGTCAAGGGTTATATTCTCAAAATTTTCAATTGTAATATGCGATCTTTTGTGACTTAATCATAAGTTTTGCTGTATTATGTCAAAATAAATAAATCAATCAAAATGAGAGTCCCCCAAATTTGGTATATGCACAACGGTCCAAAAGAATTTTCACAAAATTGCGATAAATTTTGTTATAACTAACAGGTATGCAAATATCTCATGATTGTCCCTACTCATTATAATGTGAATATTTTTTCTTTTCTTTTTGGAGTCCATTTTTTAATATACAAAATGATTAGCTGTGCCTAAAATAAACTTATAAATGAGATTCTAAATTATAATTAAATTAAAATTTAACTTGTAAAAAAAACTCCATTTTTTTCCAAGAGGAAAGATGTTTTCTTCCAAACAATATCAATTAAGATTACAAATGATCCCAACAAAGTTCAATAAGTCAAAGGAAAAAAAAAAATCCCTCTATTCTGAATAAAAATAATAACAACTCTATAATGGGCTTTGATCCATGAGATGATAATTTGGAGTCCATTTCTTATTAACCGGCCCTTCCTTTCTTGTGCAACACGAGTAGTAGAAGACGAGACCTACCAAAAGCAAACCAAGGCCAACCCGCCCTCTTCTTCAAGAGTTCCTCCATCGTCCCCTCCTTTTCCCTATTCTACTCCATCAGTTCGCAGCCATGGCGTTGAGTCGTAACTGGATGTACGAGAACAACGGCGGGTACTTGTTCCTCCTCCTCCGTTTCCTCATAATTATTCTCCTCCTATTCTCCTTATTCTCTCGATCTGCAGGACTTGCGTCGCCATCGCCGGTCTCGACTACTGCGTCGTCGCCGCCGACACGAGGATGTCCGTCGGATACAGCATCCTCACCCGCGACTATTCCAAGATCTGCCAATTGTACAGACTCCAAACCCACCCCCTTCTTCTTCTTCTTCTTCTTCTTCTTCCAGAATTAGGGTTTTAGGTTAGGTCTTCTTTATACGTGGAATTTAGGGGTTCATTAAGCTTCTCCTAGTAATTATGGTTTTGATTTAAGCAATATTTCCCCTCACGTTTCGTTGATGCCGTGCTTTCACTGCCTCAGTAATAAAGAGCAATGAAATAGCATCCCGACTGTAAAAGAATTCCTTTTCCTTTACTTTTTTCTTTTCTTTACAGATTGCAAGCGGTTGATTAGGGTTTAATAGTTCCATCTGAGTAATTGGTTGTGGGCATGGAAATCTCTTGGTAACAGATTTAAGGATCTGTCTCCGTGCATTTTAGATGGAAAAAATGTTTTTTTTTTGGGAATTTGCTGCTAAAATTGATGGTTTTTGTTTTGATACCCCTTTCATATTGTTAAGTTTCGTCGCCTGTTTTTCTAAGTTTATAGGCGAAGGTTCGTCGCCTATATTTCTTTATTTGTATGCTAAGGATGGAGAACAGAAATTTGCGGGTGATAGTTTGAAGTCCGAGTATATATGAGACTGGACTTTTAACCGTGCTAGACTGGGCTTACATGTTGTAAGAACTATCGGTAGAAAGTGAATTGATTCATCAGTTCACACTCATGTCCTTATTAGGTTAGCAGTAGAGACAAATCAACAAAGAAAAGTAAAGGAAAGGGCTTTTTCTTTTTTATTTAGGGCTTGCTTGAAAGATTCACTTAACCGAAAAGACAGTGAAAACAAAGGACATCAAACTACAAGAGGAAGTGGTGGAACAACGGAAGTTCGAAAAAAAGGGCTTGCTTGTCCAGCACCATAGGTGGCACTAGTGCACTAGACTGGTAACAGAACAGAATGATCCTCTCTCCTATGGCACCTGCTGTGAGCCTATCGCCCAAAAGAATCTTCACAAACGGCTGGACACCATTGGACTAATAACCTCTTTGATTACCATCTCCATTTTCATTTCAGTCTATTAAGCCAATTAGAAACTTATGCAATCTAAAAGAGTCATTTCTTCTGACCTATTAAGGCAATTTTAAATCGGTTAGTGGTG